>OZ016492.1:3825000-4425000 GCA_963966615.1 Tenthredo amoena | reverse complement strand
CAAATAATATTCACGGTAAGTAATATATCCGTTATTAAATTAATATTAACGAAAATTACCAATAGTTATTTTACACAGTTAGAATAGTAGTCTTTTTATCATTTCTGAACTTTGATTATTTGCCTTGATTCATCAACGAGTGTTACAAACTCTAAAATATTCCTTCAGGAATTACAAACTGCTTATGAGTCTTAAAATGTTCAGTAAACTGTCCAATGTCGAGAATGAATGTCTAATGAGTGTCTAATGCATGTCATTCCTCCATGTGAGTATTTTTCATCATTTTCATTTGACCAAGCTAAGATATGGATCGACGCATGCCAAACTTGGTAGAATTTGACAGGGCTTAATGTTGGAATCAATTGTGATTTTAAATAAACTTTACAGCATCGTTTGAAAGTAGCTTTCACGTTTAAAAACTTGTTTAAAACTTAACAAACGAGATATTTAGGCATATTGAAGAAATTCGGCATGTATTTATCCATATCGAAGCGCAGTTTGATATTTATGTAAATAGTTTAACAGTTTAAAAACTGATTGCGAGTGGAATCGAGGTGTCGTATGTTTTAGTTTCGTCGTTTTTCGTTAGATTAGTATTCTTATCTTTTGAAGAAGTATGGTAGGTACTCTTCGGATGAAATTAAGTATCTCAAAAATAATACGGGAAAAAAAAATTGTAGCACTTGATATTGAAAAGAGGTGAACATAATGGCTAATTCCAAAATGCGTAATATCTTTAATTGTGAGACGTTATTCAAATTATACTTCTACAACTAGTTATATAATCATCACACACACCGTTTTCAATAATCTGTGTTCTATCTACTTGTTAACTTGTTGTATACTTCTTTTACATATTAAAATATGATATTTCTTAAAATAAAGATTATCAGCAATATTTTAATCATTATATTAGTCTTCTTGATAGCAAAACCTCCCACTGCTTGCATCAATGGCACATGTGCACGCAGTGTTCGCTTATTTTCAAATCTTATCACCGCCCATTATCCCTTATGTTTCTTCAACGTAACTTGTTCTTTGCAGTTACTTTTTTCCTGAACCACCCTGAAAATTTTTAATTAACATTCATTATTCATTAGGCAATATAATATTAGGCAAGAAAACGGAACTGCAAACTGTCTGATCCAATCTAAATTCGTAAATGCGTGAGAGGAAAGAACATTCTTAATCCCAAAATCCCACAATTTTATTAAATCTTAACTGAACCTTCTAACTGCTGTATAATAGTTGTTACTTTTTTATTTCATCAATTATCTCTGGGAACTCATTCTGATTTTTAATCCAGCAGATATGTACACCCAAAGTCGGAGGCTCAGTTAAAATTTTCATCTACATAGAAGACACTTGTGACATGTAAAAACAGGATTCTGAAAACGATTCATTGAAAGGCAATGCGTGACAGCTTCAGATGATGAATCAAAATTTGAAATCAACGGATATGAAATTTTAAGCTTGAATGAGCGAAGAATTGGATGAGATACTATTTATATCAGCTGAAAAATACAGTAAGCTAGTACTGTAGGTATTTTAAAATCATACGATGATAGGATTGCTTCAAGTATTTTAGCACCCCATAGTTTTATTTGGGTTTCATGATCCTTGATCTATTTGAATGTCTAAAATTGCAAATACTCGAAGTATTGGATATCACTATCAGAATTCTATTGACTCAAAATAAACTGAAATGGGTAGAAATAATATTAAGTAAGCCAAGAAGAAGACCCATCACCCAATACTAAATAAGCTATTGAAAAAATATTGGCTCAAGATACTCAATAAGTAAGGTTTCACAGTCAGTGGTAGGCAGTATTTATGATACACTACAATCACAAACGTTCATGATATGCTCTAGCCCACCCTGTTGATAATATAATAATACATAGGTGAAATAAAAGGACAATACATAAACAGTAATCGGGCAGATCGACAGACATAAGAAAAAGATGCATATAGGAAACTACATTCATAAATACTGTTTGAGATAAAATTTGATTAGAAGCTAATCTTTTCGTTGATTTCACTACATAATCAAAGATAATATATGCATTTAAATCACCTGAAATCGCTATCAATATCCATAGACCAATCAAGCTTAATAACGCAAAAAAAAAGAAGAACCTATATATATGTATGTTGATTGTCACATACTGATTAGCGCAGCATCAATGATCTATACGACAAAATAAATACTCCAAAGAGTAAACATTAGTAATTTGTAACTAGATTAAATGAAGCGGATTATACATCTTGTAGCAATCTGAAATGAAAGTCTGAAATGATAATGAAATTGATGTGAGGTAATCGACAACAGCCAATACACGACATAGATGAATAATAATGCTATAAATAATAAACAATGTTAAGATGCTATGATATATCTTGCAGTTTAAAGTGTGGTAACCTTTACCTCAGTGTTTGTGCTGGCGTTACTTTCTTCTATTTTCTACATATTGTACAAATATTTAATGGAACTAATCTCGTATATATTTCTTCATACATTTTAATATTACCATCAATCTACACTTGTTGATATCACATGTCTCGATAATCGCAGCAGTAGTATGGGTACAAATTCAAACAATTGTTTTATACGACTTTCCAGTGATGATATTACATCCTTTGCCAAGCATGATTTTTAGACCATTCTATCTTGGATCTAATTAATTTGAACGATATTAATATTGAATGAAAATTGCTTCACACCAAAAGCAAATATTAAAAAGAATTTTTGTTCTCATAGGTATATCATGAGGATTTATACTTCCGATGCAAAATACAATGAGAAATGGTTGTGTGATGCGTAATTATGATGGATGGTGATTTGGGACAATCACGATGCAAAGGACATTCACTAAAGATATGAATGAAAAAGTTTAGAAAATCTGAAGCTTAGATAGAATTTAATTTTAATTCAATAAAATCAATGCTTTGTGACACCTTGCTGATAAGACTTGCAATGTATCTGAAAAAAATCGTGGCAATGAAGCTGAATGCAGATTGTTTTTACGATTGTGAATATTAGCATGTGAAAATTAAGGATAAAACTAATTATAGTAAAATAAAGAAGTTGTGAAACAGCGAACGGACGGATAAGCCAGCAAACGGGTGCCTACCCTTTTTTGAACCCTCGTCTGAAAGCCGAATAACAACCAACATTTCAGAATGTCACTTTCTAAGTTTTCATACCTGCAAATCGGCGCCGCTTTGCCACAGGTTTCATAGTCGACTGTCAGAACAACCAAAACACAACAAATTTGTTACTAATGATGTTATTACATATTAAACTAGTAACGATGGACATTTGTCAAAAAGTGACCTGCGCTAGTAAATTTCAATCAAAACTTTTCCGCAATTTGATAAACGCATCGAAATTCAATTCACATTCTTCAAGATCCTTTAACATCAGGACAAACACTGAGGAGACAGGATAAGCAGACAATCTCCCAGCTAGTATTGGCATCTTGGACTTTTTCCTGTTAAAGCTTAAAGCTTTTTGACAAAGTTGTGCTGAGTCATCATTTAGACTTAGAATCATCATTTTATTGTAATTTCACCAATCGATAAAAAAAAAGCTGATGAAAAAACATAATATTCGAGTTTTAGACTTACTGAAATAATTTTAGCATATGCAACTATCACTTGAAGATTTCAGAGCCTTGATTCTCCCGTACCTCAAAGTCAAATGAATTGTCATTGAAATAAACGCACGAAAGTAAACGAAGTTAAATAACGGGCAGTAAATCATCATGGCACAATTTTGCTGACGAATACATAGCTTACTCGCATATAATTAATATCAATCATCATTTCTCAAAGCAATTTGCAGTCTCAATAGATTTCTAGGATAGACGTGAATGGTGTTAAAGGGAACATTTTTTTTTATCCAACCAAAAATGCAGAACTACTGATCCATCTCAGGATATTGATAACTAGATCAGCGGAGCAAATATTCTCTATGAATTTATGAATATAATAATAATATTTACCATCTCTCTTTGAGTTGTATCTGTTTCTCAATAGGCAATGTTTGCCTCATAAGAAAATTCAAGTTTAACTATTAATAGTATACCACATTCTCCTACTACTAGTACTTGAAAATAAAATTTAACATGCCCAACCCAACTGGAGGTGATACCTTTCACCAGCAATAACTCTTTCACCTGTAGAAATTAATAGATACCTGGATGCACACTCCTAAAAATAATCTACCTAAGAAAACGATTGTTTTCAATCTAATCTACGAAACAATATCATAAGTCAATTATGTATGTATAAAATACATCAATATATTACCAACATGGACAGAAGATGTGGACATCACAGAATACAAGTTACTTTTGTTTAAACATGAAATTCAGTTACGAAATCTATCCTTTATACTTTTCAAACTCGATTTGCTTGTGTATATTATTTGCTGATTAAATTCTTCTTCATGTTTACTCAAGAGTAAGTCTCGTTGAAATATCTCATAACACAGCTATGAATAGATACTATAATAATACAGTAAAGGAAAACTGTAAACTGCTAATTCAACTGCCAAAATGTGTGCACCAATATGTAAACGAGTCAGTAAAAACTTTTCCCATAATTTCGAATTTTATGGGTTTTACCTTCCTCTTTTTCTTGTGCTTTTTGTGTTGCTGGCCATTCAAGGGATTCCAGCTAGCCTGTGTGTTGTGGACTATCATGTGACACGTTTGTGGGGAGTTTTTTGATATTAGAAAGCTGGTGTCAGGTTCTTGTCGAGACTGAAGCAAATCTGTAGGCTCAGTTACGGGACATTTTGCAAGCTCTGTATTCTTCAGCGTTTTTTCTAGTGCAGCTAACAAAGATTGCGCCACCGCTGTTGACTGCATTTAATTAGGAGAAACAGTTAGGGATTTGCGAAAAAAGGAGAAAACACTCTATTCACGTTTCAATTGGACAATCAAGTTAATCAAATGACCATTAAACAGCCATTCAAATCAAATACTCTTGTAGATAACTTGTTATTTGTAAATTACTTGCCATAAGCACGAAGATTTTTCAAATAAAATGTAACAGGAATATAACAAACTTCATCACGAAAATAAAAGATGTTAGATATTGTTAGTACACAGCATCATCCTCATGCTAAATAAAAAATATGCACTATGTATGTTGTTTCTAGCTTTGTAGATATTCGTCAATATCAATGCCAAGTAGGTATACCCTGAAATATGAGTTGTATGAAGTATCACCATGAAAATAAGCATAATCAGTAAGCTTTTGCTAAAGCTTAGGGTTCTCAATAAATTTGCATACGATTATGATATACAGGAAAAAAATAACTTAAACTTTGTGTGAAAGTATGTATGTATGTACACGTATCCACAGTCGTAAACTGTCTTTAATAATTATGGAGTTAAAAAAAACGGCTGCAGATCTTCTGAAATATATTAAAACAATAGTTTGATTTCAATACCAACCTCAGACTTAGACGAATCTGACGAAGGGGGACCGTTCACAGTTGATTGGTCCGAACTGCTGCCACCACCATAAACCTCATTCTGATGAAGCATAAGTTACATGTTCAGACATTTTGTGTAGAAAGAAAGACAAGAAGTAGTTTCAATTTTTGAGAACTCAAAACAATTACAACTACAAAACCAGTTAAAATATGATTAGATTTAATAAACAAATTCTGACCTTAAGTTGAGAAACTTCTTGATGTAGCTGTGAGACAAGATTTTTTTCCTCCGCCAAACTAGACTCAGTAATTTCTAGTAATGAGCGCAGTCTTGCTACCTCAGCGTCTACCACTGCCTTGTTGCTGCTTTCCTGATGTAGTGCTTGTAGCAATCTTGCTTTATCCTGGAATATCAACAAGAATTCATAATTTCAAGTCTTGTTCTCTTTAATACAAGAAACTCCAATCAATGGTATGAATTGATTGTATATGAGAATTGTACAATTTAATACACGGAGGATGGTTTATCACAGATTTCATTGTGTACTGACCTCTCCAAGCTGTTCGAACGCAGCAAAATTTTGATGTTTTTCTCCCTTAACTGAAGACGGTTCACGCTTAACTTGGAGAGCAACTAATTCGGCCTGAGTTTGCTGTCTAAAAAGGTCTGCTTCACCTAGTCTAACTTCCAATTCAGATATTTTCTGTCTAAACTGTAAAAGAAAAGTGAAAACATGATTTTTCAAATCACTTTGTAACTTTAAAGTGTGAAAGTAATTGAGTTTCAACAACATTGAATTATGAGAATGAATAATCCAATGATACCTTGTCACTTTCGCCAGCTTTAGTCCTAAGACCGTCAAGTTCGGTCTTAAGAGTGGCCAGAGTTTCTTCTTTCTGTTGAAGTTGTGCCTGCCATCTCGCTTCTTCTGATTCAACGTAGCTTTGGAGCCTGTTCAACATTCCCTCCTGTAATATAATCGAAGTGGAAGAAGTGTAAGAAGATCAGCATGTTATGTGAAATCGGAAGTTGAATCCGTTGACTTACCGTGTCGTTAATGATCTGTTTATAGTGAGATACCATCCCTTGTAGACTCTGATTTTGTTTCTCCAATTCCTGATCAGCACAAGCACTTTCCTTGTTGTGCTTGAAGTCTTCGAGAAGAGTAGATACTTTTTGTTCGAAGGTGTTGAGCCACTTCTCATGAGATAATTCAGAGATCCTAATATCAGGGAATATCCTCTGCAGTAAAGCTTCGGTAGACTTCTGTTCTTCTATTCTAACTTTTTCGGATAGTTCCTGGAAAGATAATTTTAGACAAAGAGTTGAAATACAGAGCAAAGGAAAACTTTGACAGTACTGATTCTCCGAAAGGATCAAAACTGTGATTATTTGGAAGATCAGAGTGTGCAAGTAGATATCGTTGGCTAAGCGGGAACGCAGCGGTCTTCTGTCGAGTTTATTTGTTGCAGTGGTCATAATTTCTCGAAATAACCAGAAAAACTTACATCAATTGCTATTCCGCGAATAGAATTAGCACGAGACTCAGCTGCTGAAAGAGCATCCATCACTTTCCAGTTCTTAGTTCGCAATTCCTGCATTCCAAACAAAAAGAAAGCCCCACCCGAAAAAAAAAAAAAAAGAAACAACAGTCAGTCTATCATGCTCATAATGAAATAAATTGAACGGTACCATAAAAGAAGCATCGATTATTCCGCAGTATAAATTTATACGCACACTTTGCACCCCTTGTCAAATGAGTTATTTAACTTGTCTAGTAATGAAAGCAATTGATGATAGTCTTTACAATGTTTAAGCCTTATCAAAACCATTCAGACTGAAAAAAAGATATACTGGGTAGTCCGTGACAGATAAAACCTCGTACAACATTCTCTGGCCCATTTAAATTTTTGATTATCATTCAGTGGAGATGAACGAGTAAATGTATCACATTTACTGTATAATTTTGATTACCGTGGAAGCAACAAAACAGATAACAACAATCTTCACTCACATTATTCTTTGTTTTCTGGACTTCTAGTTCATCCCCAAGGTCCTTTATCTTATGGCGTTCGTTGTTCATATCACTCTGTAGAGCTTCAAGTTGGTTGGTGAGTTTACTCAACTCTGTATCCTTCTGCGCTACTTCTGCCCTAAGTTCATCGAGCAAATTCTCCTTCTGCGCTAGTCTGCAGAATTGAAACCACACAAGAAACGATCAGATTACATTCTACAAAATTTTGAATAATCCTAACATCGACAAGTTATCAACTTACAAATTATTGTGTTCAATTAATTGAACGTTGTTCTTAACAGCCTTCGTCTCAACACCGTTTTCACGACCCTCTGCAGCCGGGCGTTCCGTAGCAGTTGCCAACTGCGAAGCTAGGGATTCATTTTCCTCTCGCAGTTTTCTTATCTCCTTTTGCAACTCGATAACAGTTCCAGACTGAAATGACAATGTTCCATCAAAATAATCCTAAGTATAACAACCCTGAAAGTAATCTGCATTATACTGATCAAAAATACATAAAAACTTAAATTTACCAGTGAGGAGAGTCTGTTATTTTCTTCTTGCAGTCTTGTGACTTCGATTTGTGAATCTGACGAGTTTTTCTGGCTCTGTTGAAGCCTCTCAACCTCAACGGTCAAGCTCCTTAGTTCAGAAACAGTTTGATTAGCATTTTTCAGTTCTTCCTGAACGGTTACCAGGTCGCTCTGTGCTTTGGATAATTCATTCTTGAAATTTTTGGCTTCGTTTTGAGCCTTAATTAGATTATCCTGTGATTGCCTGAGGTCAGCTTGAATAATATCAAAGTCTTTTTGAGTCCTGGCATTATTTGCTAAAGAATTCTTCAGTTCTGTTTGAACGCTTTGTAAATTAGATCGAGATTGCTGAAGATCATTTTGCGTCGCGATAAGTTCGGTCTTAAGCGAAGTTATTTCAACTGCTTCTGTCTTGGCTTCATTTTGAGACACTGAAAGGTCGGACTTCAGTTTGTTCAACTCGCTCTGCACCTTGTTTAATTCAGACTTAAGATTGGAAGCCTCGCTTGCCTCGCTTTTCGCAATGCTTAACTCTGATTTTACAGAGCTCAACTGTTTTTGTAAATCTTGTTCGTGGCGGTGAGCGTTCTGCAGTCTGTGTTCTAGGTCGCTGAGAGTACGATGAGATTCCTGCAAAACAAAAGACAAATTGAATAAAATAATGGGATTCAATGCGTTAAATAACTGTAAATTAAACTTTAAGCAAAGAGCGAACCTCGAGCTGCCTAGCCATGTCCTGCAGTCTCTCTCCAGCCTCTTTGAAGTGTTGTAGCTGTCCCTCCGAGTGTATAAACTGCTCTCCCATCATGCCCAACTGTTGTCTAAGAAGTTCAGCTTCAGTAGCGCTATTCTCATAGGTAGACTGTAGCAGTTGCATTTCTTGAGTGATGGTAATATTATGATTTTGTAGTTCCTGAAATTCGGCGTGCTTCTGTGCAAGTTGAGCCTTAAGAGAATTCTCGTTATCTCTCATCTGTGAAAACTGTACTTCGAGTTGTTTTCTCTGGGCGATGAGTTCCTGTTGCATATGTCCCTGAGTTTGGCCTTGATCCTCTTGCATTTTATGAATTATAGTTACATTCTCATTAACTTTACTTTGCAACTGTTCTATCTGTCTAGCAAGCCCTTGCTTCTCAGCTGCGTGACTTTCCAATATGTGCTGCATACGTGTATGCAAAGTCTGAGTCTCAGTCACTTTAGTGCTCAAAGCTTCTTCCAGTTGTCTGACGCTCGATGTAAGCCTAGACTTTTCAGCATTCAACTCCGACCGTAATTCCTTCAATTTATTCTGGACCGCAACGCTCGCCTCTTGTTCATCGGCCAAAAATTTCTCCTTTTCAGCCAACTGCTTCTTAAGCTTGATCACAGGATCGGCTCTACCTTCTGTCCACTCAGAATGTTCCAAAGGATTGTCGAGCTGTTTGTTCAATAATTGATCTATTAGAATTTGAATCTCTGATCTACTGAGTTCAGCTTTTTGGACGAGGGGCATGAGCAGGGAAATGTTTACGCCGTCTTTGTCGCCGCCTGAAAAAATTAGAATTAAATAGAACTGGAGTTTGAATGGCAAATTATTTATTAGTGCTTAGCGCAGGTATTTTCACTACTGATCATTTACCGATCTGTGCTAAAATATCATTCCGCTTCTTCTTGTTCTTAGATTCCTTGGCTGCGGCCTGAATCGGAGCTACTACATCCTTAGCTATTTCTTTCACTTCTTTAACGGGGGTTTCCTTTTGTGGCTCTTTAACTTCCTTGGGAATTTCTTTAATCTGTTGTTGTGGAGGAGTTGCAATAACCACAATGTCTTTTTTCTCATCTTTTATCTCTGCAATCTTCTTGGGCTGTTCTTTCAGATTCTTTTTAGATTTAGTCGGCGTATCTTTGGGAGATTTGTTAACAATCGGTTCTGACTGTGTTAACAACTGTAAATTTTCCCTCTGTAAGAAGTATTTATCCTTTATTTAGTAAATGGTAGCATTTAAAACGCAGAAAACTACCAATATTCTTATTTTTGCTCTAGGGTTTTGCTCTTCAAGGAGATAAATGGCTGGCATATGCATATCATTGTCAGTACTTTGTTGTGAAAACAATAATCTACAGTTTCTGTTATCATACACTCTTGATACTGTCCTATCCAGTCAACATGTGAAAGGAAAGACTGAAATTCAAGGAAGTGATAAACTCATCTAATATTAGCACCGCTATCATGAAAAATATGTTTATGTCCATGACCAAATATTTAAGTTACCAATATAGAAGCGTTCAGGCTGTACAAACACTGAATAATCCTAAGATGCCTTAGTTCGCAAATTTATATCATAAAGGACAAATGTTTTCTTTGATAAAATTTCATTACACAGTAAATAATCATTCAAATCATATAAATACACTTGACTTTACTTCACGATGTTGATATAATTGAATATAATTATTCAAAATTCTTTTTAGATGGTGAATACTCACGCTGTGACTGCGAAAGAGTTCCAGATCATCTTTAGGATGCGTCAAATTGAAATGATTCACTTCTTCGGGCTGAGGCTGCACTGGGCTAACTTCTGGTGCCAAAACTCCTGGCTCATCCTTGTTGATAAGAATCGGTTTAACTCGCTCAACTTTTCCCTTCTTCTTGTTACCCTTGACGTTCTTTTCCTCCTGTTTAATAAATTTGATAATTCAGTAACTCATTATAAAATATTAGAGATCTTTTCATCCATTGTTTGTCCACTCAAACTTGTATTAAATTGTATTGAAACAGAAACGAATTTTTTGCTTAGCAAATGCATTAATGCATTCTAAGTGTCTATAATCATTTACCAATGCATTTTTCGTATTTGGATCTGTCTCATTCTGATTTCTTGATAAAAGTTTATACCTAAAATTGGCAAAATCATAGAACCAATTAATTCTGACTCATTTTTGAGGATTCATATCTTTGCTTACCAAGGCATATCTAGAATATATTACTTTACAAAAATTTCTTATACACATTGAATTGAATAAAGTTGGAGCAGAAATTTACTACATAGATAGATAGATATGAACTAGTTTGCTAATTTTATTTATGGAAAATATGTTCAGGTTTATAGGACAAATGATTTTTCAAACAAGTGATATTCACGCCCAGAACGAAGCAACGATTGAAGAATTCGTCTCATACATATACATATATTTATAAAAGAAGTATAATAAAATCGTATAAATGACAAAAAATCATGTCCTATTGCTTGCGGACTTCGATACCTATAAAAAAGATAATAAATCTGGAGCCATCACTCTTGCTAGAAAAAATGATGAGATAAAATAAAGGATCTTTCTCACGAGAACCTGTTTTCAAGATTTTAAAAACACGAATACGGTTATCAAGAAATCAGAATAATATTATACAGTTAAATAATACTTTGGGAGGTATAAGTGCATGTAGTAATAATGAATTAAAAATTCATTTGAGGCTCCTACCTGGAGAGGAACATCATTGGTCAATATCTGAGGATTTTCTTCAAATTGAACATGTTCACTTTTCTCATCTTCCTTTTCCTCCTTTTCTTCCTTCTTTTCTTTCACTTTTTTGCCAGCCTTATTTTTGTGCTTCTTTTCCTTTCCCTTCTCCCTTTTACCTGCGTTTATAATAGATCGATATCATATTTGATTCCCTAATATATTTAGCGAAAATAAATTCAAAGCAACTTCTTGGTACCCGTCCACAGTCAAGGATCAACCGTGACTCATATCTTATTTAAAATTATAATCTGAATTGAAATTCCTGGGAAAAAAACAGAAGCGACCAAACTTTTCAGTTTATTTTACTCGTTGATATACCTGTTTAAGCAGAGCTATAAAAAAAAATGAGGAAAAAAAAACAAAACTCACCCAGTAGCAAATCGTCAGGTAGTTTTCTCTGCTCGGCTATCGCTTCTTCGTAAGTTTTTTCTTTCATACCAAACATTGAAACTAGAAGAATAACGGCGGCTGATACGGCGACCAAACCTATACAAATAAGCCCTGTTTGGACATCCATGTTTCTTATTCTTGTCTTGTTGTTTTATCTGAAATGAGATAAAAGTTATATAAATATAAAATTAGCTACAGTTTACATTCAAAATTATCATATAAAAATTCTCAATTTAATTAGCATAATAAAGGAGGGAAGTCCCACCTACTCAAAAAGATACATGATTCATTAGTGAAATGCAAATGGCATAGATATACACACAACAACAGGATAGGCAAAAAATAAATATGACTTATCTTAGTAACAAGAAATTATTAGTAAACGGCAATTTTTTTACGAAATTATTCCAGGATTTAAAAACGTGGTATCATAAAACGGGAAATTATTTTCTAAGAACTTGGTGCATGAAGTGTAATCAATGTAAAAAAAATCAAAATATACATTATAGAGGTGATCCTGCTATCTGTTCAGTTAATTCGTCATGTTTGATTAATGATTTTAGCCAAATATAGGACGAATAAAAGTTGATGATATCTAAAACCAGAATGAAGAGCAGACTTATATTAGGACATTGGGATTAATGAATACGACGGAGCATGATTCGGATAGGTTCTTATTTTGTTTGACTAGCTTTTTATTGTGCTTTTATTCTGGTCTAGTTAGAACGTGAACAAAGTTTGTGAAATAGTTTCTATTGAATATCGTAATAATAATTGTAAACATTCAAGGATTAATTAAGTATAGAAGAAATAAGCATCTTTGCAAGAGTTTGCATTTCGGAGTTGACGATAAGATAAGGAGAAACAGAGATTGTAGGTATATTGCGGTAAATGAGAAACGAAATCTCGGGTATTGTATTGTGAGAACTTTTATTCTTGACTTTTATTGAGATTTTATTAAATTGGTCTCAAATCTTCCGGCTAAATTGAACCTAAAAAATTCGCAATGAATACGATCGCGATTTCTTTGATATTCAATTTCCGAGAGACCCAAGTATCGAATGTAGAGTTAAATAATTTCGGCAAAAGTTGCGATATATAATCTGGTAAAACGATTGATGCTGCGGTAAGAGCAGTTTCTACAATTAAACGAACTCGGACAATGGCCGGTTGGAAGATAGGCAGGATTTATTGTCGGTTAAAATATCGAATAGGAACGTAATTATTGGGGGATAAATTGCGGCACAGAGTAATAATAAAAATGTATAAAATAAATGACATATGGATGACAGAAGCAGAAGCAGCGGGTGGTAGCGGTCAAGCGGCACGTCATCAGCACCAATGCCGACTCTTCACATCCCACACGTCTACGATCCTGGCTCTTATAATCTTTTACATACTATAAAAACCGGCAGATTAATAGCTCAGCGGTCGAAATTCCCGTGTTATTCGACGAGTTCAATTACCGAAAGTTAATCAGGTTATAGAATAGAGGTCAGGGAACTATTACTCGCTTTATATATCGCTAAATTAGGCTTACTTATTTCTTTTTTCGGCGTTTTCTCAACTGACAAGGAACAATCTCCGCGCACACGGGGAACCCTTCTGAAACTGTTATGGCGGATGGCGACGAAAGATCTCATCCAAGCCACGCCTATCAAAAAATTACGAGTCTCTGATTCGTCTGCTTCTCTGCCACGTAAGCAACGCGTGCAAAAGACATATCTCCGGATTTTACCATCGTGGCAAAGCCTAGTTTCATACTTTTTTACCGACGTGTTACCACAGTATAGAAAATTAATCTCTTAGGAACTTTTCGACTTCCGAGGTTTGCAGCTTTGCCAACATATATAAAATGAAAAAAATATCGATTAAGTTCGCAGTTCACTACGTATGTATCGTGTGACGAAAGGGCACTGTGAGTCATTCGCTCACATTCGCTCTTCTGAGTATTATTCTCTTCTGACGTAGTAGTTACAAAAAAAACACACAAAAATAGCCTATATCAAGTCGCAATTGTCATTTTCTGGTCAGTGCAACTTCGTCCGTAGAGCTTTGATCATTGGACATAGATTTGGCCTTGACGAAGCCTAGATTTCGCAGTTAGTTTAACTATTTGTAAGTCGGCGTACGTCCTATTGCAAATTCTAAAAAGCGTTCAAGTTTTCCTCGTGACGTACTACTGGTGGTTTTTCCCGGTAAGACATTGTCAGGCGTACCAGCCGTTTTATTATAAATTATTTCGGCCTAAAGTTATAACGTCGCGCACGGATGAAAGTGTCACAAAACTTTTCGAAAGTTTCGTAACCTACGCTCAATCCGACATAGTTTGTGCTAAATATTTTCGCAATAAACAAGCTAAACAGATTTTTTGTTTCAGAACGATTTCAGAAACTCAGAGAACAATGAGCTACGGATATCAAGTAAGATCCTCAATTAGTTTAGTATTATTACTATTATATCTTCATTGTTTTCAATTATACTATTATGACGCAAGAATCGTTATCGCTGATTCATTTATTATTTTTCTTGGCATTTTTTATTGTAAGTAATACTATTCCTAACGTTACGAAATAGTTTTCCTCTGTTTGCACTGATAATCCATTAAAAACAAAATGCTATTTGTAGTTTTAAGTTACTCACACGCATGATTATAAATGAAGATTATTTAAATACTAGGCTCTATAATATCTCAAGTTTATTTCTATAATTACTTTCCCTTCTTCCATTTCATAAATTCCTACACTTCCTTCGTTATCCGCTAAGGTCATCCCATCATGTTATACACATCGCATATTTTGTCTACAAAGTATATAACAACTCATATACATTAGGGTGTTTCATATAAAAACAATTTTTAATTTTTTTAGGTCTCATAGTTGCAAAAGTTACTTTGAGACCAAAACAGAATTATCCTAAACAATCAGACCAATATGTCAAAAATTGAGCTGGCCCACGAGGGGCAAAGTTTCCCATCTGAAATGCATGTGAAAATTTTTTTTTATATATTACGTCAGAAAATCTATGAAAACATTTTTTTTTTCAATTCTGATCGGTTGTCTTTATAGGAAATTAAATTCTCTACAAAAAAGTCCTGAATGATTATAACTGTAACTTTAACAGGAAAAAAGTTTTTTTTAGCAATTTAATGAAAAATAAAAAAATAAATGACTCATAAAAGTTGTAACTTAGACTATGGACCTAAAAAAAGAAAAAATTGTTTTTTTTTTTGAAACACCCTAATATACATATCAAACCTAATTGCATTGCGGTGAATAACATGGAGAACGATTATTATTGAATGGCTTTTTGTTATTGTATGTAGGTATATAGCTATGTATTATATTGGATATCTCAAAGCTTGAAAAGCTATCATATTGTGTATCTGATACGAGGGTGGTTCAAAAACAAGTATGTTAATGTTATGTCTTTCGCAATTCTATCGCCTCATTGAGTGCCAAAAGTTAGGTAAACAATTTCGAGAAAGATGAAGCAGTCAAAGAATAATTAGACATTGCTCATCCTGACTAAGATTCTAACATAAAACATGATTTCTTTAGTTCTAATATAATAGAATTCTATACCTTCTTCAAGTTATAGAAAAACTTTGAAAAATTGCTTCAAATTGTTACTAAAACCTTGTTGTGGTCTTATCTGGACATTCTGATGAATGAGTGGCACAGAAAAGGCTGTTTTCTTTATCATTCAAAGTAGTAAAAGGTTTTAAAACGGTAGTATTCTAAGGGTCTAAACTCAAGAATTGAACCTTCTTTGGACCACCCTAATTTTTGAGGATAAACGTGATGAGTCTCAATATTTAGGCAGGAATAACGTAGTCTCAAATTATCTTATCTGTGTGTATTATCAAGGGACCTCCAGTGACGCCCTTCCCAGGTCAAAAGCCCCCAAATTCGTTTGGAGTTCCACCAGGTACCCCAAGCGCCCCCGGGGTTTCACCTTACCCTGCGAACAGTGGTATAGGTTTCAGTGTCCCTCCCGCTGCCCCCACGTCTTTTGGAATGCCTCAGCCGTATTCTCCTTATTCCTCTGCTCCTTATCCTTCGACTCAACCAAATGCTTCAATGCCTTATTCTCCCCATGCCGGTGGACAATACCAGCCAATGGCTCAGCTTCGGCAGTATCCAATGCCACAAAGCGCTCCTCCTCTCGGCTCCTATTCTCAATCAGGAAATCCTGCCGCTTATCCAAATCCTCAGATATCTCAAGGCCCTTATCCCACCCATAATCCTTCCTATGCACAAAATCCAAGCCAGAATCCTTCGTATCCACAAAATTCTAGCCACAATCCTTCTTATCAACAGAATTCGCGCCATTCCAATCAGTTTGCAGATCACTCTCCTTCTTACCAAACACATTCCGTTTCATATCCAAACACTGCTAATCCCTATCCACAAAATTCAAACCCTTATCCAGGTGTGTGTAATCCCGGGGGGCAGGGGATGGGGGCGGCCCATTCTCAGCACCGTAATACTTCGACTTCGTTGTCGCCCCGGCATGTTGCCCCAGCCCCCCGGCGAACACGACCAATAAACAAGGTGAGGATATTGATTAAATAAATTGACTTGCTAATTCTGATGTGTAAGTAGCGTTGATATGCGTGTTGAAAAATTTAGAGCAGCATATATTAGAACTAATACCAAAGTTTTCCGCAGACTCTAATCGACGAGATAAATTTATTCAATTTAAATTTAATGAGGAATATTATTTTTCTGTAGGTTTCCCCGACGGTAGTCCCTTACGGTGACTTCGATGCACGAGCTGATGCAGAGGCTTTGAGAAAAGCGATGAAAGGATGGGGAACTGATGAAAAAACGATAATTAATATTCTTGCAAATCGGACAAATATGCAGCGTCAAGGAATCGCCTCACAGTTCAAAACCCTTTACGGGAAGGTAAGATAATCCGTTAGCATCTTATGGTAAATGGTATTTGAATCGAACATGCAAACATCATTTTACAACTTAGTAATTATTTCAATTTTCAGGATCTTATTAAAGATTTGAAGTCCGAACTAACTGGCAATTTAGAAACCCTTGTCGTAGCTATGATGACGCCACTCCCACAGTTTTATGCTAAAGAGTTACATAACGCTATGTCTGGTATTGGTACGGACGAATGTGTTCTCATAGAGGTTCTTTGCACCATGTCCAATCATGAGATACGCATCATTCAACAGGCTTATCAATCTAGTAAGCTCCATTCTGATGGGTCGTATATTATAGTTCTAAATGCTGATTTACAAGCCTTACTTTTCAGTTATCGGGAACTTTTTCAGATATGTTTCGTATTTTGCTATATTCATAATCATCATTCTTTTTCACAGTGTACGGAAGAACATTGGAAAGCGATTTGAAGGGAGATACTTCTGGCAGTTTCAAGCGCCTGATGGTCTCCTTGTGTTGTGCTAATCGCGATGAATCCTTCGATGTTGATATAGCTGCTGCGCAAGATGATGCTCGCTCGCTTCTCAGAGCTGGTTTGTGACTTATTGAAAAAATGAATTATCAAATGTTTCAACAAATTTCTTAATAATTGATATCTGTATAATGGAACTATTTATAATCTTAATTTTTGAATTGCAGGAGAGCTGCGATTTGGAACTGATGAATCTGTCTTCAATCAAATTCTGGTTCAAAGAAACATTGCGCAATTGCAACAGATATTTTCAGAGTACCGAGGCATCACTGGTCATGAAATTGAACAGGCAATTGAGAACGAATTCTCTGGGGATATCAAGAAGGGTCTCCTCGCTATCAGTAAGTTTTATCTTTCTACATTGATAGACTGGTTTTATTTTTATATCTCCTTATTACATCGATATTTGAAATGATATTCATTAATTATTACAGTTAAATGTGTGAAGCATCGAGCTGCCTTCTTCGCTGAGCAATTATACAAGAGTATGAAAGGATTTGGAACTCAAGACAATCGACTTATTCGACTAGTTGTAACTCGCTGTGAAATCGATATGGGAGAAATCAAGCAAGTCTTTGCTCAGGAGTACAATGAGTCCCTTGAAGACTTTATATCGGTTAGTATCTAGAGTGCTTCTCTTTTTCTAGCATAGAGGGGTAATAAAAACGTTGCCACACCTCAGAGAGTTTGTGAGATTAAATTCTCGTCAGCAGAAGTGGTAGAACTTGACTGACCTATGAAACGTCAATTTCAATTGAAATGGAGTTATGCTATTCGTTATACGATTGATTTTTGTTGGAATATTATTCTTACATCTTTTTCCATTTCAGGGTGACTGTTCCGGAGATTATAAAAAATGTCTCCTAGCCCTGGTCGCTTAGGCGCTGAATAGTCTTGCCAAATCGACATATTATGTTGAAGACATTACGTGGTCTTGTTTCGGCTTGTAAGTATGCATTTACAAAGAAGAGGCTGATCTTGAGGAAACACATACGATTTTTATTGCGTTAGTTTTTTTTCACACTTTTGAAGGAACGGTTGATTGTACAAAAAAAGGGAGGATAATCAAATTGCTAGAATGTTACCTAACGTCGAAGATTTCGTACATTAATAAGACGAAGTACTATCTTCAAACTACCTGACCTAATTCAATGGCCTGATAATAATAGGAGTTTGTGTCAGCAACTCTAATATATGCTGAATCTTACTGTTAAATATACATAAATGTGGTGTTTTATGTCATTATACTTTCATTACTTGTTAATTAAATATTAAGGAAGTATGAAGACTTCCTTGACAATCCGAGAATCTCTAATTATCTCTAATTATAGAATCCACATTATTTATAAATTCACTGTTTGAACGGCTTTGTCTGTGCCCTTTTTTTATTTCGCTATCACTATAGATAGTGATTATCATTGTTCGTATTATTCGCATCATGAATCATTTTTTTTGTTGGAAATCTAAGAGTATTACTCAAGTATGGTTTGAATCATTATTGGTAATTATTACTATGTAGAGAAATGTATTACTAGTTTTTACATTATTTTAAACTATTCGAAAGATAATTTGACGATAAATGTTAGTTTCTTTTCATTATATAATAATTATTTAATTATTCATAAAGAAATGTCCACTCTATTATTTTCACATCACAATGTGTATGTAAAATTTGTATTTCTATTTGATATTAACGCTATTATTAATGTTCTTAAGCAAGAAGAGTATAATTTTGATAATCATTGCTGTGCCAAGATCGTAAAGAACGAATTTCATAATTCGCGTTGATAATTTATGAATAACACATAAGGTCTGATTAGGTGCTCTGTAGCCTTAGATGTTCATCTACTATTATAAATCTTTATTTCATTCATCGAAGATATTGCCTTGAAAAATTTATTACATTATTAATAAAATTATTACTATTTTTTACGTACAATTTTACAATGAAATATACCATAATATTTGATACATATACCTATATTATTATTTCAAATTATATGGTATATACTTATATAAATCTATGTATATATATCTGACAAAATGTATATTATGCATAGTAACCCAATTGTATAGCCTGAATTACTGTTATACTAATGTACTATTTTAGCTAGTTGTTGAAGAAGTGGTATAATTCATTATTCTCTTCGAGATATTCAATGTTAAAAAAAAAAAAAAAATGTATACAGGCTAAACTCTTGCGCTAATTACCTACTTTGATAAGATTATTTTTCAGCTTTGCTAACAATAAATATACCTATATACACGTATTCATACACAAGATTAATTTATTAACTTCGTTTATAATTATTAAAAAAAAAAAACACCTTGATTGATGTTTACATAATTAGCGTTATCAATTCATATTATCTACGAGCTCTACCCGAACTTAATTCAATTTAATTATTTATCTCATGGATTAAGAAATACTGATTGCTTTCGCTCTTAGTAATAAAATTAAAATTTCTTTACTAAAAGAGAAAGAAATAGAAACTGTGAATCATTTTCTTCTCGATTTACTGTTCGTCTTATCGTATAGAACGCTTATTCGATTTTGGAATTCATTACAAACGAAACGCAAATGACGCGATTCTTCTCTCGTCCGTAACAACCGCGACATCTGTCATCGTAGTTCCGTACTAAATCTATTGCGTGCAGGGACCTGATCTGATTGCCCGGTACGTGGGTTTGAACAACGATCATTC
Source organism: Tenthredo amoena (assembly GCA_963966615.1). Classification (NCBI taxonomy): domain Eukaryota; kingdom Metazoa; phylum Arthropoda; class Insecta; order Hymenoptera; family Tenthredinidae; genus Tenthredo; species Tenthredo amoena. Next base: position 4,404,971 of record OZ016492.1, on the reverse strand, counting down.
GCTGACTGTACGCAACCCGGTACGACGAACGAACGTGTCGATAGCAGTGAATACCGGCCGCGGACCTATTTTCCTGCTGTATTTTTCGTGTTACGTAAGTTTGATAATAAATAATAAAACACGAAGCAGTATTGTTCATGTATAGTAGTTAACTATTCACCACTGTCAGAACCTAACCTTGATCAATGACCTTGATAACGTCCTATACACAGCAATTTCAATCATATTCGTTTTCCCGTGATTAATGAAGAGATGACGAAGTTTCACATTATTTCCGTCATTAGTGAAATGTTTTCCTTGGGCGGTACCGTCACTGCAGGCTACCATTCATATTATTTATTATCGACTTTGAACTGCTCCAGTGCGTCACACTGTAATTTTTAATAACACATATTTATTCGCGGTACGTACGCGTACATACATCAATTAACCCAGCTTCCTATTGTTATCAGCTGCCAACAAACCGCTCATAACTGGCTGCTGCAGCTGGAATTAAACATTGAACTCAATTATATCTACAAAACAAAAGAAAACGTACAAATTGTATCATATTTCATGATGTCGTCAGGGTCATTCCATACCTTCATTGTAACATATCCGTTTATTCTTTTACATTGTAGTTAGTTTATCAAAAATTGTGATAGCAATGATGTAGGAGAAAATAACTAGGTCAAAATGATGGTGGCGATTTCAAAAGTAGCTGCTTTCTTCTTATTCAAACTACGAAAACAGGTTACACGAATACTAATTAAAAAAAAAACACACATTTCAAAAGATTAAACCTTAATTTTTCCTTTTCTCTATTCCTGAACGGCAATTTTGGAATTCAAGAGATCGATCCCTATGTCTCTCTCTCTCTCTCTCTCTCCCTCCCAGGTCAAAAATAAAACGGATTTTTTTATCTTTCAGACAGATTCTGTTTCCGAAATAACAATGAGCTACGGATATCCAGTGAGTATATTTCTCCGTCTTTAATTATTTCGATTTTAAAAGCATGAATTTCACCACATTTTTCTGCTATTAGAGTTTATATAATTCATATTTTGTACGCCTGGATTTGCAAAATATCTTATGAGTCACAACACTTCGTTATAATGTATTTTTGAATGTTAATTCTGCAGGTATTCATATAAAACACAGCAAGGGAAATCAATTGATTAGAAAGTTAGATAGACTTATACAATATTTTAAATCTCAGTTATACACCAGCATCTGAAACATCACACATACAGTTTATTTGTGTAACACGATTAAATTTTGAAGAATATTTTCCATACTTACATTGAACATGAACTATTTTTTCGTTGAATTTTACTAATATGATCCAGAATTATTGCTAATATGTTTCAAAAGTCAAGAAATGTTATGAAAAAACTGAAATTTATAATCTACTTTCAACATATTCTGCAATAATTTCTTATCCATCTCTGTTTTTTTTTTGTTTTGGTATTCAGATTATCATATCATATTATATAAAAATTGAGAAGCAAGGTTCAACAAATGTTAGTAGCAGGTTTTTATTCGCAGTAGATTCTGTCATCACTCATAGAGAATAACAGTATTCAATATAACATGTAAAAACAAGAAGTAAGTGATTCCTGGTACATAAAATGTGGTCAAAGTATATCAAAATAAAGCCAACAGCGGTTTCCTGCTTTCCAAGACCAACACCTGACCTTATCTTATCTTTCTGTATTATAAAGGGAGGTCCGCAGCCGCCTTACGGAGGTCAAATGCCTCAAAATCCTATGGGAGGCCAGCCAGGCGGTCAAAATCCTCCCGGTGGTTCACCTTATCCCGGTGGACCAGGGTACAATTTCTCTCCTGTTCCTGCTCCAATTTCATCTGGAATGCCTCAGCCATTTTCCCCTTATTCTGCAGCTCCTTATCCATCCAATCCACAAAATCCTTCAATGCCTTATTCTCCTCATGATGGACAACAGCAGCAAATACCTCCTCCGCAACAATATCACATGCAACAAAATGCTCCCCCAGGTTCATATTCTCAGCCACAAAACTCTGGCGCTTATCCAAATCAAGGCCCTTATCAGGGTGGTAATCCCGCTTATCCACCCGCTGCTAATCCGTATCAACAAAATCAGGTTCCTTATCAAAGCCATCCGGTTTCTCAGCCACCGAATGCTGCCCAGTATCCCGGACATTATGTCCCATTTGATACCACTCCAGCTCCTTATTCAAGCAATGCTAGTCCTCATCAACAAAATTCAAGCCCTTATGGGCAGCAGGGTATGTCGCATACCGGAGGACAGGGGATGGGGGCCGGGCCTGCCTATGCTCAGCATGCTAGTACGACAAGTTCCTTTCAGTCGCACCACTCTGCCCCAGCTTCTCATCAAGCAAGACCTCAGAATAAGGTGAGAACATGGAGTAATTGAGCTTGCTAATTTCTTCGCGCTTAGTAATGATTAAATTTCTTTTTGGGAAGAAAAATCCCTCTGCTTTTTATGCATTCGATTATGGTATCAGTGCACATATTCATAATCAGATTTCAGATTTGATTAATAGTTGTTTTAATGAAACATGGTTACTTCCTTTAGCCCTCGCCAACTTTAGTGCCTTTTAGTGGTTTTGATCCACGAAGCGATGCAGAGGCGTTGAGGAAGGCGATGAAAGGATGGGGAACTGACGAAAGTACGATAATAAATATTCTCGCAAAACGTACTAACGCACAACGTCAAGAGATTGCTCTGTTATTCAAGACCCTGCATGGCAAGGTATTAGCACAGCTTGCAATATCTTGCAAAGAACATAGCAGATGTACAAACAATTCGTTTTCCAGGATTTGATAAAAGATCTCAAGTCCGAACTGTCTTCAAATCTCCAGCGTCTCGTTATCGCTATGATGACACCAACTTCACACTTTTATGCTAAAGAGTTACATCAAGCTATGAGCGGAATCGGCACCGATGAATGTGTTCTTATCGAAGTTCTTTGCACAATGTCCAATAACGAAATTCGCGCAATTCAACATGCATATCTATCCAGTAAGATTCGTCCTGAAATATGCCTTTGATTTCGTAAATCATCTTCAACTTCCGACTTTTATTTCACGAACAGATTGATAGATCTTTCACTTTGAATAGAAAGAAAGAGAAATATGCTTTTCTATTTCATTTCATAAATTATACAGCAACATACGATTTTATTAATAATTCTTTCACGCAGTGTATGGAAGAAACTTGGAAGATGATCTGATGTCCGACACTTCTGGCTGTTTCAAACGCCTCATGGTTTCTTTGTGTTGTGCAAATCGAGACGAATCATTCGCCGTAGATCCAGCTAGAGTACAAGCAGATGTTCAAGCACTCCAAAATGCCGGTTCGTAGCTGTTGTGAGATTTGATTTATCAAATTTGATAATGGAGCTCTCAAGATTCAGAATTATGCTATATTTTTCTATACCTAGTTGACATTCCCACAATTTAATTTCAGGAGTCGGTCAATGGGGAACAGACGAATCAGTCTTCAATCAAATTCTGGTTCAAAGAAGTTCGGCTCACTTGCAGCAAGTATTCACAGAGTACGAACGCATGTGTGGTCACGATATTGCACGGGCTATTAAGAGCGAATTTTCTGGCGATATCGAAAAGGGTCTTCTGGCGATTAGTAAGTACTTGTACCGATTACTCATTCAAATTCTAATTGCTAACAATACTTGATCATTTTTATAGTTAAAAGTGTAAAAAATCGGCCTGGCTTCTTTGCCGAACAATTATACAAGAGTATGAAGGGAGGTGGAACTGACGACGAGCGTCTTATTCGACTGGTTGTAACTCGTGCTGAGATAGACATGCAAGACATAAAGCAAGCTTTCAATCAGCAGTATAATCAATCCCTTGGTAACTTTATATCGGTTAGTAACATGTCGAATTTATTTTACTAGTATAGATATCAGATTCAGAATAATTCTGTCCGATAAACTTCGATTCTAAGCCCTTAAAAATTAATTGTGATGCAATTTAGTACTGGAATTGAACTCTTTGATCAATTTTATCACTGATTTCAGGACGACTGTTCGGGACATTACAAGAAATGCCTTCTTGCCTTGATTGCCGAATAGATTTTCAGTATTGGTCTATGTTACAAGACTATATTTGCAGGTCTTGTTTTATCCTGTGAGTACGCATTTCAAATTGAAATCGCAATCTTTGAGGATAAACACCATTGTGATTGTGGAAAATTTGCTTCCCTACTTTTGGAATCGGCTGTCTGATGAAAAAATACAAAAAAATACGGAATTTCTCCAAGTTTAGCCAATACCAGAATAATATTATTAAGGTATCAGACATCCGATATATAGGTATTTATACTATGTCTACTGAATTCTAAAATTATATGTCAATGTTGTTTCTCTTATTATTATTATTCTCACTATCAGAATTAGAGAACTTAGAATTCTTCTTGTGTTTCTGAATTATGAGGGCAACGTTTTTGAACGAACGTCCATTCATGCCAAGTACCTATAATCGTAATCTATTATCAGTCGACTATTACTTTTAAATTCATTATTTCGACGTTTTTTGTTATTTGTTTACTTTGAGAATCAAATGGTATCAGTTTTACGCCAATTATATACTTTATATCAATTGTTATACGGTGAATGTATTAATAATTTTATATTGTTTTCGCCACTCCAAGTTAATCTCATAATATACCTAAGTAGGTAATGTTATTCATCGTTTTCATTATAGTTATATTTTGAAAATTAGTCTTTGATAATTGACTATTACTACTACATAATATGTAATATTCTCACATCGCCGTAAGTTTAACAACTGGAAGATATTGTACTTCCATTTGATTATTATAATATCGCTTTTGATGTAATGAAACAGAAAAAACATTTTTATCTTCGTATTTCAATATCGATGTGTCAAAGTCAAGAATAATTGATATACCTCTAAGCTTCCATTAATCGTCGATAATTTATTTATTGATGATAGAAATAGGTAATATAAAAAATCAGGATCTGATTGCGTGCTTTATGCGTAAATTTTATATATTTGTGACTTTTCTATTCACTTTATTATATTGTCATAAAAAAAAGAATTCTGATTGAAGCGCTAATATTTTTTACCTAAAAATATACATTATACTATACGATACGTTTATATATTCTACAATATTGTCTAAAATATATTTGTGAACGATATACTATACTATAATAGTTCGTTGGAGTTGTATTATATTATAATATTTTTGAAAAAGGTGTAATTTCCTTAAGCTCTTCACTGTGCAAAAAGAAAAAAACCGTAATTAAAAAAAATACGTTAGCTCGCGTGTTCCTAGCGCTAATTATTTTTATAAAGGTACATTTCCCGCCTTGCCAAACAAACGTTTGCTTCCCGCCAGTGAAAAGATTAATTAATTGGTGGCCTTCTTTATACAACTAATAACTATTGAAGAAATAAAATGAAGTAAAAATAAAATACCTCAATATTATTTACACGTTGACAATAAAATGCTGTAAAAAAATATCCTCATTGATAAATTTTATCTTTATTAGCTGATCCATCAACCAAATCGCTTCTAAGAAATATACTAATTGAAATTCCTAAAAATTTCTAAGATAAAAATATCTATTCTCACTAATTAATATTGACATGCATCAAAAACAAATTTCTCCATAAAAATCCCGAACCAAGTCCACATAAAGTACTATTTCATATTTTCCCCGGCTTTTTACGGAACAACGAATTCTGAACTAACATGCGCTAGTCCTGATAAAATTACGGACCAATCGGACCGTCCGTGACGACTATTTTCGGCGTGTGTGTGTGTGAATGCAATAAGAGATCGGTAATTCTGTTGAGCTTCCCCGCATTATTTCCACTATCTTTTATTGTAATTATGAATGAATTAAAGAGTTGGTAGTTTTTCTTACTGCTTTACAGAATTCTTATGAGGCGCCAATTGCCACGCCCCCAGGTAGAAAGCAAAAGGATCATAGTATTTTTTGTCCGCATATTTGTGCAGCACCACTATCGTTTCATTCATAAACGAGCGCTTCTCAGAAAAGGTAGTAAATTTTTTATCCGCATATTTCTGCAGCACCACTATTTTCTCTTTCGTTCATACATACGCGACCAGCGCTCTCTATGTACCAATGGAGTAGTTGCTGCGAGGGGCGGGGCATCGAAATAAGCGATGTGTACAAACGAACAAACAATTAAAAGAACAACTCAAAGTTGTCTACTTTGCGACCAGTTCTCTGCTGACAGAGTATTTCTATTCAGTATCTGTCACAGTCATATTTCGTTGACACAACCGTAATGTGATGTGTTTGACGCCAGAAAGGCTACTAAGCCAGCACGACACTATAACAGGTGCCTGTATCCTAGGTCAGTGTTATAACTCGCCCGACTAGTCGTGCTGACGGCATACCAAATTATATCGCGATCTCGCGGCCGATTTGTCGAACTACTTTCGCCGCAGCATCCGTAAATAAAACCAGGCTGAAGCGCCATCCAACTTATACGGTCGTTCTTTCCGGACTATATTGTTATTAATCATAATTAACATAACCTCACATAACCTGTCTTTAATTTCGAGACTTGAGAAAACGTCATTCAGACGTTTGTCTAAGATATTTCGATGTTTGTTTATAAGTAATTGCATAAATTGATCAACGATGTCTTTGGCGGACGAGCTCCTAGCTGATTTAGAGGAGAACGATGACTCCGATAAGTTTATGGAGGAAGCAGAACCGGAATTCATTCCGCCTGCTGCAGTTGCTGCGAAACCGATCGAAGAAGGTTTGTTCTATATTTTGAGTGCTTCAGAACTTCCTTTAAAATTCTTTAAAACCTTGAAGTAGACATAAAAATTAATTTCCAACCATTACGAAACATACCAAGATTTATCCCGATTTTAATATCACACAGAAATCCTCAAAGTCGCCTCGGTCAGAGAATTAGCTAAACTGCGCGACTCTCCACAGTTGCAGAAAGTAGTTTCTCTCATAGACAGTTATGGGAAAATTCCAAGAAAATCAGCCGACATTATTGGCCCCGTCGAGTCAGATCCAGAATACCAGCTTATCGTAGAAGCAAACAACATCGCAGTTGATATCGACGATGAAATAGGTGAGTTTGTCTAAATCCTTGAAGATTCAATCAATCTTCAGTCCAGATGAGTTTAATCCCATTGTAACGAAAAACGATTCGACATTTTGAATTTCTTATTTCAAAAAATAATTTTATGTTTCTTTCTTATCCTTTTTTATCTTTTTTTTCAGCTACGATTCACCGATTCACAAGAGACAAGTATTCCAAGAGATTTCCAGAGCTAGAGTCGCTGGTAGTTGGCCCCTTGGAATATGTGATGACTGTTCGTGAACTGGGAAATGATTTGGATAGAGCTAAGAACAATGAGACTTTACAGCAGTTTTTAACGCAAGCTACAATCATGGTGGTGTCTGTGACTGCGTCTACTACTCAGGGGTAAAATGATATGTTGATTCTGGATCTTTGATCTACGATTTATGAGTTAATTCAATAATATTTTGGGTTTTTTCAACAGGCAACTTATGACTGAGGAAGAAAAGGAAGCGATTTGTGAAGCCTGCGATATGGCTGTGGAATTAAATAATTGTAAACTGAAAATATTCGAGTATGTTGAAAGCAGAATGGCTTTCATCGCTCCAAACCTTTCTATAATCGTCGGAGCATCTACCGCAGCCAAAATCATGGGTAAATAGAGAGAGTTTCGGGAGCTTAGGGTGTTAAATTGACTTGGCATACTTTTTATTGCCAAACCATCAAAGATCAGGCATTTATTTCGTTTGAGAAGGAATTTTCCATTCAAAAATATCGTTCCTAATTAATAATTTGGAAGTAACAATCACCTAATTGTTCAAGGTATTGCTGGTGGCTTGACCAAACTCTCCAAGATGCCGGCGTGCAATCTTTTGGTTCTGGGTTCGCAGAAAAAAACTCTGTCCGGATTTTCCCAAGTAGCTGCTCTGCCTCACGCAGGTTTTATCTACTATTCGGACATAGTGCAGGATACGCCGCCTGTAAAAATTCCTTCAATTTATCTTTCGACATAAAAATGCTATGCCGAAAGTTGGGAATACTCGCAACATTATAGAATTCACGTTATTTTCTCAACTCTTTATTGTTTACAGGATTTACGAAGAAAAGCGGCAAGGCTTGTAGCCACTAAGAGTATGCTCGCTGCGAGAGTCGATGCTTGTCACGAAAGCACGGATGGTCACATCGGCCAAATGCTGAGGGACGAAATCGAGAAAAAATTAGATAAACTGCAAGAACCTCCTCCAGTAAAGTTCATAAAACCTCTTCCAAAGCCGATAGATCCAGGCCGAAAGAAGCGAGGTGGTAAAAGGGTCAGAAAAATGAAGGAACGTTACGCAATCACAGAATTCCGAAAGCACGCTAATAGGATGAACTTTGCGGACGTAAGGCTTTCCCAATCGCCTAAATAAATTATAGAAAAATACTTGAATTAGTTTATCCATTGTTCATATTCGGCTTGGTATAAAAAAATAACTTGAATAATTATTCCTCTTATTTTCCAGATCGAAAACGACGCTTACCAAGAGGATTTGGGTTATTCTCGAGGAACCATAGGCAAGACTGGCACAGGCCGTATAAGATTGCCGCAAATCGACGAAAAGACCAAGGTTCGGATATCGAAAACTCTTCAAAAGAATTTGCAGAAGCAGCAACAATGGGGTGGCAGTACTACAGTGAAGAAACAAGTTTCTGGTACCGCGTCGAGTGTCGCTTTTACCCCGCTGCAGGTAATTTCCCGTTACAAATTCACGTTATTAAAATCTTTGTTTCAGTATTTTACCAGAAATTGTACAAATAGTTTTATTCATCGAATCTCTTATCAAAAGTCTACAAAGTCCTCGATTTGTTTCAGGGTCTGGAAATAGTGAATCCTCAAGCAGCAGAGAAGCGAGTTAACGAGGCGAACGCAAAATACTTTTCCAATACGGCCGGCTTCTTGAAGATAAAGAAGCCCTAATTTTAGTTGATTTTTGACGCAAAGTATAAAAATACTTGACAAGTAAAAATGAACTGTCTCATCTCTGTATAAATGAACGAAAACAGAAAGAAAAAAATCACTTCAATCAATACATTTCAATATTTTCGACTGAAAATCGTTACTAATATTTAAATAACCAATTTTATTTATACTTATGCGAAGTACTTCTTGACTAGCGAACGCTAATTACAACAATTGCGATGTCGTCTAGATTCTAAATCTAGAACGAGGGCACGCGCGGCGTGATCTACCTGCGAAACAATTTATCCTTAGTTAAGCTGCGCAAATAGAAGCTGTTGTTTTTCAATGTGTAATTTTGCAACGTTTTCCTATATTTCTAAATTCTTGCATCGTTTTCCATCGCCGATCGAATTATAACGATGAAAAATCCTCAATAGTTACCCAAATTAAAAACAGACGTAGTTCTTCATTTAATTCCTACGATATATTGTTATTACTCTATTCTTTTTTGTCCTAGAATTTAATCTGATTTGTTTTTATTTTTTATTTTTTCCTTTGTCTATGTGACGATACAATATTTATTGAGAATTTCTCTACCTGTAGGTACAACACTTTTTAACAGACAGATACCTATTGAAACATCCTCGATCTTTGACTCCGCGATTTAATTTGATTGACAGATTTATAACTAGCATAACTCGAGGGACTCGCTTAAACAAGCTTCGTAAAAACTGGTCCCGCAGTTTCAGGTTTCGGACTTGAGGTTCGGATATATGTAAGTCGAGTGAAAGTGCATCTCGCATTTAAGTGCGTGTGTGTGTAACAGCACATATCCTATGCTTATCTACTATAATTATTCATAGGTATGTGTTGATTATACACATCGTCAAAGTTCGCGACTATTCAAAAAACGATTTGAAAGAAGCAAAAAAACAGCAGAGGCTCACAGCTTCTTTTTCAAACGCATGAATTGGAAAAAAAAAGAAAAAGAAAAAGAAAAAAAAATTAAAAAATAGAATCAAGTTTCAATAATTGTATAATATTGTTATTGGTAAAAAATATCGTTCTTTATTTTTTCAACCCATCTTGGCCCTCGGCGAACGGGGTTTCAATGTTTGCTGCTGCGGAAACAAGCTTCGAGCGGTAGGTTTACAATCTCGTATAAACTCGCTTGCACCTCACGTGTAGATATACACGATTGGCCATATACTACCTATATACATATTACCATACCTACATCACACCTAGTCTAGTCGACGACGAGGAGTCGTTCGCGTCCCGTTACCACGTGGTCGCGTTTTCCCGCTTCCCTAATCCCTAATTTTGGATTTTTATTAAAGACATTAATATTCATATTCATATTATTATATTCGGTTATAACAGTGCCAATTTAAAATTGATTTGAAACCCGAAATAAAAACCTTTCCTTTATCCTATCCCTCTTCTCCTCAACGAGTGCAGTTACCAGTTATACATGCATATATATACTAGAACGTAACAAGTGCGATATAAAGTGATCTCAGATTTGTTTTGGGCTCGACGAAGATCTAGAACACCAGATACGCCAGAATGGCTAGTTTTAAGGACTTGAAAACCGAGTGGTCGATGTTATGCCAAGAGTGCACTGATTGTTGGACAAAAGAAGGTAAGCAATAATCCAGAAATATCTACTAATATTAAATCGAAGTCTGAGTACGAAGTGTTTTCATAAATTGAAATCGAGATCACGTTAGACGTGCGACTTTCTTTTGGCTAGATGTTACTTTCGGTTTTTGCGATCTTTCGAACCGTGTGTGGGCATCGAACCGTTGTTGGTTTTTTAGTTCGATTTTTTTATTTTTGATAGATTGAAACGCCTATTTATTTTGATCTTGACGAGTTTTCGCTTTATAATATAATTGCCGAGAACGAGTCGCCAGGTTCTGGTTTCATATGAGACAAGTGGAACGGTATTCGTGTAGATTCGTCCTAAGATAAGATACTAACTAATATAAATGAAAAAAGAATTGTCAAGTATAGATAAAAAAATAAAGAAGAGAACTCATAGCCCCGAGCAGGCCGATAGAAATTGAAGAAATATATAGAACGGCGAGATATGGTCGAGCAAGTGATCGTGAACATGTCAATAATAATAACAGTCCTATTTACAAATCGAAACGGACTTTAACCGGCGACCTAGACTCAGGTGGTGGTCAGAACAATACGAATCCTAGATTCGTGTATCACATTTAGGTACACAATTTTTTTTCCCACGATGTGATAATCGGACTCACACAAAATAAATAATAGAATTGCATCAACGACGGAATTAGCAATGATATTGGTAACTTTGAGACAACTCTTTAGCGTACAATTATCGAGTGTAGACGAGGTATAGATACAAAGGTACTTCGAACTCTGGTATATACACAGATGTGAGAGAAGCGGGTTCGTACAATGCGTTCGTAATATAACTACAAGGATCTATAGCCTGGTGTAACGCACTTTCTATTAATTTGCTGTCAATAATTATTATCGACGTCCGCGATCTGTAAATCACTCTTATGTTAGGATCAATATAACTGCATTACGTATAATTGCACAGAACGAAACAGGATAACAAAAAATCTGAATCAAAATACCAGGGGAATAAGCTGCGACAGCAGTTAATCATTATCACCGGTTAAAAAAAAAAAGCGATAATGATAATCAACAAACGGTCTTTACCGCTGTGGCTAAATGTATACCTTTTAACGTATCTATCCATGTATATTTAGCTCGTGTAACAGGTATGTGCGCCAACGGACGATCTACCGGACGAGAGAAAGCCGCGCCCACACATTCCAAATTCAAATACCAATTCACTTCTCTTTGGCATTTTAATGCTCTGAATGATATAATCTGCCGGTTCTTCGGCCGTTACATTTTTAGGGCGTTCAAAGCATTGTATCCATTCGTATAAACGGTTTTTGAATACCTTTTCTCTCTTGTTTATTGTTATTTTATTATTCATTCGATTGACAGCTGTAATGCTGAATTCAGGCTCGAAAACTAATTGATAATGCGACTGTATCAACTCGTGGAGTTTTTCCCCGCCCTACGAATCGAAGTAGTAAAACCGTTTGCTTAAAATCAGTCAGACGTCGTATGGTCTGCAGGCTCTTCTTCTCGGCCGACTAGTACGGGAAGCTATCTACTGTGAAGCGTCTGATCACGATTCATTGTAACTACTGTGCCTGTATCAACTCGCGGAGTTTTCTCCTGCACTACGAGTCGAAGTAGTAAAACCGTTTGCTTAAAATTAGTCGGACGTAGTACGGACCGCGGGCTCTTATTCCCGGCCGACTAGTACGGGAAACAAGCTACTGTGAAGCGTCCGATCACGAATTACTGTAACTACTGTATGATATGCGTTTGCTCACGTTCACATGATACGTTATGTGTATAATTAATGCATAACTTATGTAATCTGTGATTCTTTAGGATAAAATTATACCATGATTATAGCTGTTGGATATAATATTATTATAATACCTACTTAAAGTCGAGGTCATTGCTTCGTCTTGGTAAATGGTACATACTTCGTAATGTACATAAATTATCGGGCGTTGTAGGCCAGTGAGAGGTGAATTAGGTTTTAGCGGAGCTTGGTTAGTTATAAATATTTATAAATATTACAAAATTAAAATTCCATCAGTTTAATAGATTTGAAATACTTTATATTATAAATAGAAAATTGAATTTATGATTATATCCGCTCATTTCTTTACTTTCTTGTTTTTTTTTTTCTTTTTTTTTTTAATATCATCGTTATCAATAACCGAAGATTCTTAGCTCTAGGAAAGATCGTCTAATCGTTTGAAATGTTTCGCAAGATTAAAAAATTTCATAACTTTGTATAACATCAAATATTATCTAAGTACCTTGAAGAATAGAGGCGTCATACTATTGCACGCATAGTTTTAAAATAGATCAACGAATTAAGCGGCATTAAACGGAGATGAGTGATATATGTGACGTATAATCATTGAAGATATTTGAAATCGTCACGGTAGAAGAAACTACGATCGTTCGACGAGATGTTCTTATATATTTTTAATTAGTGTATATCTTAATGAACAATCGGAAAGGATTTTTGATTCTCATATCTAAATAGTTTTCAAAATGTATCTGAAAGACAGAATAAAATTATTTTCTATCTAGACATCTAGACAATTCAAAAAATTATCTGCATCTAAAAGACGAATGATTCAAAATGGGCGATTATAGTATCTATAGTCATAAATCTGTACCTATACACATGACAAGATATTTAGATAAAATTCACACTATTCCAAAGTCCGCTGCAGTAATAATGTAATAATGAATTTTTTGTCTGACTGAAGTAATATCGGAGAGCTGTCCGGTGGCTCCCTCGTCGAAGTAGTAGAATTATATCGTGTGTGGTCAGCCGTGCCAAGGCCGCTTGAGTCTTGTCTTGCCTTGTCTTGTCTGTTAGCAGTTTTAATAATCGCGCTCAGCCGCCGCGACGCCGACGCTGACGGTGACGGTGACGCCCGCGTTCGCGCCTCGATCGAGGAAAACGTCAACGTCAACGTAAACGAAAACGCGTTGAGCAGGGAAAACTACGAGGACGACGACGTCGCCGGGTGGCTCGTTTATTGATCGCGTTCTCTACTTCGCGTAAGTTGAGTCATGCGCTACCGAGGGGATACTCGGATCTTCGGATCAAATCGCCGTTGAAAAACGGGGCTCTCTGTCTGTTCCCTGGTGCAGTCAGTTTAGACGCCTCGTCGTCAGTTGTCGTTCTCAGTCCGTCCTATTCGTCATAAATTTATAATCCAGCTGTCGTTTAAATCGCAAACCGTGGCCTCCGCCTGCCACCCATCAGGACCGCAGATTTGCTACGGTTCAACGCAAATCCTTCACGCGCACAAGATTCTTTTCAAATACACGATCTAGCATAGTGTCCATCTTCTTGTTCCCTTTCCTCTCCCTTAATCCACTTCATCTTCCTCTTATTATTTCGCTTCTTATTCTCCTTAGCGCGAGTGAAAGTGAAGCGATATAGTGAAGGTGCGGGACGAAATAATAAGACCTGGTGGCAGGTGGGGTTCACGTTCACGTTCACGTTGGTCACATTTCGCGATAATGATATTATACCCGTAGGGTAAACGTTTCACGATTCGCTGTTATAATATAAAAATTCGAAGACAAAGAAGAGGAAAAAAACCGTTCAAACTGGTCCTGCAGGCTGCTAAAGCTCAAGATTTTATTATCATATACTCGAGGACGAGGAGATTATCGATTTGTATTTGAGCTTTGAGCTTGAAAAGTCTTCGACAACGATGAGCGTCCTTTCCTCAATCGGTGGCGTACGTTGCCTGGCCGATGAGGAGGCCGACCACAACATGCTGCAGGGTAAATTTCAAAACTTTCACCATCACAGTATGAAATATATTTTAAGATTGTATATCAATTCTGCACAATTCGTGTCGTTTTAACTTTATAAATATTCGCGATAAACAAATATTGCGACCATTATGTTAAAACCTAAGATAATAACATGTATCTGTAATCTCATTCAACGTACTCGACTCTGTATAAACGAATCGATAAACAAATCGCTGATAAACTCGCGATTCATCGCACATATGATATGTTTGCACATTGAAATCACTCCCGAACTTTGAACTACCACTGGCGGATGATTTGTTGGATAATTAAACGAAAACAACAGTCTATACAGGTTTTCGTGTTTTAATTTTTTTCATCTGCACTAGAGATGAGATTTTTCGTTTTTAGGACTGAACTTGGTAAATTTCGAGAAAATATAGGTATAAGATATTGTATATTAACTGTCCCTCAAATTTGATATTTGATTCAGTGAAAGAAATAAAAATGAAAAAAACTGATTAAGCCTTGGCGACGAATCGAATATAACATAATACGAAGGATGTATGTATATGTGTACGTATACGTATACATATACCTTTCACTTCCCCGATTCCTTGCTATGTCGATTGATATGCAAACGTGCGAGTTACTTGATACTTAAATCGCACCTTCCTTATGAATAGACTCTAGTGAATGAATTAAACCTCGAACAAGATAGGCACGTATGTATACATACGACATATGTGTTACCATGTGATTTCCGATTATTAAAGAATATGACCGAAAGAAAGACGATACGGTAAAAACGTAGATCTTAATCCCCTCCTTCCGTTCCTGAACGAAAAAACAAGACAAAACAAAAAATTTTTACCGGACTATGTACCATGTGTATTAAATCAATTCGTATATACGTATAGAAGGTAATTGTATAACTACGTAATCGGAAATACAATTATGGAAGCTGCACGGATGAACGATGATGAATTACGTCAGAGCGACGCTAAATAGCATACAAATTGTTTATTTCAAACAAAATATAAACCGGAATAAGTGGTCTAAGGATTTTTACAATTGACCTTTGAACGGCGATAGAAACAAGAGATAAACAAAAAATAAAACATTAGATAAAAGACGAAACTTTCGGTCGTGACTTCGTGAGAATGAAATTCATATTCTTATTGTAAAGGTGATTTATCGTTCTTCGTATGGATGAATGACGAAAGTATATAGCGAATGAAACTTTGGATGTTATTATAGTTATATACCTTATAATGAACGTAGACGACGCATATAATGATACATGCTGCGATTGTAGATTCAGCTTTTGAGTGTGTAGGTAATTGGGGTACGTGTATAAGTCCGAGTCGCCGAGAGTCTGGCCTCCTAAGGTTTCTGGTCCGCGATTGTCAGTTGCGGTTTCATCTAGGTATACGAAACTGAACAAAAAGTCTTTAAATTTGAAACGAAAATAAATATTTATTTACGACGAGTGGCGTAGCTACGATCATTCTCGATATCGAATTATAGCTGTGCGAAGTGCGCTTTGTTAAACTTTACATCGCAAAGTGAAATATAAAAAAAAAAACGCACACACATTCTGCGCAATTCAAATTTCTGCTACTATTTCTACAATTCGAAAAAGAATTAAATAAAAAATAAATAAATAAAAAAATAATCATAATAACAAAAAAAGGGAATCACAGTATCGCGCAGGCTGCTCGTCGCAATCCTATAATATCCCAGCTCCTATAAGGATGGAGAGAAAACGAGGGTAGCTCAAGCTCTGGTGGCACCCTCGCCGTTCCTCGCGCGGCATTATCGATCTGGCTGGATGCACTTGGCCCACGCGAAGCGGAAACGAAGGTTGCGCGATAGCCGAGTACGGTTCTTATGGGGTTTAGTCGTAAAATAAACTGTCGGAAACAGAAGGAAGAATTGAAAAAAAAAAAATGATATTATCAGGGTACTGTTTTGGTATCTATCTTTCCTTGTTTTTTTTCTTGAATTAGTATCAAACGTTCAGATTAGCACCGCGTCGATATTTATTGTTACTATTACAGAATCGGAAACAGATCAGATCGTATCTTGAATGATAAAGAAGAAGAAAGAAAAGAAAAAAAATTCCCCGCGTTTATTCGCGGAGTTTAATAAAACTTGCGGGTTTACAAAACGAGGTTTTTCTGTTTATCTTGCGTTACAGAAGCAGTCAGTCGACGACACGCGATACGATGCATGGGAACCCGAGATCTACGGCTGTGTATTCCATTGTATTTCGCATCTACGTATTCTTATTATATTATAAGACGTAGTAGAAAACAGAATACACTGGAGCCACCTGTATAGAAGTATTAAATGTTTTAGATCTCTCGACTTGTCTCAGGTGTCAGAAGGTGTCTCGGATCCGCAGGTTACTCGAGTCGTCACTTCAACCGACCTGGTATATAGAAATTTTATATTTCTTATATACTTGGGCCTATATACATCCGTTGGTATTAATTTCGTAAATTTTTACCGAAATAATTCATTAAGTAATCGATAAATAATATACGGTTCAACAAATTCATACGAAAAAGGATTACTTCTATAATCATTGCTCTGCCCTATTCAACCATATCCTTAAATTCGTCAATCATTAATTCAACTGCGCTTTGATCGGGGTCAGAAAGCGTGCAGCAGTGATCAATACGATCATTTATTCCGACTATTCTACCCGGCAATTCAAGCATTGATTTAAAGAAAGAGAAACAAAACGTGAAACATGACTTCGGCTTACAATCTAATAAGCAACAGTATCCTACGGTTCAATGCGGTGGTTACATATATATATATATATGTATATATGTATATATGTATATATGTATATAGATATATACCTACTTACGTTATTCGTTCGATAATTTGCATACTTATTCAATTTTCAAATCATTTTCTTTTTTTTTTCTATTTAATCCGTACTAATTTCTAGTTTTATTGTTCGATATGGGATTTGGAAATCTAATACATGAGGGAAACATATTATCTTCTCGGTATTGCTGATTTGCCGAGTGAGTTTTTATGTCGTGGGAGTTGTTCGTAGTTGTTCTAATTGTAAGACGCGGTATGGGCAGTATACCCATGTGTACAAAACTACTTACCTACTCAATGATTTGATCTAATTTCATAAACTTTCTTAAATGAAGGGATCAGCGAATGTTCGAGAGAACGGAACAACTCCGTGTTTAGTTAGTTGAAACAAAAACAAGAAAAGAGAAAAAATAAAAAAGAGCACAGAGAAGGAAGTAAAAGAACGGGAAGACAGAATGAAGGGAAGAAAAAAAAATCATTTCTCTCGATAATAAATTCAACCATTAAAAAAAAAAAAAACCTGTCGACTATACTCGACCATCTCCAGCAACGCTGATATATATGGAGCAATGGTGCCGTCCCAGGGCCGTCCTGTTACACCATACCCATTTTTATAATAAGCAGAAATTTCATTTCATAAAAAAAAAAAACAAAGAAAAAAACAGACAAGTAAATTTCAAAAATTGATGAAACTGATTTTATCAAGAAAAACTGTAAAAAAAAAAAAAAATGCGAGACAAACTAGACTTTGAGACGTGGCAATTTCTTTGATAATTAATTTTTCTCCGATATCTCTTATACATCTCGGAATCATGTTTCGATCGAAGACTCGTTTTTTCCCCCTTTTTTTGCAAACGACGTTAGAAATTGTGTAAAATGATTTCGACGTCGCGGCGCCCCGAGTAATTTCCGACTATACACACTCACGATCGCGTCTAACCCCGGCACTGTTAGCGGGTGAATGCTGCGGCCGCGAAAAGTAAGATTGATCAGTCTCGGTCAACACTCCCGATCTTATTATAATCGGCATAGCAGATCCGGTCCCGCCTCTTTCTTCACTGGTCATCGGTTCGTTGTACTACGTCCAGTTCCTTAGGTTTTGTTAATATACATATATATACATATATACATATATATATATGTATATATATATATATATATATATAGGTATAGATAGATCTATACATATATACGTATGTATGGGAAGCAGGTCAACTTATAGCGGGCGTGCCGCATAATGAAGAAGTTGTACCTACCTGTATGTATAGGTGCTTTACGATACACCCGATCAAGAGGCGAGAATCTCGTCTAGAACACGTGGAGAACGGCGTTTCACTTTCCCGCGGTGTTCGTTCTTTGGCGAGGCCCGCGCGATACGAACTAGATTAAATAGCCGGCTGTATAATGTATACCCCATTCAGTTTATATCGAATCGATCGATACGTTATAATATCGAGTGTTTGAATTACAAATAGGTAAACGAAGAATTAAACTAAAATACAGAAACGTACTTTGTGGGAAATAAAAGATGACTGGTGAACCTCTGCAAGACTCTTATCAAGGCATTCGTTTTTATCTCTTAACTTTTATTTAACTTTATTTTATTTTATTCAAGAACGACAGCTCACGAGTCGCTGCTATTTCCGCCGGATATACAAGGCCATTGTTTTTATTTTCAAACGACGGATATAATTGCTGAACGAGTGACTTGAAATTCCGGTAATTAAATCCTTATAAGTAAATCTTGATTCGGATACGAAATTAATTATAAATTCTACTTGATCTCAGCTTCCTCGCTATTTTTAATTTTTATGGTCTATTTTGATCGCCAATTAATCGACTAGATAATAGATAAAAATAAAAGTTTCTACGTCTACTCCACAATACAGTAATTAGCCGGTATAGATGTAGGTATGTAAAGATGTATATTATGCATACAGTTATATGTACGGCAGGATATGAACCGTGACTTGGGTCAAGAGATCAAATTTCTTCCCTGGCTCTGCAGAGAAAGCAGCGACGGATGCCAAACTCTAAGGCAGACATGAATTTACTTCTCTCATCGTCAGACGGAAGAAGACGATTAAGTAGATACATACTCGACGCGATTCGAGCTTCGATAATATGTCATTTACTACAAGGTTGATAAAGCGAGGAAATAATCACCTCTGTAAGATATCCTCGTTATATATAGTGTATACATATGTACGTGTACGTATTCGCGAAAGCAAGAAATTCGCAAGAAAGCGAGAAATCGCTAATTCCCACAAATTAACAAAAAAAAAAAAAAAATAAAAAAAGGGATATATATATATTTAATTTCGTATTTGAACAAATTAAAGAAATTCAGAACCGATCGTTCCAGATGCAAAATTGGTCAAGTTTCGACCCTGAATTTGCGTCCGTTCAAGGTAGAGACCGAGTTACTCAAGTGTGACGACGTTCCGAACTATAGTAGAGCGTACGTATTCCATAGTTCTCGAAAAAAAACAAAAAAAAAAAACAGATAATCATAAAAATAAATAAAAATTCGTGAGTTATTAAGCTGTTAACGGTTCACGTTGCATTACAGGTATGCAATTTGCAATCAGCTTCTTTTCTAACTCTGACGGAGCAGCACCGTATTAACGAGACTGTGCGTGACCTGATGTAGGGCTTAAAGGATGTGTGTGTGTGTATGCTCTAAGCCTTGCGATCCTATCCGTGAGAACTGACTAATGTAAATTCCGTGATAGCAAGTCTATGTACATATTTGCAATGAAGCTTACCTACATACTCTTGAAACTTGAAAGTAGGTAGATGACCGTAGGTGTGGCGCATGTCAGCAGTTCGTGTCGGATACACAGAGCTAATTAATCGGCCCCGTCGGCGTTTAGAGACGAGAAAAATTGCTTGCGAACAATTTTTCTTATCTAGTTTGTGTGAAATTGATTTTTTCTTGTCGCAATTTAGCCCCGCGAATTAGCGAGGAAACATTTCGTGACGGTAGTAATGAAGCGAGGTTTAATTAAAGATCGTCGAACTTTCGCCAACTTTATTCTCCCTCTGTTCAACGTCGAGGAATTTTCATTTCCTTGATTTCATTCATTTTATTTGGTTTGTAAAAATTCTGAGAGAATCTCATCCTGAGCTTAATAACGTCGTGTCTTTTATATATATATATGTATATGTCTGACTAGTGACTAGGTGTATCTACTATCTTAGAAAATGATCATAGGGAATGAATTTAATAACTAATTACAAAGGTGCAAAATTTCTTCCTATTGTTTCGCGTAAATTCTTGGGTACCTAGGTACTTTAATTTCAAATACCTGAGAAGTGAGGATAGACTGGTACCTACGTAGATTACTGAAACTTGAAAGGCTGCCAGCACCTGCTGCTGCAACAGGTGAACGCCTCGTTCATTCCCGATTAGACAAACAACGAAGTTTCTGCATAGGGAATAGGCAGACTGCACGTTACTCTAATACCGTGTTATAAATTCTTAGCATAAATAACTATCCAGGTATCGTTCCGCACGGTATGGTATACCTGATTTTATACACACCTCAAACTATCTATCCTATAAACTTCTTCAGCGATCGAGAATCCCAGATGATTTGCTCGCGCGTAATGTTGCTGAAAATTACCTACCGCAGTACGGTACTTCAGGGGCTAAAAACCGGGTAGAAAAAAAAGGCGAAAAAGTCCAAGAAAATATTTTCATCTATATAAATATATGATGCAGTAAGAAAATGATTACGGAACTACTTCCGCCGCATCGTAATCAAGTCGTTTCATTCCCATCGAGTTTACCTTATCGCATGCATCTGCGATCGAACATAATTCATAAAATTCTCTTAAAGGTAGGGAAAATTTAAAGCTTTTAACTAATCTGTCCGAAAAATTAGCAGATGCAAACTCTACGGGGGTTCAGGCTTACTCAAAATGATATTCACTCGTTAGTTCATACCGGGGTAATGAATGCACAGTTAATCCTATGGCAAAGTGATTTAACGCGGTATGAAGCGCAGTGAATATTACTTCAGGTACTTCAGAGTCGGGTATATTACGTCCTATCATTTTTCATGGTTTCTTGGTAGCCTGGGATTTATGATAAAGTTTCTGGTAATTCGGTGTCCTGTAGAGTACCCAAAGCTGGCAAACGTTATCTTTCGGATTTTGAAATGTTTATTACTGAGATCGTGATAACGGATATTATAGGCATACTCAATCCAACTCGCGGATTAAAAGTTCTACCATCTTATCGTCATCCAATTGCCACCGTAAATGATACGCGAACAATAGTTAACGAGCGTTTCCGCCTTCCGGCCAGACCGCTTCCTCGGTCATCCAATTTACACGCCGGATGCAAACAGTCCAATCACTTACTAAGTACTGAAGTGCACGTTGTTCAATCGCGGAATTACCTACTTCATTCTAATTTTACATTTTCAAGCTTTTAAGCTTCGGCTCAGTTTTTGCCATTTAACGCTATTGCGGTTTCATTTATACTATATACATATACTTGAGAGAAAGTAATCACATGCATTTATACATGCCTATATATATATATATATATATATATATATATATATATATATATATATATATATAAATGTATAAATGAAATAAAATATCTATAAGTGATTTATTTTTGTTGATTTAATTTACCAGCGATAAATCAGTGATATAGGTATAGGCAGGCTATACGTTTAAGTTACAGAAGTACGTAGATATATGTATAGGATGTAGAAAACGATCGCTAGACTTAAACAGGTGAAAGACGTAATTGCTAATTATATATCTACACATTGCACATATACTCAGGCAAAAGTTGAGTAGTCAAACGAGTATAGCTATCGTCGCAGGAAGTAGCGGTAAACAGTATGGATTATCATATTGCGCGGCGATGGATCATAACGAAATAAAGAGTAAGTTTGTAGTATTACGTGGATAAGGAGCTAGTCTATTCAAGTTTAACACGTTATATTACACACTCTATCTCTTTTCTACGATCACTGAATCCGTTCTTTTTCCTATCTTCCTCCTTATTTTATTTCGAGATATACACGAGTGTAACGTAATTAATTAGTTAATTAATTAATCATTCGCTTGTATAATAATTGCCTGAGAAAATAATTGAAACCGAAATTTGAACCTCCGGTAGCTTCTTCCTCTCAGTAATAAATCAGCGATTCGCATAAATTTTCAAACAATTGTTTCTCCGACTGCAGATCATTTTCTCTTGAACTATAACGGTTCTTTACCTGCTGCATCTGCTGCACCGCGGAATATAAATTCATACAATATCGTTTTATTATTTCTCGCAGTTTTTAAGCGGAAAATTTTGTCGGGTACTAAATTAGCTGATCAATGAATTGGCTATTAAATTACTGTGCGGAAAATAATCGCCAAGTTAATTACGCGAGGCTCGAGTTTGACTGCGAGTTACGAACGATGAACAAATCATTCCGTCGTCGGTGGAGCATTTTATTTTCATCGAATAAGATGGAAGAGCCGGATAATAATTAGGGGCACGATAATGAGCAATTATTCTTGACCCGTGAAGAAACTCGTCTCGTAAATCAGATCGGCACAATTACTTCGAATGGGTATTATTATGGCTTTATCTAGGTATACGTATACCTGAGGTATACCTACCTACCTACTTCGCGACCAGGGTCATGGTGTAATTAACGTTTACCCTCTGATAGAAAACAATAGATAATTAAACGACAATGCTGCGATGGTTTTTGTGTCAGAAAATCATGTTACCGTGGATATCGAGTCTCTAAGAAGGCCGTACACAGTCACCATATGAAATTTACTCGTCACTATAAATACCAAGTATCGTGAATTTATTATGATAAAAGATAAAAAAAAAATAAATAAATAAAAGGAGTATA
Organism: Tenthredo amoena; assembly: GCA_963966615.1. Lineage (NCBI taxonomy): Eukaryota > Metazoa > Arthropoda > Insecta > Hymenoptera > Tenthredinidae > Tenthredo > Tenthredo amoena. The sequence goes on along the minus strand of OZ016492.1, from coordinate 4,381,867 downwards.
ATTATAGTATTTAATCCAAGGTGTGTGCTTTTTTTTTTTTTTTCATCTCACATATGAGTCTCATGGTTTCGTTTCTTCAACCGGAAATCATTAATTTTATTCGCGACCGAAGAATCTGACATTTTTTACATATATATATATATACATGCGTGTACGGTTTGTAAATAAAATATTTATTTATATGAAGAAAAAAAGTTGAGCGATTAGACCTTGCGTCCGCAGATTTCTCGGTGAATAAAGAATTAATGAATTTTTTTATATGCAATTGTTGTACTTAGATTTTATTCTACTTTTTTGTTACTTATCTATTTCATGTGGGAGATGCGTATACGTAGGTTACACGTACTTACTTAGCTACTAATTATTTAACGAGAGATTGAATCGAGAACGAAAATGGAAGTGGAAGTGAAAATGTACGATTTCTGTGATCGAGAAATGTGTAAGGATGCACGTATACGTATGGTATAACAATAATACATCGTCTTGGAACTAAACAATGGTGAGAACCGAACGTGAAACGCTGGCAAAAGTAGCGATGTGCAAAAATCTTCGTCGTATCCATTGTTTCGACTGAAAATCGCGTCCACAATTTATATTTCCTAATGCGATCATGTGTGTTCCCGTATAGTTTATATCGTAAAAGCGAATAATTCGCAAGTCATTCATAATTACTGCATGCAGGTATCTGCGTGTAATAAGATACACACACCAGTTATTCCTTTATATACCTAATGTACGTCCGCGAACGGGGGAAATGAAAAAAAATAACTTTCACCCTTGAAAATTTGCTGCGGAATGAGAAGAATGAAAAATTGCCGTCGATTTTGAATACGTTTTGACTAAAAATTTAAATGAAAGTTATTAATTATATACGTTTATGTATATAATTATATACTACGTAAGGAAATAGTGTCAGTTACGTAGAGATTCGCGCGATGCACGCGATGCAGTTTCATATCATAGTTCATTTTTCCTATACTATATAATTCTATCCTCGTTCCACTGGACTTCTTTCGAGTCGGATCATTTATGGTCATGGAGGTCGGATAAGGGTAAATTTCCATACACGTACATACCTGGATGAAACTATAGAAAGTGATCGACCGAGTAAACTAACGTAAGTTTTTCAAGGGTGCGGCACGATAGGAAGAAAGTAGCCACGATACAGAATCGAACAGAACGAGAAGACAGATCTAGTTATACCGCGATATATAAATATCGAAAATAATTCACTTCTACATATATATAAATATTATATATACCGTTTCAAGCGATCGCCACGTGTGCATAAACACGTAATTATGTATCAAACATATTCTGCAGCATCGGCATACATATATTATATGAATAAACGGTACAAAGTTGAAAGTATCGCCTCGATCGCGATAAGCGTTCTTAATGAGTTTTTTTTTTTTTTTTTTAATTTCTATCTCCCATCGCGTTTATCTCAATTAACGAAGTTCATATTCCAGAATAATATACATATAATATAACATAAATTATTCTAAAAAACAAAAAAAAAAAAATAAAAAACATATTTTTTATTTTATTTTTTTTTTTTCGTTACAACTAAACTTCTTATTACGTCAAATAGTTGCATAACTCGCTTATACCGGTCTTCGCGATGGACTAGAAGATTATTTTATTGCTTAGCTCGCAGCTCTGCAGAGCCTAGGAAGAGTACTTACATCGGCACGCGTAGCGAAGCTATTTTATTACGCAATTTTGCGTTCCTTCAGGTGGATAACTACGACTTGAACGCGAATTAAAAGTCCGGTTTGTACGTTCTTGGTCGATGAAATGAAAAATGTGAAATCGAGAACAGAATTTTCCTTATTTTGTGACTAAAATGAGACAGTTAAATAAAATCCGAGTCTATTCCGTTTAAGTAGATAATAGAGAAACATTTCGCCGGTTTAATACTAGCCCCATAAAAACTAACGGTTAGGATCCTCCCTTCTCGGTTTTCGGGATTATCGGGAATTACAACTATAACGACTGTAGGTATTTAGGTGTGGAAGAAAAATGTGAAAAACCGACGATCATTGAACGAGGAACACCTGGAGTCAGGGAACAGAAAAGGCACGATACGATGCCCCAAGGCAATCGCAGTAGGAAAGGTGCTCCTTCCAAGTAGGACACATTTACCTGTGCCCCATACCTACTACGCGTCTTACCTGAGCTCGAGAGAGAGAAGAAGAGAAGAGAAGAGAGGAGAAAATAAGAGGAAAGGAGAGGAGAGAGGATCGACTAGAAAAAGACACGAGTAAATATAAGGAGAGGGAGAAAATGAGAGAGAGATAGAGAGAGAAAGGATTTTGGAGAGGGAAATGCATGGTGCACGGTCTTCGGTATACTGTTCGATCCTACAGTGGTACGACGATAACCATACACTATTGACGCACTCGGTTTAAGGGTGCCAGTTGGTACGAAAATTGCGTGCTTCGAAAAGTTCTTCGAGTGCTGTTTTTTTTTTTTTTTCTTATTTTCTCTCCTTCAATACACTATATATCGTCTTTTTCCTTTTCCTTGTTTTTTTTCATAAAAAAAAAACGTTACGTAAGGGGTGAAGGGTTCTTATTTCGTACGTTTTTTTTTTTTTTTTTTTTTTTTTTCTATCGGAATATAAATTTTTACTATACGGTAATACTCTGTAGTATAAATATATTTATATATTATGGCGACACGAAGCATGGAAGTTGTTTGGGACTCTCCCGCGCAGATCAACTCGAGTCCACTTGATTGCTGGGATTATTCTATAGAGTTGGCTTGCCTCCAAGGTCCAGAAGGTATAACCGTTCGATGATTCAAAGGCCTTTTATCCGTTTTTCATTTCCTTTTCTATTCCTTTTTTTTTTTTCTCTCTTTTTGGCAACGTTTCAATCAGCTCAAATTCGCGATTCATCTTCTCTGATGGTGATTTGAGAGACTTGGATAAAAACTGAAGTCGAATAAAACATGTTATATTTCGAAGAAGATTTTTGAGGAAAATTCTCTTTCAACTCAGTTTGGAACCGTTTTTTTTTTTTTTTTTCAATTATCTTACTTATTCAGGAATTCCTTTTTAAATCGACAGCCTCGTTCACCCCTCTGGGGTATCGATACAAGTGTTCAAATTCAAAGTATATGATGAACGATGATTTATTTTTGGGATTACTTACCGCCAATCAATTTCTTACGATAAAACAAATTATTCTGAGCTTCTGTGAGATAAAATAGTGTGCATTGTACCGTGATATCGTTTTCGTTTTTACCCATGATTGAGGCCGATCGAATATAGTCATAATTGAAGAATTGCTATTCTTTGGTAGGAAAGAGTAAATAATATTCATCCTACGTACGCTCGTATCACATTCACGTTATCTATTCTCGAATGAGTATGAGGGATCTGAAAAATCTAATGAAATAATTAAAAATTGAATGTTTCGATTTAATTTTTGTCTCAGATCTTCAGCTGGCAGCCGAGCTTGGAAAGACTTTACTCGAGCGTAATAAGGAACTCGAAAACAACTTGAAACAACAGCTAAACACTATCGATGAACAAGCACAGGAAATAGAGGTGAGTGATAAAAAATATTCAATCGCGACTGTACAATATACTGTACAAAGTTGGAATTCGCAAACCAGTAACGCGAACGACGATCTTATATCTTCCAGTTACGATCACCGAGTCCGTGTACAAATTACCATCAAGTTAATCACTTCCTATAACTTATTTTCCTCTCTTATGTATATATATATATTTTTATTTTATTTTTTACCTCGTTCTTTGCTCATCGTTTTTGCTATAACGAGGTTCAAACCTCTTCGTATACCAACATAGGTACTTATACTTCAGTATTTAACTCTCCTTAGTCACGTACTGCTAGTTGAATTCACCACGGTTATTCCACCGCGTTAAATACGATGACAATAATTTTATCAGATACAATTGAACGAAAAATGTAACGAAAAATTGAAATACCAACGACGAAAGTCTCTAGCATCGTTACGCTCATATCGTACAATGATTCGTCAATAAAATCTCTATACTCATTCCGATCTGATTAGGGTTTAGATTTTCGCCTACTTCTTTCTATATCTCGTAACGCGTAAGCCATATATAGGTCCCTAAGCCTAAAGCCCCTGTATCAGCCTGCAGCAAGGCCCACCCAAAGCTAAATACTAAAAAACAGTGAAGCTGAGCGAAACACGTGGCATGGAATGCAGCCGGGCTTCGGTCACCATCAAAGTATGGGACCTGTACGTACATGTTACGTACATGTACGTTGGGGAGCTACTAGGACCGGTTTTATTCTTTCGAGACACGCGTGCGGTATGTCTTGGTCAATGCACATGGACATGCCATGTGTGTACCTAAGCTGCCGCACGCAATACTCGTATTCATTTTGTACAGAAATACCCATATAGAAATTTATTTCTTATTTTTTACATTCAGTTATACCTACGTACGCCTCGAGCATTTTCGCTGTTTCCCACATTACCTATAGTCGCATATATACATATATATGTATATATATAGAACCTTTATCCATTTCATATTTACAGAGTTGATAATGGATGCTTAGTTCCTCTAAATTTTAACTGAACAACGAGCTGTAGTTTGTCGCTCTCGTTTCAACTATATAGCAATGTCAAAAAATGACATGTAAAAACCCATGGATTTTAAATCCTTATTCTCTCCGTGACATTCTCTCACGATAAGATACCTAATGTGAGTGGGAATATAGTATTAAACTATTTAAATTTCTTCGCGGGAATATACGTATATATGCGGATTCCTCATTATATCTACGTACGACTTGTAGTACACGTATTATACGGATATATACTTTCCCAAGAATATTCATGAGCCTCCGTTCAAGTGTTTCTTGATTTATTCACAAATTCTATTCTCCAAGGATGTTATAACGGTCTTTTTTTTATCATCTTTTATACCTATATGTATATATATATTTTTTCGTTTGTTCGCGTTAGTACGCGGGAAGTTCATTATTTTCACGGTAGTTATTCGTATACTATATGTGCGACTATTTTCATTCTAAGTACTTATCTACTGTCTGCACGTCGTATCGCTTTGACTGAATCATACATACATATATACATATATATATATATATATATATGGTATATATGGTATATACACACACATAGATGCGAATTATAGTTCTAAGAGAATCAGAAGCGCGAAGAATCGCTTCAAAGAAAGTCTATCAATGTGTGACCGCCGCGAGTCGGATGCCTCCTAATTCTTTAGAAACATGTATTATTTATCATTCCCAACAGGTGGTTTAGACCGGAGTAGAGTATATAATCTTATGAATGCCCTAACTGTTTATGCAAAAAATTTAAAACGTAAGTTTATTGGTGGAGGAACGGCCCCCCCGTGTGAACGGCCTTTTATATTTTATACCTTTCGATACGTTCACCTTTCGTGAAGTAAGTCACTAACAGCCGGCACACGCGGCAGGTGATTTTATTTATTTTCTTTCTTTTTTGCTTCCATTTTTTTTTTTTTTTTTTTTTTTTTTTTTTTCGACAAGGCGTTGCGCAACTTTCACTAAAACACCTGAGAGCCAATTTACAAGACTCCTAATTAGTCGGTTGTACATAGATACCTGAGATTCCTACTTCTCGGTCGACGTATCATTCCGCATGTATACTTATCTAATTGCGGAAAATAAAAAAAAATAAAAAATGATATCACGTGCTTGGGAAGAAAGAATTAAACTCCCCTGTCAAAAAATTTGAAGAATCAATCAGTTTTTTAAAATCCGTTTCGTCAATTCAAAGAACCGTAGTTTTCACGGGATGAAAATCTAATTGGAACATTTTTGACGATAGATTCTTCGAAATTTAATCAAGGATACGAAATCGTTTATATCGCGAAAATTTTTGCAAACCTGTCGATGGCCGTCGACATCAAACCTGCAGCTTTCTATATGGTAATAGCTTCGGGTTCGTTAAGTATTACAAAGTTTTCATAAAAATTAGATATTAGCAATATGCGTATAGTAGCTATATATTGTATTCCTTATGCAATAAACTGTTTTCAAACAATAATTTATTCTTTCTCTATTTGCCATTTTTTCGGTCTTTGATGATTTGGTTAGTCTTCGATAAACTATATAGGAAAATTTATCTCGTTCGATTTGATAATCCGACTGCGAGATGCAAACTCGGACGGAATTATTCAGTCGTTATAACGGTTTTACCCATTTGATAAAATATTTGACTTATGGCCTCGTGAGAGTCTCGTTAGCATCTTCCACCATCCAATTTGTTGCTGTGTGTCAGACTATTGATAGTTCGGAACGGTTGCCACGGAAATTACCTTTTTGCTTAATCGTGTTGATTGGAATACGACACTGACAAAACGAGAGACTACAGTATTTGCGATGGTTAAATCGATACCGCGATCACGGTTTATCGGTGCGGTTCATGGATCGCTATTTGATACTTCTCAATGAACTTGACAGGATCAGTCAAGGTTCTGAGCTGATACAGAGATTGTTTTATTCCCGAAACGAGTTTTTTCCGTCACTTTTTTACCCCACTGTATCCGTGCTTTGAGCTATAGAGAATTAATTCCCTCGTTATACAGATTAATCGTGGAATTGTTATACTATATATCTTTCAAGCTGCGAATGTCTCCTTGTTCTTCTTATCTTTCTCTTTAATGCCACATACGTTAATGTACATGTGAAAGTATAATGTTTGAATATTATATTCTTGGCGCAGTATATGAAGAAGCAGACGGCAGCCTTGAGGGAAGTGAACGATTCTCGTTTGAGAGTATACGAGCAGCTGGAAGTCAGTATTCAAGATCTAGAGCGAGCGAATCATCGTCTTGCCCTTGAAAATTCATCTGATAAAAAGCAGATAAAAAGGTACGAATGACGATGCGTCGCGGATTGACTTTCATCGAACTTTATAGTTTTCTTAAAAATCCGAAATATCAATCATTTTTATTTCCATATAGCCAAGGAGTAAGCATCGAAGCTCTCGAAACAAAATGCGAAGAATTGCAAAAAAAATTCGACGAGCTTACTGCAGAATACGAGACTCTGCTTCGTCGACATCACGCTAATGACACTGCCGCAGCTAATTTACAGCCACGTGGAACCGCGATTTGGAAAGCTAAGGTGTCGCAGGATGGCAGCATAGAACAGGTTGGGATAGCTTACAATTTTTCATTCGTTGATCTGTGTGATTGTAAAAATTTAAATGACGTTTTGAATTAATTATGGATGGTGATTTTGACGTGTCAGGTCGCTGCCCCATCTACCCCTTTGTCAGAAAAGTTAATGGACACGAGTTTGAGAGAGCTGGCATCGACATTGGCAAGTGACGACGAAGTAACAGAGCTTTTGAGGCAATTACACGAAGCTAGAAATCAGAGGGCAAGAGAACAGAAAAGGGTCGTTGAACTTGGCGAACAGCTAAATTCAATTTTGCAAGAGAATGCGAATCTCGAAGAGCAGCTCAACACATGGCGGAACAAGGCTGAAGGCATGAAAAATCTTCAGGATGAAATAAGCACCCTAGAAGAAGTGAGGTGAGTAGTTCACCTTCTCTGGTCTTAAAAAAAAATTTCACGTATCGTGAAATTCCGACACGTTGGTCTATATAAATTAGATATATCATGTTTTATAGTTCTGTTAGAGAAACGTGCTCAGATTCTCTCTTCTTGTCAAATCCAGTTCCTTTCATTAAAAGATAAAAACGATCCAGCATCGATACCTTTATTTCATTGAAATGTGTCGATAGAGATTCGGGCTCGAACGGAACAATGACAAGTCGACCGTTCGAGTAGGTTGAATAAAAACACTCACCTAAGTCCCGACGGTATTGAGATGTCGAGAAAGGATCCAGGAATCAATCTTAATTCGATAATCAATAAAATGCCTATCTTTTCTTTTATTTTCGATTTTCATTTTACACGTTCAAATGTGTCCTCATTATAGATTCTTAATTAACGTCTTATTGGGAGAAGAAAAAAAACTTAGAAAAAGGGAGATATCGTATAATATATTCGTAGGTCAACTTCATTTAATCGAAATATTTAATGAGATCGTTCAGTCGATCTATGAGACGGATACATCAAATTATTCGAAGGATTTTACTCGAGCCGCGAAAAAAGTTCTACCTGATTTTATCACTGATCGCGAAATATGCACGTATATGTCATTATTCGAGACTAACAACGTCGCGCAGTTCTTGCTGACCTCTGGAACTGAAAGCAGTTCTTTATTGCTTTGATGACGGTTGATATTTTGAACGTTGTATAATACTTGTTGAAATTATTCGTATAAAATATTTTTGGATGTCTGGAAAAATGATGTTTCTTTTTTTTCTATTAAAAATTGTTGTTCCTTTCAGACAAGGTCATTTGTGTGGCCGTTGCTTGCGTGGCGTTGACAATAGGACACACGATGCACTTTCAATAATGTTGGACCAAGAGGAAGATGATGATATTAGTTTGATTGAATCTATAACGACTGATAGCCATAGAGAATCCGGGACTCCCCTGCCACAGGTAATTAATAAATTTTATAATACGACCAGTTGTTTCATGTCTCTTCGATATCCATCATTGATTATAGCACATCGTGGTATATTAATTATAGCTTCTCTTCCCGCGGTGTTTAATTAGTATCGTGTGTATCGAAAGTACGCGTTATAATGCCTTTCTGTTTTTTGAAAGTTCGAAAGGTTGAATCCGCTGCTGTAGTGGTAAAAAATTTACATTAAAGGTTTAATAAACTTTCAGTAATAAATTTCAAATTATATAAATTGTATGAAACGACACAGTTTTCCGAATAGTCTTCATTCTCCGGCACAAACTCTTCTCTGCTTCTCATCTTCTTCTTTTTTTTTTTTTTTTTTTTTTTTTTTTTTTCAATAAAACTTGCCAAATTTTTCCGCTCACTTTTTATTTTCGCCAACGTTTAACGTAATTATATTCATACTCTGATTCCCGCTTGCTGATTCGTTAAAATTAAATTATTCAAACTTTGTTGAGCTCAACTTTAACTAGGTCAGATGATATTACGTACATTGAGTCGTCCTAGAGTCGTGGTATCAGTTTGCGATATTGATTATCGTAAACACACTAACACACCTACATATATACTTATATTCAACTTGGCGACGATTCGAGTACAGTAAAAAGTTAGGGGTAGTTTTGGATGGGTAGCTTAAAGCTGCTTTTCATTCTAGTTTCCTTACTTTCATCATTTTACCTGATAATTTGATATTGCAACTTTTTTACAATTTGCATGCAGCTTCGTAAATAAATTGTAACTCACAACATACACGCAATTGAAACAGAAATTATATGTAACGTACAAATCGTTACTTTGTTCATTTTTTGAGAAATCATTGAATAGAAATGAAAATTAATTATACAGGAGCTTTTCTGGATTCCTTTTTCTTTTTCTTTATTGTGTGTAGGTATACCTAATCGTATCACTCTATGATTTTGGTAGTAATTTGGTTTTATTTTCTTTAGGCAAAAATCATTACCAAAAATAAAGAAAGTATACTGTTTAGTTCGCTCATCTGGAAGATAGTGACTAGTATATGGAGAGCGCCGTCTCTTCTAGGCCTATTTTTGGAAACGTTGGAATATTTAAGAAACGAATACGTATTACCAGCTGTTCTAACACCATTTAAAATACCCTTAATTATATTGAAAAAAATTCTTCCCACAAGAATTTTACGAAGACTGAATTAAGCCTATTAATTACTATTATTATTTCATACATACGGTTTAATATTTTAGGAAAAATATTTGATACCTTCTACGATTTATTTGTATAAAGGAAAGGTAAACAGTCAGATTAAGGATCCTGTTAGTTAGTTGAATTAACGATATCTCGGTTTTTACCAAATTTGCATTCTTGTCATCTCTACGACGGATCATTACAATGAAATTGCGTTTTTCGTTACGTTTGAGATTTAAATTGATTTAAAGAAATATAGATCTTTGCTATAGAATTAGATTTTTACATTTTTACCAATTTAAAATGATGATCTCGAGTTTCGGAATATTTTCGAAAAGATTCATAATTCCTTGCGTTAACAAGATCCTATAGAATTCATAAACTCTGATTATAGGTATAGTTTTTCATCTTTCGCTCATCTTTAACTAATTCTCTATCTATTTCGTTAATTTTGATTGCCTAAATGTAAAAAAAATTATGGTTAAAAAAAAAACGAACGCATTTTATTAGGAATCCAAAGCTTTGTTCCATGTCTTATTTCTAGTTTTAGTTTTTACTTGCGATATCAATTTCCAAAGATTTAAAAATAACTTTAAGACAAAATTCTTCGACGTTAGAGTATAATTTTTCATTCTATTTTTTTTATTTTTTATTTTATAAGGCACGCTGATAAATGATAGCGTAAAATTATTTTAATTTAAAAGACTGATTAATAGACTTGTTGAATTTCATAAGAATCATTCATTACACATAAAATATTATTTTTTACGTATATAGTTTAACTTGTGCATGTTAAATGTCTAGTCGAATTCTTATATATTCATGGTGTATCGTGCAATGTTATAAGGCCAGATTTATACGATTTTGAATAAAAATATTTCTTTCAAAAAAAAAACAAAATATACTCTGCATTTTATTTTTCTTATAAATGTCCTATAAATCTGGCAGTTAACCTGCACCATCCCCTTCTTCCATGTTCATCCTAAATTGAAAAGAAAAAAAAAAAAAATTTGAATACAAATTAACAAAATTTTTTCTCACTGACTTTGGTCATCTCCTCTCAATACATTTTTATTCTGTTGATTAATTTTCTGTATCTAATATGTTGGGAGATAAAAAAGGATTAAAAGAAATCTTTGCAATAGACTTCTATCCAATTAAAATTACATTCAAGATCCTCAATGCAAATATTTCATGGCATTACATGATTTGTCGCCGAATAAATCGAGGTCAAGAAAGATAAGAGAAGATCACGACTTCGGTGAATGATAGAATATTTGAAATGAGGTAAAAAGTTGAGTAAAATGCCAAAAATGATCAAGAGTCGACAATTGTTTCCAGGAAATCGAAACTAGTAGATAATGCTAACTGGATTCTCCCTGATCACTTCCAACCAAGAATCTCAAAAATCAAAATTTTTTTTTTCAGGAAAATTGCCCCAAAATCGAAGACGAAGAGGTCGAATATAACCCATACAGAGTTTTAGTAGAAAAATACGAAGCTTTATTAGAAGTACAAAGGCACCCAGCCCCCCGACGAAAAGCAAGTGGTCCAGGAACGTGTCTGTCTCTTCAAGAGGAGCTCGTAATGTCGGGCGACTTCAACAGCTTCACAAGCCAATCCCAATCCGAATCAAAGACAGAAACCCTCCGAGAGGAGGTGAGCAAATTAAAAACCGAGAGTGAAACGCGAAATGGAAAGCTTCGAGGTAGTGTAAAACCGTTTTCCGGAACCCCGACCGATCTCTCAGAGGCGGAATCCTCATCTTCCGGTTTCTCCGACGAAACTAGCAATAAATCAACCCAAACAGACGACAGATCAGGGTCTTTACTCTGCTCAATAGCAGACGGTGAAGATTGTAAATTCAGCATATATGATGACGCTAGTCCAATAGAAAGCAGATTTAGGAAGACCCCAGAGTACAGACAATTATTCAGGGAGATATTCGGAGTCCTGAAACGTGCAGCCGAAGCTAAGGACGAGGGAGAGAAGCTCCCGCTTCTCGACGATACCAATACGTCAGTTTCCACCGCTCCTAGAATTCCTTTGGCAATTTCGAACGAGTGTACAGACGATACTCAAAGCGTTGTTTCTTCTGTTATATCGTCGGTTGTGTCTGAGCCTCCGTACAGAAGCCAAACTCCAGTTTCCGGCGAAAAAACAGTAGGGGAAACAAAGAAGGATAAAATAAACGCTTGTAGTCCTGGTGGAGATCACAAGACGTATAATTCTGGAGCTTCGAAGCCTATGATGCATCACTTGCAACAAACTCCTGTGAAACGTCAGCCTTTGGAGTACCTCTCGATCGGTGTTAACATCCGGAAAAAATCATCAGCAAAAAAGAATTCGGCTAAGAAGATATTCGCCAGTGATAACAGACCTACGACTCCTGATACTGCAGTTCAGACAACGAATCCAAAAATTGTTCAAGGAAAGTCTAACAGTGGAGGAAGGAGAAGATTCAGAGCTATAAATGTTCCTGTGGCCGGAGAAACGACAGAAATTAATAACGCTGCGGTTTGGAATGGAAATACTTTGAATTTCTTTCCTAGTAAAAGTAGCACTGGGAGCGTCAGGGAATCCCCGAATAATACGGGTGTGAGGCAGAGCAATTCTTTCGTTCGTTATGTTAGCGAACAGCATAGCACAACCGCGACATATGAATATAAACCGAGTGCCGCATCAGCGGAAGTAGCGCGTTTAAAAAGACTCGAAATGTCGTACGCTGAGGCTCTACGTATGCCAAATAAACCAAAAACAAATAACAACATTCGTCGACATTGATATGTAGGTATACCTATATGCATATGTAATACATGTATATCTCTGCGATCTTCCAGGACCCATTTTTTACGTAATTTATATAACAGAGTGAGATTAATTTTTCTAGTACGTCTTTTATTCGGATTTGGAGCGTAATTCTGATTGAATTATTGTTATTCATGAATGATATTCAGTATTGGTAGGAAAACAGAACATAAGAAGAGAAAAAAGGAAAATGAAAAAAAAAGAACCCCCGCAGCCACAATCATCAATCCTGTAAATATATTATATGTATCGTAGTATTTTAGGTGTTTGTATTCCGTTGTACATTATTTTTCTTTTCTCATTCTTTCTTTTTTCATTTCATAACTTTATGTGAATGTGCGAATAATTGTGAGAAAGAGGTGATTATCAATGTCGGGTATAATATGTATAACATTGGTAATTAGATGATAATAATAGTAACAATAATAATTGCGTCGAACTATGTAATGGTTCTTCGTATGATTATTCAAAATACGATACACACGTTTAATATAAACACATTATACTATACTGATCCTTTAATGGGGAGGTATTACCAATCTCTAAGAAATATAATTTCAATTATATCAATTATAAATTATTTATGTGCCATTTAATACATTAAATTGAAATTTAAATGATATTATTAATTATTATTGTCTCATATGATGTGTATTGTCTATTACTGGAATGTCTGTTCATTCGAATTTAATGTTATAAGTAACTAATATTGTCGATATCATTTCTAACTTATATTTACCTATATTTACATATATTACACCTAACTAGATTATTATTATACCTAGTACGCGATAAATGATCAGAAGACACACACCTCATCGGCTCGCGTGCAGACCAAGCGGATTCATTAGCTTTTATATCTAAGGCATGAATAATAATAATACATCTTGTACATTTCAATAAATTTTTTTCATAACCATTGTACAATTTCATTATCAATTAAATACTATTCTCTAATTTATAAACCATTTCGTGTATAATAACATATAATAAAACCAGCATCTCGTCATAAAGAAATATCAAAGACCAATATAATGCTTTTCTAGTCCATCACAGTCTATTCTTATCTTCGAATTTACGAATCCTAAGATGAGATATGGATAAAATTACCAGATCAGTGAATAAATATTCTAAATACCTTAGTTCTTCGTTATTCTATACATATGTGGGATCGCTGGTGATATAGAAAATCATAATTCCAGTCTTTATTCTGCGAGTTAATCGACATTTCCCCATTCATCATTCGAAAACCCCTCTGAGTTCGCGGTTCGTAGAAAATGTTTAAAAAGTTTTGGGACTCCCGGTTCCGTTTGTCCAAATGAGAAAAAACCATATCCAGATGGCAGCAGCGCTAAGAAACGTACGTGTAGTGTATGTCTAGTTCCAGTGACGTCAGACTGGTAAAGACTGAAGTGTTACTATTAAAACCGATGTATGAACGCCTTTAATGATCGTGTTGGTTTGTGACATAAAACTAAACGATTAAACAGCTGTTCGGATTCTTGGATATTTAAAATTTGAATTAAGATCAACACTACGTTAATTAAAAATTGAAAGTTAAATTAAACGCGTATTTACAGATGACTATATATAAGCTTAAAACGAACGTCAACGTCATCAGCTGATCCGTGCGATAGAAATTCTTCAACTACAAACCTCCCGCAATAAAATTCAATGACGTTAAAAAAATCAAAACTCTCTATTTGATCCGTCTATTATTGATCAGAACTACGTAAATACATACATACAATAAATTGCCAATAATGGTTTCGACCTCTAAACGCTCCGACTATTCTAACTTTATTATTATACTGGCTACGAAATAAATAAACTATTGATTAAATCGTCCACCACTGAATTAGACACACCACACAACTGTCGGATTAAATCTAAACAGAATAACGTTTGTTCATAATCTTAACCTAAATACGCTTCGGAATCAATCGCAAATAATGGGGCTCAACGATTTGATGTACTGGTAAGTGTTAATTCTATTTTTTATCTTATCTTTTTTTTTTTCACTAATTTATCATTTATTATTATCCGATCAATTAATCGGCGTTTTAATATTGTAATAAACGACGATTTTTAGGTATCAAAAAAAGATTGGCACTTACGATAAACAACAGTGGGAAAAGACCCTGGAACAACGTTTTATTAATCATTTTAAATGGATTCCTGTGCCAAGAGCTAACCTCAAAACAAATTTCATAGACGTCGACCTAGTGAGAGGTAACAAAATGACAAATAATTGTTTTCATTAATTTTCGGATTCTTTTTTTGTCAAACATTTATAAAATTTCGTTTTTTTACTTCGTTAGGATCGTCATTTCCCAAAGCAAAACCTGAGCATGGTTTGTGCACGGTCGCTTACTTGGCTGTTCAAAGACTTTTGCTACTTCCTATGCACAGATCTTGGTGGGTCCAGCAAACGAGTCCTAGAATATTTGCCCTTTTCTTACTGCTTTACTGTTTGCAAATATTCAACGTTGCCATCTACTCGTATTATTCTATGAAAGACAGTACCGAACCAGAGGTAGAGTCTCTCTTCAGATTTGAAAATCCATACCGGATAGAAAAAGCCCAAGGAAATCTATTTAATCTTCTTTACTCACTTATTTCCAGATCGTATCGCCCTTCGAGGTCTTAATACCTGCTGGAATGATGCTGGTTTTATGCATGGTACATTCTCAGATTGTTTCTACGAGCTCTGGTCGGGCAGCAGCCAACCGAGAACACAATACCAAAGCTCATAGATCCAAACGCAGGAGGTGCCATCTGAACAAGAAAAGAACACACCATAATCCGCGTTAGTTTATTTATTTATGAGAAAGATATTTGCTTTTCTATTCACTGGTTTTAATTAGTTAACTTTTCATATGGATCACAGTTGCGCACGAGACAAAGTATTACCGTTATTCAGCCTCTGAAAAGACCAGCACAATTGGAGTAGACATTCAATCGTCTGTTAGATTTGCTAAAAACGTTGTTATCCAAGAGCCTAATGTGGTACCGCCTACCCAGGTTAGTTATCAGAGGTGTTATGAGGTCTTTGTCTTATCTAGTATGTTCTAATAGTTGTTTAATGTCTTCCAAGTATCTGGTAATAAACTTTTATGGAACTTTTCTTTATCTAACAGCAAGTGCACAACGATTCGTGGAAATTGCGCTCTGTTAATCAGGCCGAGAAGGACGTTTCACGAAATAAAAATTTTCTCGCCGCTCCAGGAGCTCAGCCTCACAATTTACCAGCCAAAGAACAAGGAGGTATACACAGAAGTGTTGCTTTAATTAGTCAAATATTTTTGAACATCAAAACATTGGACTAAATCATTTGCCTTGAATCCAGGAGAAGCAGTGGCTCATGATGTAGAGAATGAAGACGATGTTGAAGCTGGTGAAATTCAGGAATACATTCATCAAGATGACGACGGGTTTGAGAGTCTGAATGGCAATGTATCCAGCGAAATCGGAGAAGTTGCTGCAGAACAACCAGCCCCAGAATTTGAAGAGAATCAGAAGGAGGAAAAAGAAGTTGAGAAAGGAGGCTGCCTGGCAAAATGTAAATGTAGAAACTGGTACCAGGCCGGAATACAGGATAGAAGACAACAGCAGGACGAACCACATCAATGCAGGTCATCAGGTCTGCAGCACTCAACTTCATATGGGTAGTTTTTTTCTATATTAAGAACTTATAAACAATCTTTATACGAGCAAATATTTTTTCTGCAGGTCATCCAGCTCAGACAAAGAAAGAAATTTATTTGGATGGAGAGAAAGAGCCGATAAAAAATCCAGTAGGTATATCTTGAGCTATTTGAAATAGGTGATATAAATCTTTGATAATCTTTGGATTATAAATTCGTGATTCGTGATTTGTTGTTGCTGTGAAGAAGCTTTACCTTGGATGAAATGTATCAAGCCTAGTAGAAATGATTTATCTCATGAAAAATTTCAATAAATAGTTTATTTTTTATTCACTGTATCATATAAGGCAAGTGAAGTCTCAGGTACATTTCCTGGACATGGACCACAGTGCGAAAGCGAAGAGGAAGGAGAGTGCGAAGAAGCAGTAACGCATCATCTCACTGAAGCTACTACCTCGGCCACTGAATGGATGGGAGTTACTACCAACAGTGATGACGACTGCAGCTACAGGTAACTTTTACTTTAGGCAATAAATTATAACTTGTGAATGGATTTACTTAAAAATTAGGTAGTTATATCTTTGGAAAAACAAGAGGAATTGATTTTCTTTGGACTCAATGATGATCTATTTTGTAAAAATTGTTCAAGTAAATCGCAGTTTATGGATTGAAAGTAATTGAAAATTGCATTTCAGCTCTGAGCTTGAGGAATCAGAGTCGGATGTCGGGATGAACATGAATCCTGGAGAATCTTTGGAAAATCCTTTCTCTTGGGAGTTTGAGATACCAAAATTCAAGCGAATTCCTTCTTGGTCAGCACCAGACAGTGGTAAGTATTGCCAAAAGGAATGTCTCAGATTCCTGACCAACAATTAGTAACGACAAATAAAACAGAAACATTTTTTACAGTCTCCTGCACTATTTGGAAGAACGGTCATTTGGGAAAAGTGGAATTGTCAGTCCTTGAGATAGCTTCATTGATTACTTACAGAGTAGAAGCTATCCGTGAGAGTATGGACTACTTTTATTGTGGTCTAGTGTTCTCAGTAATACTATCCTTTATACCATCGATGTGGAGATTGAGTGATCAGATCAGAAAAGATCCAGCAAGTAATATAACCGGATCACTAGTCCTCGGGGATTTATCCCAAGTCATTTTGGACACGTATCCAGACACCTTGTGTCGAATAATAGACATAGCATTCGGAAATACGTTCTGGTAAATAAAAATAAACGCAATAATCCACAACATCTAAATGCAGCACTTTAAAATCTCACAAAATTGGTGCTATCTATTGCTGTTGCAGGGAGCGAACGGTAATACTGATATCTTTCTTCGAGCGGCTGACTCTATCCTGCCTTCTATTCTTCCTGGTTGCTGTGGCCGAACGGACTTACAAGCAGCGTCTTCTATGCGCTAAACTATTCTCCCATTTAACATCTTCGAGGCAAGCTAGACAGTCCGAACTCCCGCATTTTCGACTGAACAAAGTCCGGAACATAAAAACATGGCTTAGTGTTAGGTCTTACTTGAAGGTAGATTCTTTTACGGTAGTTCTGATTACTTCTGTTGGTTGAAAAATTGATATAATATTTTCTTTATGGGTTTTGAATTTCAGAGGAGAGGACCACAGCGTTCTGTGAACATGATTGTTTCGGCAGTCTTACTTCTCACCCTATTGCTGTTATCTTTTATCAGCATGGAATATATCAAGGTACATAAAACTAGTTACGATATTTTACAGTATTGTTAAATGGATAAGTTTCTCAATTTTCATTCATTATTTGAATCAATATTCATCCTAGTTTAGTACACAGAAAAATTTTACGTTCATTACAGGACTCTGAAAGTTTGCATTCACAATATACCGTCGAGGCTCTTTGCTGGAGCTGTGCTCTCGGAATATTTATCTTGCGTTTCATGATGTTAGGAACAAAAATCGACCGGAAATACAGAAACGTTTCAATCCTGCTTACGGAACAGGTAAGTTCCTTACAAGTTCTAAAATTCATTCTCTGATAATAAGATGGCAATGAAACTTGGAAATTCATTAAATCTCAAAATGGAATGATTGAGAAAACGATTGTATTCTTATACCGAAAAGGCTCGACTATTCCGTTTTTGAATAAAACTAAAGATAAGCGACTGAATCCGTTCGTTTATACAGTCAGTTTCTTTTTACAATAAAAAAATTGAACCATTTCCCGAGAATATTACAATAATGAAGTATTTTTCCAAAGATAAATTGATTAATTTATCTTGATGTGGTGATAAGCCGAGATAATATAACTTAATTTATATAATTTAATAAGAAAAAAGAAAAAAATCGGAGGTTTCAGAGTGAAAAAATAATTATAAATTGACTCAATTACGTATTTATTGCAAAATAGTAAAATAAACCGTAAGTATAGAATTATATCTTTATCGAAAACGAAACTGATGTAAATAAAATTCGATAAAGCGGTGAATATTAACGATATAATACATTTAACCAATAAAAACTTACGTATTTCGGTGGAAAATTTAATCAGTAATACGGATCCCGACATCTTATCGCGTCAAAAGTCTTATCTTCGCATCAAAAACGAATTCACATAATTCCGTGCGCATAAATCTTCGCGCTATTCTCTCCCAACCCGATTTTAGAATGGTGGTGATAATAAATGAATAAATTATGAATGGAGCGTATACCTATAGTACTCTATTCAGAGAATGTAATCATACATACGCGTAAGAATGCATACACACAGAGATACTATCCACACGAGGAATCCAAGACACGGTGATCCGATTGGCTGAGAGAACTCATTCATAATTTTTGACCAATCAGAACTCCAGAATTGGGTTATGTTAGGTTAGGTCGTTGCTTACGCTCCCCACTCAGAGCTGCTTCACCTGTCTATCCGTTGCCAACTGTTTAAGTCAATATATGAAAGTATAATCAAAGATAAATACGATGCAACCGTATAAACTAGACATAACGTTGATTATTCTTATATCCGAGAGCTGTAACGATTAACTTCTGATTATTAAATCGGCGAATTCTCGAACATAATTGCCGAAAATTCTTCTCATTTCGTTCTTCCTTGTTATTTTCTTTTCATTGGCGGCACTTACAGAGCAGTTTAAAAATGGCAGTTGTAAATCAAACCGGCATACCGGCCGAAGTGTATATCGCTTTAAACCATTTTTATTAATTCTAACTGATTCAAACCCGCAAAAGAAGCTAACGTGAAGGTAAGTAAGATCACTTGACGTAAATAAAAGTTCGTTCAACTCGCTGTCCATCGCTGCAATCAATTGTCTCATAACCTTTCTCGATGTTCAACCTCATTAAATTAATACTCGAAATAATGAAATCCTCCTCTGTACAGATCATCGAGAATGGACTCTAAATTATCCGGCAGAAAATTATCGGGCGTAGTTAAATCGTACAGAAAAAAAGACTCCAACACATCGCAGTATCTAAAGTCACGTCATTTGACAACAATAAGTGTAAATCGAACTCTAAAACTCGTATCAGATACTCAAACAGTTGGAAAATTGATTCCAAATAATGGGAAGACGAATCGCCCCTCTCCTCCACAGCCTCTCGCAGTTATAAAGGAAGCAAAACCAGCGAAGGCGAGTGCGAATCTAGATGTTGAAAGAAAGAGACCAAAACTTAGTAAATGGGATTTTAAAGGCCGTTTGGCTTACGTGGAACAGGACTTAGTCATTTCTAAAAACAATCTGAAGAATGCTACGAGTCGAGGGCACGAGCTCTCCGCCGAATTGGCAGAGTTATTAGAGAAAGAGAAATTGAGTAAAGAAAGAGCGGAAAAGGCTGTAGAACTTCACGATAAATTAGTGGTAGAAAGAGATTCCCTGGTCGTTGAGACTGATAAGTTTCAAAAAGTTGCAACGGGCCTGAAGAAGGAAGTCGATGGCCTCAATTCTGAGCTTTGTGAGACCTTGGAAAGGATCAAAGAGCGCAAAGAAAGTTATGAGAACCATGACTCTAAGATGTCTCAGTTATGTGAAGAGATTGAAAGAGTTAAGGAGGAGAATAACGGACATGAAGAAACCGTTGAGCGTTTGAAAAAACATAACAAAGAACTGGAAACTGCTCTTAATGGTATTCAGGAGAAGAGACAAGAGATGATCGATGTTATTCGGTTTTTGAAAGGAGATGACTGAGTCTTTAGCAACTAAAGATGAAATTCTTTCGATATGATTGACTGTTTATTCAACTTATTACCAGATCTTTAGTTCAAATGGGGAAAACTCAAAGATCTTATAGAATTTTTAATCTACTTTATTAGCTGGATGGTGGGACAAGATTTGTAAAATTAACCAAACTGTAATTTTTAACTTATTGTTGAATATGGTAAAGAATTTGACGATAATTAACTCTGATCGAATTAATTATACAACAACAAGAATAGTTAATAAGTGTTTAATTTATTTTTTAATCGTTAGTAAATTAGTCCAACACATTATATTATAGGCACACAGTATAGTATAACATATTATACCGGAATTAAATATAAATATAATTGATTCTAGATTAATAACTAATAATATATTCTTTAGGATTTGTAATATTTAATTATTATTTTATTTTATTTACTTTTCTGATACGTTGGGAATTTTAAATACTGATGAAAACAATTATATTCTATTTCAGAATGGTTCAATATTTGAAATAAACAACGTATATATATCTAATACAACAATTTATTTGCGTTTTTAATTTTGCTTCATTCTTTCTATTCCTGAAATTATTTCCCTAATTATCTCCTTCGATTTAGGTCCGTTCATTGACAAATATAAGAAATGACCTATTTCTCTAATTGCAGATTAATCTTTACCTCCAAATAGAGCAAAAGCCACAAAACAAGGATGAGCTTATGGTGGCGAACAGCGTTCTCAAGCTAGCTGCAGATTTGCTGAAGGTACGTGAAAGCTTTTTAGATCACGGGGTGAAAAAAAAAAAAAAAATTGATAATCAATATTTCGAGTATATCGGATGCATGAAACTTCAATTATTACAGGAATTGGAGAGCTCTTTCAAAGTTTCTGGGCTCCACGCAAATCCGTACATGTACACCATCACCAAAGTAGTCATTCTTTCAGCTCTGTCAGGAGTGCTTTCAGAGCTTCTTGGGTTTAAGCTCAAACTATACAAGATTAAAATAAAGTAAAGTAATATATCTTTAATTCTGTTAGAAAAATTCTAGAGAAATATCAGGTAAACTGTTTTACTGCGATTCTGTATTATTCCTATAGCTGTCGTAAAGATAAAATTATCGCTCTAAGACTAGATCGCCGTTTATTATAGTCCATTATTAATTTTACAATATAGAAACTTGCCAGCCAATTAAAAGGTCGTGAAGAAATACGATATTCAGTTCGCAATCGGACATCCTTTTTACGATGTGTGATAATAATAATGCTGATAAAACTAATAATGGATTAAAGAAAAAAAAAAAAAAATTGTAAACAAGATTACGTAACTCCGGTGTCTATTATTATTTTATCTATTTTTTCTTTGACTTTCGATATACTTAGATATTAAACGACGATAACAATTATACTTTCAGATAACAATCATGAGTGACCGTGTTTTAATTGCGTTTTATCAAAACTATAATTAACGATGGGACAGATATAACTACTATTGTTTTGGCAATGAAAAGACCCAGCTATAGACTTGATTGTGTCATATAATAAGATTTTCGATCGATTTGCGGCTCCACGAGAGTCGAAAACTATTGCAAAGTTCCCACTTTAAAGTTGGGACAATTATTATTGGAAATAAAGTAGGGAATAAAGAGACAGTAATTATTCGACAGTGATATAATAATTATAAGTACGAATTAATAATTATAATGCAATTTATTTCGGTAGCTATTATTATACTGCACTAATTATTGATCGTTATATGCATATACATATCTTTTTCGAATAAGGTACTAACAAAAGCTATTGAAAAATGTGGTACAAATTTTTTAAATCCGTATTATTTAATTCTTAAAATTCGAAGTAAACTTATAGTATATTTCTATCCTTTAAATTAATTCCAAGTTTCCTTCGTATACATGAAAATTTGTGCACGTATTGAGAATTCAATTTTTTTTTTTTAACTTTAAGGTGAATTTACACGTTACTAATATAATGTTAATCTACTTCCTATCTTCTGTTTGCTTGAAAAATAACGATAAACCCGTTGTCAAGCTTACGTTGATAAAAGCTGAGCATTTTTCATTTTTATTCGTCCGGTTCTACGTGGATATCAAAACACCTATTCGCACGTTTTTCGTATTACAGTCGTACATGCACGGTATGATCGCAACTTTTAGCACTAGATTTATTCGTTCGTTAATTTATAAATTCATTAGACATACTCGTATCCTAGATACAATTTTATTGTGTTAGTAATTTTGAACTACGCTTAATTCTACAAATAGAGAAAAAAACAAACATAAGAAATTAAGGGCAAATATTTATGAAAAAAGGTATATGAAAACTAGCGTGACCTTAGTTAAATAGGATTGATATTTCATCTAAAAAATATAATATATCGATCGTATAATCCTGTATCGTTGGATTGTTAACTGGTCAAAATATTAATAATATTCTTGTAGTTTGAATGAAAAACTATAGCATGTAATAATAATCATTCTTCATTTTCTTATATTTCGGCAGCAATGCAAAATGGAAAAAAAATTCTAGTATTTAGTAATACGACTTTACCTATTTGGAAATTAATGAATATATATATTATATATACGTGTGTATAAAATTTAGCCGGATATATATTTTCTTATGCAATTCTTCGCAAATATTTATCTGATATAAGGACATGTATACCCATATACAGGTATATAGATATAAACTTATCACGTTCATTTATGGATTAAGTTTAAAGTTTCGACGTTAAAGAAATTCGATTTAGTTTTTATCACGTTATAAATATAATATACATATGTGTGAATGAAATTTTACTGCTGGCCTAAGTAAGTCATGAGGTCAAATTTACCGCGGTTATAAATTAATTCCTATGTACCGGTAATACCGATTTTCATCAGAGAAATGGAAAAGTTACAAATTACAATGTTTCTGAGTGTATATGATTTATCTATTCCACGATATGCATTATTCTATGAATATACAGATAAGTAATACATTTATTGAAACTAGTAGGATACAGTAAATCGATATAACGTATTCAATCTGTAGTCTCATCATAACACGAAATAATCGCATTACCAATGCAATTTTTGTTTCTCCTATCGCAAAAATACAGTAGATTAACGTTAATCAATTCTCACGAATCTTATCAATTTTCGATAAGTATGACTAACGCATTAATGAAAATTGCATGAATATGAACAAGCTTCGATGTATATTCTATCTTATCTCATTATCAAGGCCGGTCCACAGGTAATTATACGAAGATTGAAAATTTGGTGAATCTACTTTGTTAATTGGCATATTTGAATACGATTTTCAGCTAGGAGGATCAGCTAACTGCAGTGCAAAGCTGTATTTTTGAATAATTCTATTATACATCCGTACCCAAATAATGCTTTGTTGTTAATAATAATAATAATAATTATTATCAATCGCACAGTTTCGAGTGACTATATTAGCTTGTCAGAAAATTAAAGTGTTATTAAAAAGTTGCAATATTTCCTCGTGCGTTGTTTGATAATAGTGTATCCAAATGATTCATTCAAATATACATATATAAGTAGAGAAGTATTTTTGTTTGGAAAGAAAAAAAAAGAAAAAAAAAACTTGACGTATATACCTATTCAATAAATAATATACATGTATGTTTATTTAGTGTATAAAGTCAAGGTGTAAATATCATGTAAAAGTGTCTATTATTCCATGTGTACGCACACGCGTGTGCATACGTGTGTAATGTTACCGGAGAAGAAATAATCATTGGTAAATAAATGTGACAAATTTATTTGATTCATGCCGATTCATGAGTTATATCGTATATCAGGTATTGTAGTTCAACGGAGTTGGAATTGAACTGCGAAACGGTACAGAGTCCCATTAAACCGTGCAGTAAGTAGAAGATGAAGCAATCAAGCTGGTGATTTACTCATGCGATATTCATATACTACACAAGCCTATCATTTATGATTTATAAATCACATTCAGTGACGATGGTACGTATTTATCATACTGAAAGTGGTTTTTCTTCTTCGTGGCCCTTTTTCTTTCTCATATCGTAGATACCATTCATCGCACTTTTACCAATCGTTAATTAATACGGAGATTACGAGTTACTACCGAGAACAGAATAATATACCTATATATTTACGTATGTGACTTTATTCGCTGTATTACTCACTGGCTAATTATAGACGATGTTTACAAGAAGCCAAGTTCTATGGTCACGTGGTGATTCAAGACGCAAAATCTCGAATTCCCCTGACACGACATAAAGCGCAAATACCACCTTTGTGTATACGATATAGGACAAGTGTTTCATCCTTCTCCATCGCTCAATTATACATTTATTTATAAATTTTTTTCAATTATTATTGTATGCCTTCAGAAAGCCAAAGAATTTCGCTGCGGTCTAAACTTTCGACATCTCTTCGACGAGGAAAACAGACGGTATAAAAGTGCCTTGGTAAGTAAATGTGGTAATTATTTTACTGAATACCTGCACTCAGTTATTTAGAAAGGTGCAACAGGCACCTGGAGCACTGATCCTTGCGGATCAAAGACTCGTTTGAAAGTGGATACGAAATATTTCTGCCTCCGATCTGGACGCTGCATAAGTCCTAGAACCAGTGATGTAACAGACGTCAATTAAGTGGACGGTAATCATTGACCTTATTAACATTTGCAATTGAGTAAAAACGCGGACGATGATTAAATCGTAGAATCGTGATCGGTGACCCGTTAAGAGTTCAGGTTCACGCGCATATATATACTAATTCAAGTATAATTAATATGCATATGGCGTAAGATATAAAGTTCTTTCGTATTTTCGTTTTTTAAAACAAGCAGTTGTTTGTTGCTATAATCGCGCTTATGATCTCGTAATTGATAAAATTCTTATCTGGTGAATGTGATAATGCCAAATTTCCCAACCATTAGGCTTCTCTATTCTTCAACTCTTTGAAGTCGTCTATTTTTGGTACCGGCTTCTCACATGCTTCGAATAATCGTTAAGTAGAATTATCCCTCGTAAAAGTGAGGCAAGTATCGCCATAGATACTCTATAAACGATGCTGAATTAGACGGGTTTAAAATTTGAATAAAAAGACCATAAGATGTATTGAATTTCTAACTGTACTATAGTTCGAACTGTAATAACGATCTGAGGATAGTTCGAAGAAGTAAGAATACCTAACTGTATTCCTAATAAGAAAGGACTCTCAGAATCCTCCTGTTGGCATCCTACATCTTCTTTTCCGCTTCTCTCAGGTCGTTTGATCGAGAATACTTGCGGCTATATTGCCGAAACTATAATCCGCAGTTGCTCTGTTTGATCGGTTTATAAAGGGTGATCGAGTATCCCCCCGTAGTAAAACGATCGTACTCCCCAGGATATTAATTTCTAAACCACAGGAAAGGAAGAAGTCTGACTAAAAATAAAATAAATAAATAAATTGCTCCGGACTTCATCGATCATCAACGAACACATAGAAAATAAACAATTTCACGGTCCGCCGGAGCAGATTAACGACCTCGTTGTTAAATCTCGTTTATGCTGTGACAGATTTGGATCTAATTTTGGGTAAAATCGATAGTTATATTAATTGATATCGAAATTTGTGGATAATTGAACTTGTGGAGAAATATAAGTATTTGTTTCATTTAAAAACGATGCTTCGTTGGTTTGAATTTTTTTTCGTTTTTTTTTTTTTTTTCTTTTTTTTCCGTCGTCTCATTTCTCGTAATTTTATTCTGTTAGACACCCGGTATATGAGAATATATTTTTCTTCGAGCCAACCCACCGGCAGGAAGAGTGAGGCGAGCGAGGCTGTCGCTGAAGCAGAGCGGAGTGAATAGAATAGGCGTCGACGAAGTTGGGGGAATAAGAGATAAGCGCATCGACCTTAGGTTGAATTCACACCGTAGAAATATTGCGAAGTTACGAAAAATAGGGGGAAGAAAAATAAACATATAATTATTTTAAAAAATTTTCCCGCGATTCGCGATAAAAAATTCGCGTATCATAAGTAAAAATTCGCCAAACTCCTTACGAGCGTATATGCATACTAGATTCAAGCATACACTCCATGCACACATACCTATAAGTATACGAGCTCGTTTGGGACTCGTGATTAAAAGAAAGCGAAGAAACTTGATTAATTTACAGTGTGAGTATCGCTTTACCACTTACGAACCGACCATCTTTTTCCCTTACCTTTCGGCCCGGTTGCCATGGACTTGACCGCAGCAAACTGCCGGTCAAATTCGCGTCTTTACTTACGAAGAAATTATTGTGATAAAAAAATAAAAAAAATTAAAAAAAAAAATGGTATTCCTCATTCGTTATCAAAATACTTAAAGGTACGAATCTACGAAGGACTACGATTCCGGGTCTATTCAGCATGAGGTTTTAATCCGTGCAAATTTTCCAGTTGATAAATAATTCGCGAAGAATCGATCGCCTAGCAACGTACGAATTAGCGAATTGACGAATCGTATTAAAATCGTCACATCCTGATATCGAGTCTGTGTCCATACACACATACGTACGATCACAACCCCTTGACAAAGGATCGTGGATAGCACGGCACTGAACACGATCAGTTCACAGGCTGGTGGCAGCTCCGTTTCAAGTTCGTTACTTCAATCCAGTCAGTACCGCTACGACCGCGAACGGGAATGGGTGGTTCTGCAGCAAGTGATAATCTGTACTACGATGGTTCGCGGGTCTTCACGTGGCTTGCGGATCTGGCTGGGCTGCCAATTGACCAGGTAAGATGTGCAGATATCTCCCTGCTATCCTGAGGATATAAATTTTCCGATCTTCACCCCCGTTTCGGATTTTATTCAGCCGTTCAAAACCCTCGCCCAACGACTTGGTATTGATCGTGCGGTTCGCGAGTGCAATAATATCATTCATATCGCGATATTTAATCGACACCTTTCGATTCAGCAATAATTAAAACTCGGCTGCAATATCTTTCGACACTCGTGCAGCAGACTCTTTAGCTTCTTCGTATAGTACATGTATAGCTAAGTACTCGGTTATAGAAGCAACAAGAACCGTTCATTTGCAAGAGGTCATTGCGTCGTATTTTACGGTACCTACGTATATAATATGTACTCGCTTACTTTCTACTTATGTTAGAGGAAACAATACGGTAGATACTTCATATGGGAATCTGATTCGATGAATTGAAGATAACTTCTATCCCATTATCTTTATCTCCAGACGTAAGACTTTTTATTCAATAATTGACTTTATGTCTCGATATGACTCACAATCAATCATCTTTACCGAGCTAATTCTTACAATTAGTTTCTTTATATCCATTCGTCAGACTCTTCGGCTCCGATCGCGACTCGAATCTTATAATTTTTACAGTCTTCACACCCTATATGCGTAGATGATTTCTACAATAAAATTATACGAAGTGATATCATTGAATATTTTTAATCACTTACATCATTTACCGAGTGAATAGAACCATTCGTCATCCCTATGTTGTACACGATGTTAATTAAACTTTATTAAAAATTAGACTAGATCGATTAAAGGTTCGAGATCCCAAGGCTCAGTACCACCGCATATATTCGAATACGAGTAATTATAAAATGATCAAATTCTAATCTTGTTTTGTAAATGAATCGTCCTTATACAGAGACTGAAGAGGAACCTGTTCACCTCACGCGCCGCCATCCATAGCATATCGTATATTATACCAACAGGTGTCCAATTTCAGTAACAAGCTCATGAATTACGTATCTTAGTCACGTAGTAGGCGGGTGTTGTTCCTGGCATGACAAAACTCCTCGGTACCGCATCAGCTACGTATGTAGTACGTAGGCAGTATCTCCGAAGTACGTAATACAGAACTGACCGCGACCTAGCTTCACGAAATTTCAGCGATAGACGTATCTTCAATTTTCACATATGTTAGATACGGTTTGTATACGCCGATTTTACGTTATTTGGTATTAATTATTCCTCGATAACTATCAGATAATTTCTTTATCATGTATATTGATTATACTGATTAGGTACTATAATGCTTTATGTTCTTCAGGTTTTTGGATACCAATATATTTTAAGTTTTTCCTCTCCCAAAGGAATCTATAATATCGCACGATTCTTTAGCCTTCTCATCTCTGTCGCGATCGCGGTGATAAATTCTTTGAAGATCGTCATCAACGATGCATATATTCCGAGCTATATAAGCATACCGTACACGTGTATAAATTAAAAATATAATTCTTATGAAATTAATCGATATATGACGCAACATTCTTCTATTGCGCGTATTTGTATACATATATATATATATATATTTGAAAACCGCGATATAATCAGAGCGCATTCTCCTGCCTTTGCGAACGTGAAGGTATATATCATACCCATCAGTTTCTGCCCCGTTGCTATAGTATAGAAGCTTTGATCTACAAAGCTAGCGGGAGTAGCTATGTCTGATATAACCATTTATAGCTATATAAGTAAGTGAGAAGAGAAGAATTTGCGCCGGTTCTAATCCTTGTGAGAAATATAGAATGAGTACTGTACTGACGCGAATGGTATGACTAGCAATAATTTGCTCTTTCGAATGGATTTTTGTTGTTATTGTTCAAGGCTTATAATTGTACAGACAATTTTGCGCGTGAGACGACATCCTTTTCCTATCTTGTTTAAATAAAAAAAGAAAAAGAAAAAAAGAAAAAAAACCTTATCGTCGTTTAATCGATATAATCGTTTTTCTTTTTTTCGCTAGCTGCTGAAGACACGCGGTTATTGATATGTGTATCGTATAGCGTTAAATTACGTCATGCGGTTTCCATAGACGGATTGAAATTACGCATAATTATCAACGAACGACTACTTATTACTGACGTAGTTCGCTTTGTATCATTATAAGTTTAGCGCTAGCGATTTACATTCCAGAGTTTTCAGTACTCTTTTTCTTCTCGTCTTCTTCTCGTTTTGAATAGAGTTGTTTTCAACGATATTTCGTCGAAAAATTAGATACAGAAGAATGAAATGAAATAAACAATCTCTGCGCGTACAACTATAGTCCATAACACACGTTAAATGCGCATTCGCGTGGGCGTGACGATCAGATTAACACCGCGGATTAACACGACCGTAAAAGAATCTAGTACACGATATCTTGTTACGAGATATTATATTATATATGCACACATATTATACTTTGTCACGCATGTGTATATATATTTATATAGGAAGAGGATATCACTGATAGAAATCGCGGAATTAGATTCGTGTGAAAAAGTGGATGGACGAAATTTTGGATTCGTGTAAATCGAAGTTGTAAAAATGAACAGGAAATTGGAATAACTGACATTTATACTACATCGCATTAAAAATCATTCCTGTTTTTTTTTTTTATTCAAATTCCTCGTCACTCGATGACCTTCTCTGTTCTGATTTGCGGATTATACTCATTCGCCTTGTCGATTTCTAAATTCAGAGACATTCTCCTAGCCAAAATATACGATTTTGTTTAATCGGTGTTCGATATATCTATCTATACGCCTACCCACTGTAAAACTGCAGTTTCCAAGTGCCATAAGGAATTTTGTAGTTTTTTTTTAATTATAGTTATATATTTATATATTTGCGGTCAGCTTATTGGTACTTCCGCAATCTGGTATACGTCATTGGCGTATATAAGCATAAATTACCAAAGGTGACGTAGATTCAAACATCAGGCATTAAGTGCTCCTGGCATTATGTGCACAGATGCTTATTGCAGGCCATTTATTTTCCAACGCATTGGATATATATAATTCAGCTATTTTTAGCTTCGACTTTCTTTACCAATATCATATGAACAGAATTTCGAGGAATTTTCATAAATTTCGGAAGACCAAATGACAACGAGACTCAATAGCACGTGTTTCAACATTCATAAATGATAATTGTTTCTCTGTTACCGAATAATCGCAGAAACTAATCAATTTTTTGTCTTATACATAGTTGAATACCAACTCTCAGAGATTCGGGAATTTTTAAACCGTACGATGAGGATGGTATAGAATTATGAAGGTATACTTATACCTACAGGGCCAAGCCTCATCTTGTACAGGCTCTATGGTCTACCAATTCAAATTGTATAAGTTATAACCCGAGGCCGAAAACGCCTTGGTCCCTTACCAATGGCGTAATCAAGAGTGAAAGGGCGCCTTTATCCACAATACCGAAATAGGAAGGCTGTATAATTAATATATAATAGGCAAAAAGCAAACCGTTATGAAATTATCGAAGATTAACAGCAACCGCAGCTGCTCATCGCATATTGTGCGTTTCTATAGGAAGAAATCCTCTCGCTTCGTCTGTACATATGATCAGAAAATTGAAAAACCGTAAAAATTTCACAAATATATCGCAATATTTCAATACGACATAATACGAAATGGTAGGAATTTTAATCCATATTTTCAAGGATGTGTGAAATTCTACCTGATGCGAACCGTGCTAGTTCCTCCTGCACCTAATTTATAGTTTATACGTACGCCACTGTATATTATCCCGCACTTCCTACTCTCAGCCCCTTTTCGTTCTATTCTATAATATATATATATATATATTTGAGTGTGTGTGTGCATGTATATGTATTATAGGCATAGGGTGTAGAATTTAGATCGCTATGTGCCTCGGGGTTGGTTCCTTGGTAGCATCGTCATCGGTTGCCTGTCTGTGCAGAAGGAAAGGGAAATTCCCATAGTGCCCACAAACGCGTTTATATACCAATATATGTACCTATACCTATGCATATATGTCATATATTATACACATATAGTTCGGGCATCTCACAACTTACGTAGCATCATTCGAGTCTGATTTGAACAAGGAGGATAAAGTATAATGCAATATACAGTGATTATAAAACACCCTGTATATAGTCACATAGATTTAGATATCGCGTTATTTAATATCTGAAATTTTTCACAAGGTGTATATTTTTTTAACTCTTCCTTTTCTCTTGATGATCACAATTCGCTCTCGTTTGTAATTTGTTAATGCAAATATATTGGTTTGAGGAAGCTCAACGATATGTACTACTATACGACACACGCCATGCGCTTTTATCGCTTGACCATATGCTGGTCACTGTTTTTGAAAAATAGTCAGCAGATTTAGTAATCTTACAATAAGAAACAACACTAAGCTGTTAGATATTAATTACTGCGAAATATATCTATAGGCCCAATTATTTTACTTGTATCAAATTTCTTCTCATTTTTATTGCAAATATAAAAAACTGATCGAAAGAGATGGGAATATCATCCGCGCGATTAATAAACTAATATCTACTTCTATATCTAATATCTTTGATCGGCGAAAAGTTTAGGTACGAACGCTGCTGGAAGAGTATTTTTAGTCATTCAAATTTTAGTTCCCATGGCATAAATTTATAATCTGATAGATTTTTGGATACGTAACATATATCGCTTTTCAGTCTCTCGTCTCACGCGGGTCTACGCTTATAGATTATAGAATATGCCTTAGAATGACGCCCTCAGTTTCTGCGATATTATTAGAACCATGGTACTATACTTTACTGCGCATCATCGCCGTGGGTCTGGAAAGAACTGGAATAATGTACATAGCTTACGTCTGTTCAAAATTTATGAAAAATTTCCATAAATGCATATGCGATCGAACGACTCACATTTCTTTCCTTCTAATTCCTAGCCTTCGAAATTTCATTCATTAATTATAAATAAAAAATTTAAATACAAAGCCGAACCTCAAATTCCTTCGAATGAATTAAACAATATTTGCATCAGGGTCAGAGAAAATTACCCGAGTCGTGACCGAGTCATATGCAAATTGAGTATGACGCTTGGAAAAAACTCCTCAATCATTACGACTATTGAACCAATTAATGAATACACAATTTTTTTTTCTCCCAATCGGCAGATATCATAGTTTCATAAATAAAATGATTTTTATTTTCTCAACAGATGAACTTTCTGCTCACGCAGTTCTCTGCTCTGGCACTTGCATCCTTGTTAAGATCATCCCTGAGCCCTAGAGCCGTGGGTCCAGGAACAAGACATGCATTCGGTCTCGTCCTTGGTCTCTTCTTTGGCTACTTCAGTTTCGGCAAGTAAGCCATTATTAACTATTAACTGAAATATGTCTATAAAACGATCGATTTCATACCCCTAGGTTATTTATATATATATCTTCACAGTTCACAGGAATAAACTATAATAAACGATAAACAATAAGCTGAGAAATAAAAGGCCAGGATATCCGTTGTACCGCAATTATTTCATGAGGGCACTAGAGCTTATTAGTATTATTATCTTTATTGTTATTGTTATATAAATAATGCGGGTATATAGATAATATAATATGAGTGCCTTATTGGCGATGTCGTAACGATAAATGAACATAGAGCTTTCAATATTAGTCCAAACACTTAGTAGATAAGCAATCCCATACGTGATTAAATTAATACGTCATTAATCCCGTATTATCAAATTACGCG
Source organism: Tenthredo amoena (assembly GCA_963966615.1). Taxonomy (NCBI): domain Eukaryota; kingdom Metazoa; phylum Arthropoda; class Insecta; order Hymenoptera; family Tenthredinidae; genus Tenthredo; species Tenthredo amoena. The sequence goes on along the minus strand of OZ016492.1, from coordinate 4,348,995 downwards.
ACAAGATCGCTTATTCTATGTTATAGCTTTAAAAAAATGATTTTTAGATTTACGTATAAAAGTATAACCGATAAAGAACGAACGGAATATTTTTCCGCAGGTATGCGGTACATTTGGCAGGACTTCCGGCGATCTGCTACGTCGTTATGCGGACACAAGATCCTCGCAGTATGCAAAGGTGATTGATTATTGTCTGCAAATAAGTAGGAATAAATTTTACTCGATTTTTTTTTTGCTTTGTACTGATAATGACGAGAATAATTCTACTTCAGATTATAGATGCAAATTAATAACCGGAATCATTTAATTAATTCAATCGCGTCGCGTGCTGCCGTTTTACATATCGAGCCTTTTTATGTAACGTAGATATACTGATGCATGTGTATACATAATACCGATGTAATTGTGTAATTTGTTGGCTGAAATAGAAGTACGTTCTGTACTAGTAGAAACGGTCGTATATAATGATGACTGAAATCAATGGCTTATTCATTTATATAGCTAAAGCAAAAATGGAATAAAATCTTACACATCATTGAAATAGAGAAAGAGAATTATTATTCTTGATCTGATCTGAAATATACGTTTTATTAAATAATTTCAGGGCGGTTCTATTCGTCGCTCTGCTATACCTTTCCTGCATACATTTTCATCGGCAAGCTTACGACTACGGATCTTATACTCTGGACATTACCGGTCAGTATTATCTACTCATTTTTACTTATCGACGATGTGATTATATTATTATTAAATTTCCTTGATTCACGGATGGATCAAAGTTAGGTATAAGTTGTGTGAGCGATTATTCGAAATAATTATTTCATTACGAACGAATAACTCCACAGGTCCGCTGATGGTCATAACTCAAAAGGTCACCAGTCTTGCCTATAGTCTGCACGATGGACTAATACGTAAAGAAGAGGATCTAACTCCCTCGCAAAAATACCATGCCGTTAGGTGAGTCTCTAATTTTATTATTACAACGTTTGAACAAATAATTCGCTCTCAATTCCACGGTAAACCAATTTTTATACGACGCTTCTTTCACCTACATCATACATACGTTGTATGACCCCTGTCTATTTAGCTGAAACAATTCGAAGCTATCTCGCGCGTTCGTACAATGAGATTTAATAGTCGGATGTGTAGCTTTGTGTATGTAACGAGACAAAAAAAAAAAAAGAAAATAACAAAAAAAGTTAATGTATGTAAGTGTCGTGAGTCATGATTCATGATTGCACTAGCATGTAGTCCGACCCCTGTAATTAGATTGAGTTCTGTCTCGTTTATAAATTCTACTCTATAACTATACGATACTTCATACTTTATTAGTTTTAGTTTTATAGCGAACGAAATTTGTCCGGTAATATTTGTCAATCTATTTTAGGAAAATGCCAACAGCTTTGGAGTATTTCAGCTACGTTTTACACTTCCAAGCTCTGATGGCAGGTCCGGTTATTTTCTATAGAGATTACATCGACTTTATAGACGGTCACAATTTCTACGTATCGAAAACTTTAGCCGTAAGATATACTCCATTCTCTATCGTCTTATACCGTAAATTCTAGACCAATTTCTTACCCTTACTATTCTCATTTTTTTCGATTTTATTCATTATAGGGATACAGGGATAAGAATTTAAACAGTAATGAAATCGTTTTGGAACCATCGCCAGGTTTAGTTGTGGTAAAAAAGGTAGTTGCCAGCTGTATTTGCGCCTTTATCTACGTCACGTTTATACCAGCATTTCCCATACGGAAGATCAAAGGTTCGTTGAATGAAAATTTTAGCTTTTCGTTATTTTCTATCAGTTCTAATTTCTCTGTATACATATTTTAACGATTAGCTCAAACAGAAAAGAAAAGAAAAGAAAAAAGTGATTTTTTTTCCATTTTCAGAGGACGAATTTATAGATCACACAACGTTGAGTTACAAAGTCGGATTTTTAATGATATCCACGATGCTGGGAAGATTCAAGTATTATCACGCTTGGCTTTTCGCTGATGCTATATGCAACAACTCGGGACTTGGCTTCAACGGTTATAATAATGACGGATCTCCTCGTTGGGACCTCATTTCTAATGTTGACGTACTTAAGTTCGAGGTAAGTTTTAATTAATATATAGAGAAAAAGGAATTAAAAATATTTATAAAGTTTCAAGATTTGAAAAGATAATCGATGAAAGATTTGCGATTTTTTTTACTATCTCTCGGAGAATTCGATCGAACGAAAGTTTTTCCGCCTTGATTTTCACCCTCAAATATAATCTACGTTTATAACAATATGCTAATTTTTGCAATTTTTGTTTTCTCTCTTCTTCCACTGATCAGACGGCGCTTAGTTTACGAGACAGTATAGAGCAGTGGAATAAAGGTACAAATCGATGGCTGAGAATGATTGTCTACGAGAGAACTACCCGTCATAGTACAATCCTTACCTACGCTCTATCGGCTTTATGGCACGGTTTTTATCCCGGATACTACCTCACTTTCGCCGGTGGTGCACTTGTCACTTTTGCATCTCGTACCGTAAGTATAATAGTTAATAAATGAAAACTGATCTAATCCATATTTATATATAATAATTACCATAATTTTTCTTCTTATTCATTAATTGATCGATTTATTAATTCATTCTAATTCTAATTTCAGGTACGGCGACATCTTCGGCCTTACTTCCTCGGATCATATTCTTCCAAGCTGTTCTATGACGCGTTAACATTTTCAACAACTCGAGTCGTAATGGCTTACCTCACCTTCAGCTTTATTCTACTCGAGTTCTATCCCAGTATTAGACTGTATCTGTAAGTTTGATTATTTTTCATTACTTATATAGTATATATAAGTAAAGTTATTCGTAAGAATTGAGCTATAAAAGTAAAGGAAATGAGATGAAATGAAATAGAAAAAGAAAAAAGAAAAGAAAAGAAAAGAAAAGAAAAGAAAAAAGAAACTATTATTTTTTATTATTTCTTCAATTTTTGTTCCTTTATTTTTGTTCATCATTTTCTTTAGACACATGTACCTTGCCCCACATATATTGGCGGTGACAGCTATAATTCTATTGCCGAAATTGATGGGACTAATTGATCGGCGGAACAAGACTGGCTCGGATATAATATCCGTTAAAAAGGAAATCTCTAATGGGCATGTACTTGGCCCTGCATCTTCTACACATGTAGCCCACGTTGCCCACGTTGCACAAAAGGCCCAATAACACGAGGCCAACAATCATTTTATTAATATCATCATTATTATTAATAATATAATAATAAACGTAAGTTTTATATACGAAGAAACAAAAAAAAATACAAACATATTTTTATGAATATTTTTAATATTAAATTATATGATGTTATATATATATATGTGTATATATGAAACGTTGACCCTTTATATAAGATGTAATAGGGAGAAGACGTGATATATAGGTATATATACATATGTATATTCTTCGGTATGAGGTATATAAATCGTCATCTGCCTCACATTCGTATTTATACATATATGTAGGTATTATGTAACGCATATTTTTTAACAAGAAGGAAGAAAAAGGGAAAAGAAAAAATAAATGAAATGAAATAAAGTGTATATTATATTATATTGAAACTTCGAAAGACTTATGCTTCTGCAGTTGACGACTGAAATCTGTTTTTATTGTTCTTTATTCTTCGAAAGAGAAGGACAATTGATGTAAATTTAAAAGTCGATGAAAAGAGTTTTATCAAATTTAAAGAAACTTCGAGTAAGATACGAGAAAAAGTTTATCATTTCTTTTTTTTTAATTTCCTTCGTCTTTAGAAGGTATCAATTTTCTTCGGTGGCTATAGTCCACAGAACTTCCTATATACATCACGAATTCTTATATGTATAATACAATATCGAATATATAGGTATGTGTATGTATGTGAAACTTTTTTATATGTTGGGGCTGATCTTCGATTGACCGTTTTTATTAGTTCTTTATTTTCATTTTATTTTATTTAACTCGAAAGTTGCGAGAAAATGACAGTTTTTCAAATTAATTCGATAGGATATATAGTAGATATATATATTTAATTAAAAGGATTATATTATGTGATACATGAATTAATATTTATGTATTAATAAACAAAAGAATAAAAAAAAAGACAAAAACTCGTGAAACATATAATACGAATAAATTTTATCATTTGTGTCTAAAAATAAATAAATACATGCATACATACGTATATAATATTATGACTGATATGAATGATTGCAAACAGGTATAGGTATATTGAATATGTATTGTGTAATACGTATATATGTATAACGATTTAAGAACCTAATGAACAAATGTTTTCCTTCCTATATGTATATATATATATATATGTCTTTGATAATATACAGTTATTATACAATAATAATGGAAGGAGAATAATTTTATAATCTATAAAAAATGTACTAGTATATTATATATATATAGATATATATATATATATCTTCCCACTCGAGGACATAATTAATCGTTATAATATATATATATACTATATATGTACGTAGACATATACGTATATGTATGTAATAATAATGTGCAAAAATATGAAAAATTCATTTTTACCATTATACTATATAGCCCCAGGTACCAAACCACCGCTTGGGAATAGAAAATGATTATTATCATTTTTACATAAGCGTTTATATATATATATATATATATATATATATATATATATATATATATATTGAAGAAATTATTTGTTTCTTTATAAATATATACATAAGTAAATATATTCGAGGAATATTTACCCATATATGTTTAATAATCTTTCACTAAAATCAATCTGAAATGACATACTATAAGAATATATATATGTAATAATTGTATAACGACAATGTACAAAAGAAAAAATCTTTAACAAGTTCAAATTATGTTTTCCAAAGTATATGTATTATATACATAATTATTTACATAGGCGCGGGTATTTTTCTAACTATAATATCACTAGTTAGATATCTAGTACCAATCTGTAATAAATCGATTACAAATATTTATTATATAATTTTCGTTACTTTTTCACATCATCGATTTATACAAGTACGACTCTGAAGACGAAAGAATAATATTGGTTTACATAAAATGTGGTTTTTGTTAATACGTAAAAATACCTGAAAGTATATACCTATAATAATAATAATAATAATAATAATAATAATAATAATAGTGATTATTTGAAATACACAAATATTTAAGGCATTGTAACTAATGAACATATCGTTGTGATAATAATTAATAAAAAGTTACAACAAAAATAAAATATCAGCTTAGAATTTTGAAAAAAATCAAAAACTTCATTTCTAATCTTCTTATAGTTCTTCAATTTTTGAAAATTTCACGTCAATTCACGTCTTTGCCAAACAGTTTCAATAAACCGCGGCTCTAGTCAGGGTCTTTTACTCAGACCGGATCAATTACCTCGCGATTCTCATTCTTATTTCTTATGTAATTTATCATCGCGAATACAATTCACGTGAATCGCGAATCTGGGTATACGCGGCATTGACCCAGTACCTGACAATGAGCAGCAGGTAATTATTTTCAGTAATTTTTTTATTATTATTATCATTATTACTCTTTTTCTTATTCTTCTTTATTCAATCCTGTAAATAGCTGTGCAAAATTATCGCGACCGTCTATTATTGCTGATAATTATTACTCGCGCTGATATAGAAAATTACTATATACCGTTATTAGATATACATGTATATATATATATATACACATTTTCATACGTAATGTGACCACGTGTCCGTACCACAGCGTAGTCTAGGATAAATAATCTGCAATTACGTGTTTTGCAGGCAAACATAGTGCGATTCCCATTGAGGACACAGACTCATAGTCACGAGGCTCACACTTTCGCTAGACCTCGATGCTAGTTCGCGATTCATTCTGGGGTCACTCACATCTTTATGTATTTAAAGTCAAGCTAATTACCGATCCGCGATCGTCACAAGATTGCAGATTTTTGTTCGTTCTTTTTTTTTTTCACTCATTAAAGTCATAATAATTCTGAAACAGAAAGTGCTGAAAGTAAAAATAAAAAATGAATAATTCTCTATACTTCTTTCATCGCACATGATTAGAAATTCTTATATAATCCAATGACGAGGTCAATTTACGAAATTTTTCGGTCACGACTTATCGAATTAACTTTTTTTTCTTCACCATATAACTTTTAATTCAGCGTTTATCATGGTCTGCTATAAAATGGTAAAAGAATTAATTGTCGTCACGATTATTTCTAGCTCTTGAAAATTTTTGTTGGTCCAAAGAAACTTTGCTCTTTATTTGCGTCGTCACGTCTCGTCTCTCGCGGCTTAACTTATAATGACATTAAAATAAATCCGGTTGGATTAAACGCAGGATAAGATAACGTCGGCTGAATTCCTTGTTTCTACCTATCTGACTCGTCTTCAGATTTTGATGTCAATAAATAATGCGAACTCCTCGGTTAAAACAATTTCAACTTCTAAGCGGAATCTTAACGAGATGACATCAGGAATTGAAAGGTATAAGAACTTGCGGAATACTATTTTAAGTTGCGAGTAATGAAGAGGAGAAAAAGTCAAGGGAACTGATACAAAAGCCAGAAATAATCGTTGTGCATATCGTTCTTTCGAAAAAATATAACTTTCCATAAAAATACGAATCAGTCTTATCCGTTGATTTCGTAAGATCGAAAATTCTTCCAAGTTTTTGCATCCCGGAAGCTGCAGGCTTTCCAAGGGCGACAATCTTTTTACGCTGATCTTCCTCGTGACAGTGTGTCTTATTTAAATAGGATAAACGCGTTGCATGAGAGAAATTTAAAGATTTATACCACCGAGTGATATTTGCATTCAGTGATATTATTTATCCGCTTTAATTTATTCAAGATATTTTAGTTGAAATATTTAAGTTAAAATAAAACGAAATTAACTTATCGCTGCTAATTAACGCTCGTGAAAATTTGGCGTAACTTTTACGTACTAGGTACATATACAATTATACAAACTTATTCATAAAAGAAATAGAAAACTCAAGGCTATAATAACCCAAGCTTTCGTATCTCACGCAACGTAACTGATATAATAATTGTTTCCTACTACTAAGTCGTATTTCCTCTTGCCAAAAATATATATATTCATTAATAATTCTTGTTGAATATATATTTTTCACTGTTTTTGTATACCTAAGTAAGCCAAGGCGAATAATATCCGCGAATATCGCTAATTAGTCGCCATTCGATTCCTTTTCGGAATTTTAATTGAACAGGATATACAATTGTCATTATTTTATAAAACAGAGTAAATTTGTTAAACATGATGACATTGAAATCATTCGGTATGCGAGGATTTTATTCAACTTTCTGGGTCTTTTGATGTCTAAAAATGGAATTCCAATATTCATATGTATCGCAAGGATGACACAATTAATCGTATAACTTTATCCCAAGAATTAAACCGAAGGCTATTTCAAGGTAAGTATGTCTCAAGATATTGTGACCATGTTGTAAATTGAATGTTTTTGATTTTGAGATCGATGAACGATTTTTAACAAGAATGTGCCGTGTAGGGAAATACCCTAAATTAAAGTGATTCAGTGAAACTGCAGTACCTAATGTGATAAGGAGACGTTAACACAATTATAAAAAAAAAAAAAAAAAAAACACCTGTGTTCGTTAAGAAATTTCGAGATAACATGACACGAATGAAGTGTTGTTAATTAGAAATTCTTTCCTTTCCTAATTCCTCGATCGTCTCGACTTTCAAGAGTCTAGGTAGTCTCCAAAGTCTAGACCTTACGTATCCCCGGTTAGGCCAACAGCGAAGCTCGTCGAGTCGTGGTGTCGTATGGGGGAAGACACAAACGCATCCTCTAGACTTGACGTGAAAAATCGAGAATGAAATAAATAACATAAATAAAAAACACGCGGAACGCGACAGTCTTTGACGAGGTGTTCACCGGTTGCAGACTGCAGAGTAGGAGACGCTCTCGCGATTTCAGTGCCTCTAAATTGCATACAAGTGCCAATCAATTCTGCTGGCTTTCGTGTGACCAACTGAGTGAGTACCAAAGTACACATAATATACGATATTTAGAATTATTTTCAAACCATTTTTAAACATGGTCGACAAATTTCGAATTATTAATATCAAGATTGAATCTACATATTTCGTTCTTCTCTTTCGTTTTCCTACCTACATTTTATTCTATTTACTAAAATCTATATAGGAATGAAAATATATCTATCTGGCTACATATAATAAACACGATGCTGCGGCTGATAATAGTATTTAAAAGAATTACTCATTTCCCTAATAATTGAGATGCAGACGTATATAACGATATTGTATTATTTTTTAGTTTGCAGAATGCAAAAACATATTTCCTGCACGTACAGATATAACTTGATACTATATTATTGCCTTATGTAAATAGTACATACGGACATGTATGTCTGTACACCTTACCCACATGCGTCAATTCCGTGTATTCGTTAGTTATATATAAATAGATGTATAGAGTATATGTGCCAACGTTTATTCAGGTAAACACTATATTAGGCAGTTTGTAAGAGATTAAAATATTAGCTCTCATTGCCGTACTGTTAAGTTTATAATATAGATACAGCTATACTTACGTTGAATCGCGGTTTATTCGTTTATTTCCAATCTCAAATTTTATGGTGCTGTAATGAACAAGTATTTTATAATTATATGCACGGTAACGTTGTTCTCTTGAAATCTTTTCAGACTATAATTAATATTTAAAAAAATTATATAAAAATATCATATCATTATAAATTTAACGATTCGCTGCGGAATTATTACCGTTTTTAAACCCATATAAGTATGTAATATACGTAACTCGTATGCTGCACGCCACGAGGTAAACGCGTCTACGGATACTTACGTGATATTTCGTAATATGCTTGCGAAAAATTAGAGAAGTTCGTGAACAGTGTTACAACTATCAGTACACCTCGGAAAGTCTACGTAGGCGTCTAAGTAGTCAGTAAAACTTACAAAGGATAGATTATAGCCTTCTCCTCGAGTTTCATGGTGCCTTGAAAAAGACGATTCTCTCCGCAATTGCGACACGTATACCTTGAGCTATGTAGGATTAGAATTAAACACCAAAAAATGACAAGAAACAATAGAGAAAGAAAATTTAAAAAAAATTTTGTCTCATTCAGTTTCTCGACTATTCAATAATCGAATAAAATAAATCAAGGAAGAATTATAATATCATCTTTAAATAATCAGCACAGCTCGTCTTCCAGGCATTGCAACAATTTCCATAACTGCAGCAGTCGAGCGAACGACCTGCTCGGCCTTGGCTCGATAGTATCATCAGATTGCGTATTTTGCACAAGCGAAAGAAAACCGCAACTGTACTCACTTTCTATGTATTTCATAGATTTACGAGCCGGTTTATCCGTTTCTGGAATGAAATATCATCGGTCACTGATCCAGATTTCTGACGAATTTTCCAAACAAAAGAAATTTCCTTTTCATACGCGATTTCATTCTCAAAAGTTTATAATGCGTTGTCTGATTATAGCATCGGGATAAAACCGCGAGAATCCAGAAAAGGATATACCTAGAGATCGACCAGGCTGGAAAAAACATGTTTCAACTTTTTCATATCCAACATTTCGAAAGTGTAGTGTAGCTACAAACAAACTAATTATCTCTCATCAATAAGCCGGAAATTTTTCTATAGATTCTGTGTTTTGTACAGTGGTTGTATTCGCGTCGATTACAGACGTATGTTTTCTCGTCCCATCTGTCTACAGTCTATACGCTGCGTTAATACGAAACGAATCTTTCACCTGTCTTCAATAACACGATTTGTTTGCCAAACTGCAGGCATGTGCAAATTATTTCACTTCGTGCTCCCGTTTTGAAATTTATTTTATGACCTCACAGCGGTATGTCCCCTATATACCCGTATACATATATAGGTAGGTATATAGAAACGCGAGAAATAACCGTTTCGTCCACTTTTCCCATCGTGGGTATACCTACAGGAAAATACGTACTTATACGCGTGTGTACTGCACTATTCGATTCACAAGCATTCATTACTGTTTCAAACGCAGGTTGACGTATTCGTGTTATGTACTACATACGTCAGCTGCAGTGTCGTTAAAACGGTATTTTTCTCGTATTCAGGTTTATATATATATATATAATATCTGAATCTTTCCTTAATCGTATTCATCGCGTCATAATCAGGTATTCAAATGATCCATTGACGTAATTCAAGAGGATGATTCGTCAGCTGGAAGATTTCATCTCGGTATATAAAAACGGTGCCTTATATATTATACTCTCTCTTTGTCTCCCTCTCTACCTCTTTTTTAAGTCATTTTTCCTCTTCCAAGTGACTTTCGATTGACCCCGAGAAGTCCAAAATATGAAGCTGCGATTTAGATCTTTAGAATCGGTCTGTCCTCTCGTATAATACGAGAAAAAATTTCCCTCAGGCTTACGTATCGTACTGCTGTAAAAAATGAAAAAACAAAAAAAAATTACACGCACTTAGCGCCAAAATTGCATATATATTTACGATGTATGCAATTTTGCAGCTCACCGCAATCCAGTTCGTATGTATACCTGAAAATCTGCGAAGAAAGTGAACCGTGAAACTCCACAGGGGGCCAAAGATTTTTGGAAAAGATTCTTCGCGTCAGATATAGCACGTTGAATAGTGAAAATTCTTCAGATTTGAAGATAGGGATCTATAGGCAATGAAGAAGTAAAGCTTGTCGCCAAAATCGTGTATCTTATCAATTATAGCTGCAGAGAGATTCGTATATTTATGGATGAGGAAAGAAAGAAGAAGAAAAAATGAACTAGTCGGTAATAATTGCGTTGCTCGTAAGTGAAATAATATAATTACGTATAATTGCGTAACATAGTAATGGAGGAAAGTATTGAGAGAAAGAGTTGTTTATTTTTTGCATCGAAACTCCGTGAAAGCCTGACCTAAAATTAAACGGCGACAGAGTGCAAAACCGCGAGGTCTTACAAGCGTCGAGATTCCTCTTTGGCGAATTTCTGTTTTAGTTCTCTGTAACTCTTGCATTACAAACTACATACAAATAAATTCTCAGTTCAAACAAGAGGTGGATAATTAATATTCTCCGATGATTAATGGCTTGTAGTTCCGATCCTACGATCAGTTAACAAATTGAGAACGCGTAGGTAGAGGTATACAAGAGAACCAAATCATAAGAAATGAAGATAAACATAAATCTATAATAAAATTCACGTGATCATACGAGAATTGCACAATTTATTATTTTGCAATTTATTTTCAACAATTTTGAAAGTCGTGTTTCAAGTCAAGAAGTCGTTTCTATGCGCCTATCTACGGATGAATAATACATGTAGGAGCGACACTTGTTCTCAGTAAACCTGTTGTATCTACGATTTGGAAATTCTACGATCGAAGAGTATTTATCGCCGATTTGTAACGTGAGGCAAAAAACAGAAAGGAAAAACCTGTTGTTGTAAAAACCGAACCATAGCCATTAATCTTTTCGGAATCATAGATACAAGTAGAAGAAGACAAAACCCGCCTCACACTTGTAGATAAATATACAATTCGCAATTCACGCTTATTGTGCGATGACTGATTGCAAAAAACGTATCATACGTCAATTGTGAGTTATCTCATTGATTCTATGGCTCGTGAGGTCTCAGATCTCTGAATGAGTTTATAAATGTAATATTCTGTTGAATAAAGACGTCTCCGCTGTTATATTGTGTATAAAGATCGAGTTTTTGTCTTCGTCCATATAACTATAATATTTTATAATTTTACAATCGTCGGATGATCGATGAATTAAAGAATTTTATCTTGGCCCTGAGTTGATAATTTGCTAGAATATAGCGGTACGAAATAATTATATGCGTGTATACTTGGCTTTTTTCTCATCTAGTTGAATAATGATAATTTTTTTTCATCTCACTTGCGGATATTGTAGAATTTATTACTACCCATATCTGTATTATTACGTAAACGGATGTTATTTCAGAGTCATACTAATTGGAGTAGTAAACTCATACGTGTACATCCATATATCTATGGGTACGATCAGCTGGTTTGATTCTCTTATTTTCTATGAATTTAATTTATTGCTCATTATTGACTAGACTATATCTACTAAACTACGATTAGTATTTGTATCCGGTTAAGTGTGACTTCACCGTATCACTTCTCGCCTCGTATAATCAAGTTACAACTTGAATATCATTTGAAATAGTTATCTGCACGTTCGTTGATCATAAAATCTTACCAATCGTTAAATACGCTGCCAAGTTTAAATCCAAAAGGTCTGATGTTACTATTTATTTTCCAAGTGTCTAATGATGTAATAAAATGAATGAAGATATATATATATATATATATATATATATATATATATACAGATATACATCGAAAATTACAGTATCTGATACACCAGTGGCAGTTATAAATATTTTATACGACATTAAATCATTAATTGTAGTCAGAAGTCTGCGAAAGTAGGACTATGGCAGTTTACAGTTTCACAACTCTAAGTTCCTTCCATAGATTTGGTGGTTCGGACCTTTTTTTTTTCAGTTTAAATACCGTCTCGCAGATTCATCTGCATTAGCTTAATTATACCAGATATACTAATCGGGAGCCTTGAAAAATGCGTCTTGTTAGTTTTTCCTACGCCGAGAGTTAATCGCGTCTTATGCCAATGCGAGCGATTTTTATTCATGTATCGGTAGGTATATAGGTCACTTTTTTGGGCATATATAATTACACCGTGTATGAATCATTCAGATAAAATCTGTGATGTCAGTTTCATTTTTCTGAATATTTTGATCGCGTGCCACATAAATCGCGACTCTGATGCATGAATGCGGAATATTTAAACGCGCTATTCACGAAGACTACAAATATGCTAATTAGATCTCACGACGAACCGAGCAGATCTTTAAATTATCTAAAAACCGTAATCGTATCGCGGATCAAGATTTAATCAGAAACCGAATATACGAGCGCATTTTTATTCGCGGTCATCCGAAATTGGTGATTTTTGAAAGAGGATATAAAATAACAAAATCCGAAATTCTAATTCTCTGAAGTACCTACGCTGAGATTTTCGCGATTTTTTTACCGCCACGTTTAGAACCAGGCCTCACCTCCGGGATAAAATAATTGGGAATTTCCTTCAGGTCGAAAGAGTACGGCAATGTTTAAATTTGACCTAATTGATGGCTTTTGCCGTGTACGAAGCTGAACCAGACGGATGGGAATACCCATCGTCTTTTCTCCCTGATCCTGGACTCCTGTAGTCAAGTGTGCCTATAATATATAATTGCTGGTCGTGGGGTTCCCCCAGAGTCTCTTTGCCAACCGATGCGAATTCCTAACTCCTTATGGAGTTGTTATAAAAATAAATTGCATGTAGTAACAACTACCGCGTTAATTCCAATGACAATAATTCACGTATATTAATTATTACTAAATTAAATGACGTTCATTCCCTCGGGTTATGGTATAGCGACGATGAAGATGATGCACGTCATTGCGTGGATGCAGTCGAATGCAAGTAGAATGAATCAGTCAGCATGTCTAATTGCAACATTAAAATTGTTGCAAGAAGTACGAACGCGGTGCAATTATAAGATTTGCATTTACGATCAGAGTCGAGAGTTTTTCGCGCTGAAGCTCCGTAGTTCAATTTGTTAATTGTTATAAAATGTATATGTAATTAGACACTTCCGAGTCGAGCTTATTTGCTCATTGCGTTCAACCAATATGTGTATTTCCGTGTTTTACTAATTTGACTTATGTCAGCCTATTCACCTTGCCCGAAGCAAATATTTGGCGCATGCAAGGCCAGGTGTGTACACGACTATACGCATAGTCGAAAGTAAAACACACATGTGTCTACCATGAAAAGTATCGCGCATCTGCGACTACGTACACAGATTTTATCTTACAGGTATGAAAATAGCCGGATGCAATTTTCTAATAAAAAAAACAACGCTAAGGGGTTTCAAAAGCTGCGGAAGATACTATCTTCTAATAATTGACGAAGAATAATTTCCTCCTAAGTTGACAACGGTGAATAATTGTTTACCCTAAGTCTTTAAATGACTGTAAAAATTCTTTGTATAAGTAGTATGAAAAAAAATCCCTAACGTTTAGTTTATTCATTCATTTATTTATTCGCTTATTTGTCATTCTTCCATCTCTCAGTTTCCCAGAATCCAATTTACACTGAAATTCCCACCTATTTCACCTGTGGTCTTTTCGAGGTCGATTCAGATCACCTCGTCTCACCAAACTCGGTGTTCATTCGCACGTGCTACAGGGTCACTATACGCTATACCTAATCTAATAATGAGTTCAAAAAATACTAATAAAAAAAGGATAATTTTATGGAATGCGGGTAGACGTGGTGAACAGCCTATATATACGTAGATCAGAATATATAAAATATTTATATAATAAATTTCTGTAGCCTCAACGAGCCGCGAAGATTTAGGAGAGATAGTCAATCATGATCGAATGCATCCAGCGATCCAGTACATGTCATGATAATTTATATTACAGTCTGTATACTGAACGGCCTCGTGGATGATAAAAAGATGAATATAATGATCGAGAATTACATTCGGTTACGAAGAATGTTAATCGGTGATCAAAAGCTCGGAAATTAACGCGTTGTTCCGGGACTGAACAAACCTACGATGTGTAATACCTGTATGTTTGTATTTATAGGTACCAGGGCTGTTCACTATGCCCTTGAATCAACTTCCGGTTGATTACACACCTGTAAGATCACTTTCAAACGATCTGTCTGCAAAGATCTAAATTATGGCGTAAATGATCGTTCCCGATTTTGTGATATGCAGGATAATTTTCAGAAAAAAATATACAGTCCTACGATCAATGTCGTAATCTTGTAATATGGCAGATATTATAAGTGAAAGGTCGTGGCTGGTGCTGCTGGTGCTGCTGCTGCTGCAAGACTCTTGTATACCGAACGATAAACGTTTGTCGTTAAATATTTGACGAGAGAATTTCTATAGCCATTTATTTTACACACAGTGTGAAATTCTCACGTTTGAGACTATTTTTCTTTTCTTTTTTCCTATTTTCACCTATTTCTGCAATCTCAATGGCAGTCAGTCTATCGGGAGCGGAATACGTATCGTTTAACGTTTACTGAAATTCAACAAAACGATTACTATTCCGTTCTCAGATAGGAATCGCGAATATTTACACGTAGTGGTGATTGAACATGCAATTACATGGCGATATGCGAATACACGATCACGTGCAATAACTAAATTTGTGTTTTTCTAAGCTTTCAAAAGTTACTGTGCGGTAATAATCGATCCGCTGTTGACTTGATCAACGTTAAAATTCTAAATCTGGATACAAAAAATCAAATAAAAGTATGGACAAAAAAACAAAAAACGGGTCTGCAGATTTCTTCACCAATTCGTAAAAAATTTAAGTGGCCATTAATTGCAAGTCAGGAGCGAGGCCTTCGAAAATATATCCATATTATTGTTAATCTTTAAATGAACAACAGTTTTTAGATCCTCTGTTCATTTTGGTATACATACATAAAATTCATATATTTTTCGAATTATTGGCGTATATTAGTCAGCACTTATGAACTGAGACGGAAAAATAGTTAATGCCTATTTTGAGGAAACGTTAATTGATCGGTAGAAATCCCAAAAGTAAATATAGTTTCATGTTTCTACAGAATCGAACACGTTGATATATTTCCCCCGTTAATATCAGAATCCAATCTATAAATTTTGGAAGAACCGATTTGAACTGTTTTCCGAATTTCAAATACCACATTAAATCATTTTCAATCTTTTCACACCCTTAGCTGTACTATTAATTCTGCCAAATTGCAAACCTCAATTTACCAAACGAAAAAATGACAAGAATTTCATTTCCTCGGATAAATCAATCTTGCTTCAAAAATAAACCTCTAGAAAATCTCACTGTCAAATGAATGAACAAAAAGCGATGTACTTCGTTCAACGTCCCATCCTATCTCATTATAAAAAAATTTCTACTCCGTTTTTGCTACGAAGTCTGGCCATCGTGTAATTGTCTATTCCTTAGGGAAAATTTGATCTCTTCGTGTCGATAGCGGTTAGTTTAAAATCCGGGAAAAATTAATCACATCGGAACTACACAGAATCCCCAGTGACGTCTTCGGCGATCCTTCGCGGAGTTTTGCACGTCGAACGGGATCCGGTGGCAAAAGCTATCGCGTGGGGTGTGCAGCGTTTGACCTCCGATCAGGTCTTGTAAATAAAGACGGTGAGCGACTGTCTTGCGGTCAGTTCTTCGTCGAGATCCGATCGTCCTGCATCGAGACCTTACGGGTTGCTGTTAAACGGGGGAAAAACCGTCCTTCGTTTTTCACAACTTATAATACTATACAGTTTTCTCGAGCTCCGTTTACATCGGAGAGTCGAGGATCCGGCGGTACTAAAGTCTCATTAAAATCGTTGCAGATCGCGAAGTGATCGATTTCGTCGCATTTTTTTATAAAAGTGAATTTTTAAAAAATCGATTGAATAAAAAAGAGGTACGAGTTTCATGGATTTTATAATTAAAACACCGTTCTTCTTCTTTGTAATTTTTTCCCTTTTTTTTTTTCCTTTCGTTGAGTACTTCGAGTGTTAAATCATCGTTCATTACCAATTACTTTAATACGTGAGATAATTAATGGTATACGATCAGAAAAGAATTCTATTCTGTTAATTCCGGTTCTGAAGTATCTGAGCTCATCATACAATAAGGCATACGACGATGGGCCAGAGATATTGCGAGATCAAAGTTCTCGACTTTACGTATATAATCGTATACGTAGATCGAAATTTTATAGAGGGTTAGATTTTTGGTGGATTGAAATGACAAACAAACAAAAAACAAAAAAAAAACAAATCTCGCACTTTCGAATCGCGATTGTAATTGAATGATACATCGGTATGTAGATTAGTGTGTATATAGTGACTGTTAGAAAGTACCGAAACAAACGGGCGCTATATTGATTAATAAAAGAGAATAAAAAAAGGTACATCATGAAGTATAATTGAGTTGTAGCCAAAGAAAGAAAAAAAAACTGTACACTTTATTATTTAATCTCACATCTGATTACATAGCAAAACTCAACGCACTCGCTTAGAGAGACTCGATCTATTCGAGATCAAGAGGTTTTGCTTTTGAATGGAACATTTTCTCGCTTTAAGAGCTGTACTTATTATCAAAAAAAATCCTCCGTTTCTTTGCGTTCATTTTTGATTCACGCTCTATATACGCTTGAACGGTTTTCCACGTTCAGTTTTTGTGCCGAATGTTCACTCAATTCCTTTTTCAATCGTAAATCAAGTTCATTGCAAAAAGGAGGAATCTGAAGTTCAACCTATGGCGCTATTTCTTCTCGCGTTCTCCAGACGTAATTAACAATAGTTCCCTTTCGCTTTTGTATACTAGATTACTTCGAACGGATTGTTACCTCATATTTTTTTTATCGATTCGATTATCGAGTCGATTGAATCGCAACTAATTCAAATATATATTAATCAACGAATCGTTTCCCATATATATTTTTTTTCTTTGCAGATCTAAGATGTTCTCATTCAGGCAATTCGCGTTGACAGCTCAAGTGATCCTGATGTGTTATCAATGCAGCTCAGGTAAGAAATCAAAACATAAAAGGAATAAAAAAATAATTGATCGTAATTGGAGAAGCTTTAAATTCATTTGAATAGACTATATATACAAGACAATCCAAAGTTCAATTTTTATACCATTAAAAAAATATTCTTCGTTATTTTTTCACGCTATTCATTCACGGGGAAGATCTTTCAGGTATGGAAATTATTTCCCCAGGCCGGTTACTCTTTCCGCCGTTTATCTAACTGTCGGTATCACACACACACACACACAGCTGAACCTGTTTTTATACTACCCGTTAATGTTCGCTTAAAAATACCAGTCGAGAAACTTCCCCGTATATAAATAGTCCATGAAATAGATTTGGATGAATAACTGCATCCGATATATTGAACTGAACAAGTTTTTCCCCTTCGTCTCGATGTTATCATCAATCTAAATAATTTTTGGATGGAAAAAAGAAGAAGAATATTCTTCGAATCTGCGTGTGAAAAAGATTATAATTATACAGCTATAGAAGTAAAGCTGATAGGGAGAAAATGTTGAGTTAATAAAAATTTCATGTAATCTCCGATGTTTCGTTCTGTATTCGTGATCTACGTACAGTCTACCCTACATGTATAAATGAAGAAGTAGAGTTCCTATCGCGACATAGGTAGTTCTTTATTTTTTCTCGGTATAAAATTCATCGTCATTTCCGTCTGAATTATTTTCCAACGAAATCAAGAATGTCGGAAAAATATTCGTCGATGAATTCTATCACATTCTTAACACATTCATCGAGAATAATGTTATACGGGATATCCTTCCTTATATACCTCACAACCGCAACCAAACCGCATAATTATCACGATATGCGTCGTATCCACTTTTCCTCTGAAATTTACCCTTGTACTTGATACCTTTATCTGTATTCATAGAAACGGTGATAACGGCACCGGATATGGTCGACGAAATGACAGTGAGTTCAGACCTGAGTAAACATCCCTGCAAACGTGAATGCAGGGACGATTCAACCCCGATGGAATGTCACTACGATTTTCGTCTAGAAGCTTATCACACCATGAGCAAAGCCTGCTTTAATTGTCCCTCAAATATTACTGACTGCTTTAGACCAGACTGCGTTACAGCTGATGGAGTAAAACGATCGCTTCTTGTCGTCAACAGGCAAATGCCTGGACCAGCAATTGAGGTATATACATATACAATGAACACTTTTCCTTCTTCCAGTTTTTTTCCTTTTTTTTTTTTCTTTTGGACCGAAAAGACGGTTAAAATCGTCATGGTGTTATCAGTTTTCACCTAGATAACAGTGAACTTCGATGCGATAATGGTTATCGTTTATTTTAGGTGTGTTTAGGGGACAGAGTCATTGTGGACGTGCACAATCTACTTCCGGCCGAAAGTACAACGATGCACTGGCACGGTCAACATCATCGTACTACACCTTACATGGACGGAGTTCCCTACGTAACGCAATGTCCCATTCTTCCAGGAGCTACTTTTCGATATCATTATATCGCCAAAACGTCCGGCACACATTTTTGGCACTCTCATTCCGGTGAGTTGAAGAAATAAAAGAGAAAGAAATAAAGAAACGGGTTCATTCGTTGAAATAAAAATCATTTTTATATCTTTCCATGCTCATTTTTAAACAGGATTTCAACGCGGAGATGGTGTCTTCGGCGCTCTAATAGTCCGGGTACCACCCAGTCTCAATCCTCTTCAAGAACACTACGACATTGACGAATACAGCATGATAATTATGGACTGGGACCATGAAACTGGAGCCGATAAATTCCTCGCTCATCATCACTCAGACGGTGATAACAAGCCTCCAAGTCTTTTGGTCAACGGTCTCGGTCGTTACAACGAAACGATGACCCCGATAGCTACATTCGTCGTTGAAGAGGTAGAGATACTATTTTCTAATTTATATTCACAACGATTGGTGGAATCGATTTGCTTTACAAATCAGATGAAGAGAACGAATTCAAATGTTTGTAACCCTTTTACCTCCTTTCAGAGCAAGAGATACAGATTTCGGCTCATAAATGCGGAGTTTCTGAACTGTCCGATCGAAGTATCGATAGATAATCATACTTTGTGGGTTGTAAGTACGGACGGAAATGACATCAAGAGAGTAGAAGGTAAGCCAGAGACGATTGCCTTATAAAAAGAGGAAAATTTCCCTGTTCACAAGACGTGAAACATAACGATATCCGTTTCCTCTCACAGCTGAATCGCTGGTCACATACGCCGGCGAAAGATTCGACTTCATAGTTGAAATGGATCAAGAAATTGATAACTATTGGATTCGATTCCGCGGTCTGATGGACTGCGACGAGCGATTCTTGAAAGCAAATCAAGTCGCGATTCTCAGGTACCAAGGCGCGCCTGAGGTTGATCCAAACGCAACTGTATCTTACGAAAGAATTACTTCGAATTGGACTGAGGCGTTGGTAAGTGTTTTTTATCTTTCATGTGAGAAAAAAAAAAAGAAAATTCTGCTCTACCTAAAAGTCGTGTAATTCATCTTAATTAATCGCGAACTATCAAGAAGTAGAAAATTCTACGAAATGGTGAACCTTTTCTAGTATTAAGACCGTGTTTATATTCTACAGCAAGTGAATGCCCTAAATCAAGGAACTGAAAGTAACTCCAGCATCAGTATGCCATTCCTTGAGGCGCTGGACCCAGATGACGAATGGAATCCAAGAGAACCGGATTACCAGTTCTACGTTTCATACGATTTTTACGCTAAGGATAATCCGCATTTTCATCGCAAGAATCTCTACGGATTCAAAAAAGGTAATTTTGTGTTTGTCATTGGCTTCTTTGTTCAAAATTCTTGATAATATACGAACAGCAATTTTACACGATGTTACATTATTAATCAGATTTTTTCGTTTCACAGTTGTGAAAAACACCCAAAGGCTCTTTACACCTCAGCTAAATTACATATCCATGAAACTACCGGACTTTCCTTTACTATCGCAAAGAGACTCGATTCAACCTGGTCAATTCTGTAACGAGAGCACAGTCGTCGGATGCGAAGACGATTACTGTACTTGCACTCACGTTCTTCAGGTGAAATTAGGAAGCGTTGTGGAATTGGTTCTCGTCGATAAAGGTACGTCGATGTACTACATACACATTGGGTAGAAATTTTTTCTCCTTTTTTATTGATGAATACAATTTCACACATAGAAGTAGTAAATTAATAGAAAAATTAACACCAGGTTTCACCTACGACGCGAATCATCCGTTTCATCTGCACGGTCACGACTTTAGAGTTGTGGCTATGGAAAGAGTCGGAAAGAACGTCACCATTGACGAAGTTAAGAGATTAGATGCGGCTGGTCAGATCGACAGAAAGCTCAGTCATGCTCCCATCAAAGATACTGTTACCGTGCCTGATGGTGGTTACACCATCGTTCGTTTCCTCGCCAACAATCCAGGTAAGACTGAAAAGAGGCGTCGATATGGATTCGAAAATCGTAAAATAAAAAAATCAAGATTCTAGGTAATTACAAAAAAAAAATTCTCTCGGTTACAGGCTACTGGCTCTTCCATTGCCACATAGAGTTCCATGTCGAATTGGGAATGGCCTTGATCTTCAAGGTTGGTGAACACGAAGATTTTCCACCTGTACCACGGGACTTTCCTCGTTGCGGAAGTTACATGCCAGCTGGACCACCTGAAATGACCACAACGACTGAGGGGACCAAAACGACTCAGGGGACGACAACTACTGAGGGGACAACAACGAAGATGACAGATCCCCACGAAAATGAAGTGGAAAGAGAAAAATTTACCATCACGCAATGGCTACCTTTGATAATACGAGAACTGACTAAGGGAGGATTAACTTCCGGTGCTTCTTCAGACTCGATTATCTGTAACGCGAGAATATTAATTAGTATAGCGTGTTTATTGGTCGTGAAAAATTTCTGGTAAAATTCAGTTTTTTATTCCGATTCATGTAATCAGGGGAACATAATATTGTTCAGTGTATATATATACGGTGTGTTCAAGCGGTTTGTAATATCTCTGCGGTTCGCGGTCTACCTACGTAAAAATTCCGGATACTTATATAATTAATTTCTTACGATTAGCTAGTTTCGAACTACATATATAGTTATAGTAAATCGTATTGAACGAAGCGTGGGGAAACAGGCGAGTGTTTTCACGAAGAAAGTATTTTTCTAATCATTAGCGAGATCGACTAATTTAAAAGTCCATTATCTCAGGTATAGATAAGATTTTTTCAAAAAAATTTTCTGATTGACTCATGAAATTTATTTCATGAATAGACGTAGTACTGGATATTCGTAGAGTGTGGGAAAAAAGAAGTCTAAAAGGAGCTAAGATCTGAATATCAAGACGTGGGTTGGTGAGGGGAATTCGACTAGCCGTCTATTATTTATTTTCTTAACAAACGATGGGTTGCTCTTCCCTTTTCCATGAAAATTAACATTTCCTACGATATTTGTCTGATTTAAAATCTCAACCACAGAGATCTTAGCTTCAGAGTGTTAGAATTAATGTGAAAATAACATTTTTTATGTTTATTATAACGGCGATAGTACTTAATATTAACTTTAATACTGTGATACGAACTTAATCATAGATCATTACTCTTAGTTGAATGTAAAAGCTTACGGATGTTTCAGGACAATTTTTCCTGCAATGTAAATGTAAGTTTAGTTTTATTATTATTATTATTGTGATTTTTTTTTTTTTATAGAGAGAGTGAATGAATCTCAGGCGAATATGTGTAAATGAATGTGACGTGTGTTTTTGATACGAGACTGTACGTAAAAGTATTGAAAAAAAAACAAGAAAATCGCATTTTAAATAAAATCAATTTATTGCATAATTAATTGTTATTGCATATCGGATAATTATGCTATATAAGATTCGATGAGACGTTCGATAATAAAGTATAAAATGCAGACTATAATAACTATGCGGATTTTTCAATCTGGCCGAAAACCTATTCCCAGAGTAATCAAATACTCCAGTTTTATTTATATCCTTGTTTTCAGGCAAGAAATAAAAGAAAAAAATAGAAATAAACTACATGTGATCCAGTGGTGTTTTCATTATCATATTTAGTAGAGTAAGAATTAATGACTCACGCATAAAGCCTACTGAAATTTGTGTGCTAAGAACTGATTTTCATCTGATGCCGTGCTCGTAAAAAATATCCATCAAACATCTTCAAATAATAAATAAATCCCATGTGCACAAAATAAGATAAGATTATTTTTAGTTTCGATTAAAACTGCAGCAAAATGCATCCTAGATATGTTGCACCACATTTGCATTTGCCGTTAGTCACTCTATATAGATATATATTGAATCATATAAAGTCACGAGAAAATGATAACATTTAAAATGATACCACCAATGGAGTTTTTTCACCTCTCTATCTAAATTGATAACTGATTAGTCACCGTGACGTATAATCATCTAGTCGATGCATATATCAGTTGTGCTATCAGGAACCGAATTCTGCGGAACTAGTACTTCCATACTAGGTAATTCACCACTAAATAAAGAGCGGTAATTCATCACGGTGAAAATTCGACTGACGAAAAAGTGCCCGTGTGACGGAATTCAATGACCTATATATATATATATATATATATATATATATATATATATATATATATATATATATATATATAAACCTATATACACACGTGAAGGAGAGAGATAAAGAATACAGCTTTTACACCGATTGGGGCCCAGCTGTAGCTTGTGGGATAGAAAGAGAAAGAGGGGTCAGGGAAAATTTACCAGTGGGAACTCCGGACTCCGGGTATTCCCCGGCTTCTCCCACCATGATTCTATACGTAGCGATTGCTCGCACGCAGCTCCTTTGCCCAACCACTAAACACTTGCCAATTGCCAGCAATTCTTGTTAGTTGACTGCGGCATACCGTCCTCAGTTGACATCATAAGTTACATCGTACGGTTACTGTAAAAATTAATTAACAATATCGTAAATGATCTTGATCTCGAACGAATTCCAAACGAAAGATTCACGAGAAAATCGGAATGGCGTGTCAGGCTCTTGGACGCTGTCGTATTTGTGCCAGAAAACATAACATTGCTGTCTTTGGGGGTGGAGAGGCACAACATTTCTTCATTGAAAAGGCGAAACTGAAACTTATCGTAAGTAGTCCATTTGAAAATGTTTTTTGACTGTTTAAAAGACGGAAATATTGATCGTCTGCTACAATTTATCTTCGTCGTTTCCGTTTCGCAGATTTTGAACACCGTCTGTATAGTCTGCATAGGAAAGATCGAACGATTTGTAAAGAAAATGGATCTGGACATGGTTTTCAACGATTACATAAAGCACGAGGACGCTGATTATCCACCGGATGAATTAGAAGTGCAGACGATTAAAACTCAAGAGACGAATGAAAAGGGAGCGGATAATTCATCTGGACCATCAATGGCGATGGATTTCCATGAACTTGATAAAGATTCCAAAAATTCCCAAGATTCCAAGGCGTCAAATGCAAGTTACAATAGCTGCACTTCCCGCAGTGACGTTGCAAAGACGGATACGCAAGCGTGGCCTCAATGCCCAGGGGATTCCCATTCCTTGGTTCAGCCTTCCCCCCATCTGGCCAAGCACAAAATTGGACAAAAGAAATCTATGATGATAAAAGCGTCGAATGAACCCTGCCGTAAACGCTCTCGAAATATTTCCAAAATAAATTTAGCAAAGGAAACGGGTGGAAGAAATTCAGAAGACGCTACAATACCGTTGAGTTCATTGTAAGTAGCGATCGTCGTTGATTATTGTGCGAATCAGGAAGCACTGAACCGCGAACAAATTAACAACAAGTTTTTCGTAACATTTTTACAGGTCTACGGTTCGATCATCAGTGACGAAAATCGCCGTTACTGATTGCGGCCCGAACGAGTGTTCGTCTACCGTAAAGAGGAACGGTCGTCTTTTGCACTGCGATTTTTGTAAAAAGGAGTTTACGCACGCCGGTGATTTGAATAAACATCGGCGCAAACATACCGGGGAAAAACCTTACGAGTGTAATCAATGCCAACGGAAATTTGCGCACGCTTCTAACTTGGCTCGTCATCAACGTGTACATTCTGGTGAAAGACCGTTCGCATGTCCTAAATGTACCCGAACATTTACGAGAAGAGATAAACTTGCCATTCATATAAACGCTGGACGATGCCAGATTGATACTACCGATATAGATTCATCGGAATTAATAATCCGCGAGCAAACAAAAACGTGATATACAATACTGTCGCGATGAACGGGAGGAGTTCGTTACGCTTTGCAACGGTAGAGTTTTACTGATTTAAGGTAATAGTTGAGTTAAAAAGCATACGCTGTCGAATTGCACTAATTATGATGTAAATAATTCGGAATTCAAGTCGCGTGGGACTTATGGCTGCCATATAGTTGAGTTTTGGGTTCCTCTTTTTACTTCAACTCAAGTTTTCTATAGACCAGAAATTTAAATCCTTCGCGGCTTTCCCAGTGCCTGCATGATCAATAAATGTCTGAATTTCGTATTTTCAAACAGCAGAAAGGGCCGTCATGAGGCAAAATGAGCAACCCCTGATATTTGAAACTTCTAATCTCGATCGGGATCAATTAATAGACTAAATATTAAGTAAATGAGATTATTTAATTGCTGAATTATTTAGAATTAATTATAAAAGCAGAGGCTAATTATTAATTATCGGTAAACTGAAATGTACTAAGTTCCAAAAAGTCTGACCATGGGATCTATATTCATGTATTTATATATTTCTGTAGATTAATAAAAACACTAGAGGAATAAATATCAGATAATATTCAAGTATTTATTATAAATCCCGCTTTATGTCATTGTATCGCAAATATAATAGTTGCTGTTGTTTGAAATCGCAATAAGTTTTGAAATTTTTGTTTTTCATCTACGACTAGTAAAAATCTTATTTTCGATACTATTGAAAAGTGAACGATTTTCTAGAGTCAAAAATTATCCTAGAGGTAAATGATCAATAAAACTTTACAGAACAATCTTTAAAGAAAATTAATTTATTACTATTACAATCATTTTATCTTACTACAATAATCATACTGCTCAATGAATAACGTTGAAAAATAAAATACATACAATGAAAAGTGACTATTGATAAAGTGGCAATAATCCAGCTGGTAATTTGGTTTGATATTCAATTTCAATTACTCGAAAATGAACCTATTCGATAATCTATTCATTTTAAAAGAACTAAGTTACATAAAGGCATTTTAAACTCTGAAAATTACAGTATATCTATAACACAGCGAGAACCATATCTTATTTAATTTCTATTCAATCCTAAACCTAAATAAAAAAATCCGCTTCTTCAACTCTAAACATTAGTTTGAATTTCCTCCGCTCCACACCCAGATAAAGAAATAGTGTAGCAAGCGTTCCTTTGTAAAGGTCTCTGCAAAGGATGAGCGAGTAGTTTGGCCATATTGTCATGTAGTTTGGTAGCATTTCTCCCAACTTCCAATATATAAGAAAAATTTTTAGCGTCAAGTGCAGTAAGCTCTGTGTAAACTTCCTCGCATTTGTTGTCATTGCTCGGGGGCTCGTGAACGAATAAGGAATCCAATACAAAGTAAGGATTCTCAGACAATAGTTCGAAGTATTTTCTCCCCGTAAGAAATCTGGGAATGCAGTTTGACCTAGAATAGATCAAAATAGCCCTCGTAACAAAAGCTGGCGGTTCATTAGCCTCGATATTCTTATGCAGAGTAACGTGGGCGTGTAGACTTTCAAATACTTGGCTTAAGTCAAAGAAACTTTCGTCCTCGTCGATCGGCTCTTCTACAAGCGAGTCCAAAGCCGATAAAACGGTCTTAACATTACTAGTAAAATCGCAAACCCATTTTATAGAATCCTGGCATAAAGTCATAATGGCAAATTCGTGGCTTCGTTTGATCATCGATTTACCACCGACGAATATTTCTACAACTCTTTTAATCATGAACATAGGCATGTAAGTAGCCCCCGTTCCAAGCTTGAATTTAGTGCAGTTATTCTCTTTGGTTATGTCGATTATTAAAATTATTTTTTCCGGAACGTTGAGCTCCGGCAAATTTCTGACCGGTTCATTCTCCTCGGATTCTGAGGCGCGCTTTGCGTCGTGGCTTTTTCTCATATCTTGAAACGACTGGTTATGTGTTCCTGGAGATCGCAGTCCGACAGTTGAGATATTCGTGTTTGACAACCGAGGAGTTACGGCGTTGTTATCTATCGTTGTTATTGTCTGTAGTCTTTGCGATATCGAATGAATTTCATCACCCGAATCTTGGTTATCTGTCATCTCTTTTATCATCAAAATATTTATTGGTAAGCAAACTTCAAACTATATTAACCTCTATTCAATAATCAATTCAATGTCTTAACCAAGTCTTAACCAAACCGTAGAAGAACAGTTCGTCAGTAGACGGGTAGAGTCTTATCTAGAATAAGAATGAACATGTTACGAGTAGCGCCATCCGAAATAAATAACTAGAATTATAACCCTGTTCAGAAATTTACCGCAGCGCAACATAGTGGTGAAATTCAGAGGCGAGAGGCAATGAAAGTTTAGTGAGTTAGTTTTATCTGTCATTTCGAAGTCTGCGGTAGTGATTGTGTCGTGGTCGAGAAAGTTGGTTGTTGCGCGAATCGGTTTGTTAATGGACGTTGTACCGTCTGGTGAAGAGTTTTCTTTGAAATAAATATTGTTCCTACGATAATAATTTAGTGCGGTTATTATTTTCTTTATTTGAAGAGATTCACGTGAGATACGTATCTACTCACATAACCTACAAGTATTTAAGGTAAGATGATTAACCTAGTTTATCGAATCTTTCGCGTACTACATATCTATGTTCTCAATGAGACTTATATAAATATTATTATACAAGGTATTCTTTCCGTTTCTTTATCTTCATTCTATTTTACGTTTGTTTGTTTCTTTTTTTATTTTTTCGGCACGATTTGGGTACTTTCATTCACTAATGAATAATGAAAAAAAAGAAATGGATGAGAACTAATATAATCACCCTTCATTCGTTAACATTCAATCATTATATCAATTATATTTTATTTCTTTGCAAATATCTAATGGGTATTTTCTTCCTGACGATTAGTAATGTTATCAGTGAAAGCGTGGCAGCTGTTCATTTGACACATGTAATAATAATATTTTGATTCGTTGATCACGTCCTACGTATGTGGTACATTATCCTATAACTGCTTGTTGAATAAGAAAGTTTTCTCTTTCTCACTATCTTTTTTATTTATACAATATTAAGATTGGAATAGCACATCGCGAAGTCAAATAAGCCCATGTATTCGCGTATACATAGGTATAGTATATGAATGTAGCTAGCCTATTATTTATGAATATTAATTTCTCGTTATTGGACCAATTGAGATCAATAACATTCGTGTTGTGGGCCACCTTGATAAACCGTGATTACCAATAGACTGATGCTGTAGTTTATATTATAATATAGATCTTATTTCACTGTCGTTAGTTAAATAATCGATACAGACAAAAATGAAAAAAATACATTTTTCATTGTATACCGAAAATTTCTAATCTCCTGTTTCTTCTCTCGATTTATTATTATACACCAATAACAGGTGATGGCTGTTTAAATACAATCCGAAAAAATATTACAGCTGTACTACGTACGTATTTCTTTTTTTTTAAATATAATAAGTAGGTATGTATGCATACTAGTTTAGTTTATTGCTTTTTTCACTTTCTGTGGAAAACATCTTTCGAACTGTTTCTTTATACTTTTTCTCTTACAAATATTGCAATGAAAATATAGAAAACACTTTGCGGTAAGCAGAAGGCTCCAAGCTTAAACAAGTTTCATATCATGCATTCCCGGAATATTGAATCATCTTTTCATCTTTTCATCGACATTCAGTTAGCTTTGAACATATGTGATTTGTTTTAACGTGTTTTTGTCATGCGCATAACTGCGGATAACGAAGCGTACGCAGATGTAACATTTTTTTTTCTCCTCTCAGATTGCTATAAGAAAATATTTCTCTGTAATTATATCAAATTTCGCGATAATCGAATACTTGGTCAGATCTGGTGACGGTCTCATAAATCGAAACTAAATTGTCTTTTAAATCCCAGTTTCAAATTCATTCTTATCTTTTCTCTTCGTTTTTTTTATCCACATATTTATTCATTTATTTACTCATTAATTTATTTATTTCCTCGCCGTATAGTACATAGGCGACAAAATGCAATAAATTATTCATTATTTCCTCACCTAGCTCAAGTATGCGGGTCAAAAATTTCATTTAGTAAATTCCGAAACGAGGGGAATTCTCCCACGCAGAATTCGATCGCCACGATAACCTGTGCACATTTTTCCAATACATCCATTATATAACCATAACCTTGGACATCGCCTCATATGTATTAATTTATTTTATTTGACAAGTCAATATTTTAAATATGAAGATTATTCAGCTGGTTCTTTGACTCTAATTTATAGCAAGTACCATTTCTTTAAATTATGAAGAAAAAAATTGTTCGCATATCGTAACATATGTGTAACCTTGTTCACCTGTTATTTATCTTCACCTCAATTCGTTCAATTCGTTCAATTCGTTTATTTTCACACTTTTTATCGCGTTTCAGGTATGCTGGATCGCAGTTTATTAATATATTCGATATCAATTCTTTCAGTTTTCTTTGTTTTCATCTTCTATCGAGATTGTTTCTTCTTTTTCTTTTTTTTTTAAATTTTTTTTTCCTTTGTATGCCTCGTGCCTCTCAGACATTATTGTCTTCTCCATCTAACCATCTAATATAGATCCTGTCGAGTGATAAAAGTCGTTCGATTTCTCTACCAGCTTAAAAATCTACTTTCAGTGAAAGTCGCGATCTGAATTCGATATGTCGACCTCGCAATCAATTTTTCTCTTAATTCGTGGTTCTCGATATGAACTCGATTTACGCGGAGAAAAAAAAAAACGAGTAATTTGTTTCGTTCTTTTTTGCTATCTTTGAATCTTGATTATTCTCAAACGCGAATCATCTACCTTACCTTAGATCTGAACTTGTGGTTCTTTCGACAATATAACGGGACCTGATACCCGGTTTTTTAATATCGTGTACCAAGAATCGCCGTACTGTTCACTGGCTGTCAGCACAAATTACGTTCGTACCGTACACCATATATATAAATGGTATTTCATATAGCTCCTTTCACGAACGAACAAGGTCTATACTATAATAGAGATTCAAGATCCGGGTTGGGTTTAAAAATATTAATTTCAATTTGTATTAATTATTGATAAGGAATAAGATATAGAATTCAAAAATTATCGATATTTAGTTATATATACATATTCAAAATCGTCGATAAATATTTTCTTGTCGTAAAATTGCAAAAAATCAAGAAAACTATTACACAGCTAAAGATAAAAGACAAAGTGCAAGCTGTATACATACTTTAATTACCGTATACTTATATACTACAGCAGAAAGCGAGAAACAACATATAGTATACATATGGTCGTAAAATAATATGTAGTGCAAATATAATATTAATATAAGTATACACATATTTCGCGATATAATATCTCGTCAAGCCATTGTTGTTCGGTATTTATTGCCTCGATAATGATTTACAACGTTATAGTCTCTGTAGTCGTTATTTTGATATAAATGTATTGTTTCTTTTTTTTTTTTTTGTCGCTGTTTAAGAAGCGTGCTGCAAGTCGGTGGTAATTTATGAACCGAAATCACAGATAAAAATGTATGGTTATTCAACCCTCAACGCTTTTCAACATTTTTTTATATCTTGTTTTTCAAATTTACTGAATATTCGCAATTGGTTTTATTATTTTATTTTCATATATTACAATGCATTGTTTTCCAACGTGTGGATCGCGAATCCTGTACAGAGGGGTCGCAGTCACTTGAAAAATGAAAACTATTAGTTCTGAATATGTTTATTAAAAAAATACAAATTAACCTCCCAATTTTAATAATTTAATAAAGGTTTTATTTTAAGGAGTTATACGCAGTCAGGAGGCCAAAAAAAAAATCGATTTTTCAAGAATTTTTTCTGCAAAGACATTTTAATTTATTAACGTAAAGATTTATATACATATTGTGGTAACTCTTAACTTTATTTTGATATTTTTTATTTGTAAAAATGATGATGTTCAAAGCCGCTATAGCCGATCTACGGGAGCTCCTCTATGAAAAAAAAGGCGTCTTGCGATGAGCACGATATCTCTGGATCGGATCATCGAAAATGAAAAAACAAAAAATATTTCTTTAATATAAAGTAGTATCCAGTATTTAATTGAAGAAATAAGCAAAATATTAATGTTTAACAAAATGGCGGCTTCGCAAAAAAAAAAAACAACTCTATTTTCGATAAAAATTTTGGCCTTAAATTGGTTATAAAATGGAAAATATTTATCGGCGAGAAAAAACCTTCGATCAATCACTAAAAAATATATTTATAAAGCTTGTGTAAAAATTTGAGACTGATCGGTTTAGCCGTTTCTGAAAAATCTTGCTCGCCGATTTTAAAGAGGAGTTCTCGGAGATCGGCTATAGCGGCTCTGAAAATCATTATTTTTACAAATAAAAAATATCAAAATAAAGTTAAAAGTTACCACAATATGTATATAAATCTTTATGTTAATAAATTAAAATGTCTTCCCATAGGAATTTTTTTTGAAAAATCGCTGCTTTTTGACCTCCTGACTGCGTATACCGTACCCCTTAATGATTAAAAACAAAAAAACAAAGTCTAACATAAGTCCATATCAGCGAGTGGGTCGTGCGAATGTTTTTCCCTTCAAGGAGGTCGCCCTATGAAAAACGTTGAATTATAATACAATTAGAGATTAAATTAAATTCATTTACCAAAGTACAAAGAATTATTATTACTGAAACAAATATTTTCAGTATAGTATCCCCGTATTAAAACGGAATTCTTTTTGTACACTAGGTATCCGGGAAAAATGGAATTATTTCATGGATTTCTGACTTATCAATTATGATTATTATATCAGTCTCTTCTTTTTCCTTCAATTTCCGGAATAATTACGTATGGGAATACGTGTGTTGTCCAATGAGCTATTCAGAATCGGTTTCGTGTGCGGTTTCTAAGTTATGTTGATCGATCGACCGCATTCTCCGATATCATTATTCCGATTTGAAAACACTAAACATTAATAAGAAAATATTTTTCAAATGATCCTTAGGAAATTATGCCTTATCATAACACAATACACGCTCGCTTTAGCCGCAATATTGTTTACTCAGTTTCAATAAACTCGATACTAGCGTTTGTTGTCTCATGGGATCAGAACTTTCATGCGATTAAAATTTAATTTTTCAATTTTCGCTTCTATACCTATTATACCTAATATCCGCAAAATAATTGCAACACGAACCACGCATGTATGTACATACATCTATGTATAATAAAGATAATTTTTATCATTACCGGTTATATTCCCTCCGACGCTAGTTCTTCGAATAACAATCAAAACCGCAGCAACGAACGGATATACTTGCGGCTAATTCTGACCTTGTCTGCCTTTTTTTATCTGCAAATGCCTCTGAACTTCACATATACATATCGATGGATTATATGAATACGTTTTCATTCTTTCATTATTTTGTTTTCTATAAATTTTCACGTTTTATTAGAAATAATTCATTTCACCCAAAACCATTATTTCATATTATATATCCGCTACATAGTCGGTACCATAGCTTACATTCGTTCGGAGATCAGTTTTACCAGTCTCTTACAGAATTAGAAAGTCTTCGCTCCTATTCTTCTCGTTTTTATTCCTTTTCCTAACATATTCGCGTGTCGTTCTATAGAAATAGTTTTTACTAAATTATATATTCATTCGCTAAACTATACGAGTAGGTATATTTCTGCAGAAAATTCCATTTTGCCAGGACATCAAAAGTGGTAAAACTTTTTACAGTACCCTTTTATTTAAAAAACCAATTTTTAATCTTTGCGGAGTAAATCCCTCGTTTTCGTGTCTTGCACAATACAAGATACCAAGTCGAAAGTACTTTCTACTCGTGTGTGAGCCCATGCACGTATATACATGATACTCAATGCAAGGCAGTTAATAATAGTATAGTTTCCTTGTGTGATATAAAAGTACACATTGGGACCGTACACATACACATGTAAGTGTATATAAGCATGATCCGCAATTAGCAGTCAGTCAGTCTTTGATCGAGGTCCATTCAAGACCTTCTTATATACTTAAGCAATACAATCAGTGGGATAGGCAATAATAAAGGGAATTAGAAATGTGTCACCTTCACGAAACTTCAATGAATTATTCCGATTCAACCCCTTATGCAAATTCACTGAACGTATGACAGAATTTAACAGAGTAATACCTACTACCGTTCGTTCATAAGTACTAAATTCTAATTTATCCATGAAACACACAGAGACGTTGAAACCTAATCGTTTGATTTTAAGTTCAGAAAAATTACCCCTCAAAGAAGGTATCCAGCGACATTGAAAACCTGTAATTATAATTATCAGGGAATTTTGAATTTTCTACTCGGATATGTAAATTCTGAATACAAATGAAAGAGCCAGTCGGTATGAAAAATGAAAATCGTCAGATTTTGATATTTCGTGACTGAAAAAGACCCGGGCTTTATTTTAGAAAAAGTCACATATCTTTTTGGAAACTCTGTAATTCTCGGGAAACTTTCAAACGCTCAGTCGCCGGACATACCTACTTTAAGTTAAACTTTTCCAGATGTCACACCACGGACATGAGCCTGACCACCATGGTCATGGACACTTCCACGATGGAACGATGAATGAATCTTCCATAGTTCCTAAGGCCGGTCATGACCATGCTGCGATGGCCACTGAAGCCTGCAGTGGTGGTCATGGCGGGCACGGTATGTCGGTAAGAATTTTTGACTTTGGATTGATCCAGGAAAAATTTTTGGAAAAAAAAAAAAGAATTCGCAGTTTTATTTATACCTGATGAGTGAATAAATGAATGAATAATTGGTAGATGGCGTTCCATTGGGGTTATTGTGAAACGGTACTTTTCGAATCTTGGAAAGTGTCTTCCGTTGGTAGTCTGGTCGGTTCTATGATTGGGATTATTATAATGGCGGCACTTTACGAAGGGCTTAAGTATTATCGGGAATACTTATTCTGGAGAACTTACAACGCTCTGCAATACCGGAGTGTATCAATGCCACAGGGGAAGAACGTCGTTTCCGAAGACAACAGAGTTGTACAGTGAGTAAATGGCCCTTTTTTAAAATCTCAATTGCCTTTATTGTTCTTTAAACAGTAACAGAAATCCAATAGGAATGCCTCAAATTCAATGACTGTTATAACTGTAAAAATCATCAGTAGTTTTGAATTATAGAATTACAAAAGCTGAAAAAATTTCAACTGACGATCGAATATCGCTTTTTTTTTTCTTTTTACCTTTTAGTATGGTCGGAGAGGTGATTCACAAGCAACCGTGAGTAATCGATCGAAGGATCGATTTCTTTAAATTGAGAATAAAATCTCACCTTTGAATATATGTATATATATATATATGTGTGCCTATTTTATTTGGTCATTAAAGGCTTTTTATTCTCCTTTGCAAGGGTGAAGGTATACGTTTTTCTTCTATCTAGTAAAAACCATTCGTAACACAGACTAACACGTGATTATTTTTATCTAATCTTTCATATATTTATTTACTGTCCTAATTATAAATTCTTTCATTCTCGATTAAAGCGATTTAAGGCATTTAAAAAAATGTTCGTATCAACTGGCATGAGGTTTTATTAATTCATTAACAGTTTTTAATTCCTTTAGCCCAATGCATGCAGTAATTTCCTTTCGATATTTAATTATAGATTTTATTAAATAGGGAAAAGCGAACTTATACGAAAATTTTATTTTCTGTTTTTTTTTTCTATTTTTTTTTTTACTCTTTATTAACAGGCCAACGATGCTGTCCTGGATGCACTCCTTCCAAACGTTTCTCCACATCGTACAAATAATTATTTCATATTTTCTGATGTTAATATTCATGACTTATAACATTTGGTTGTGTTTTGCTGTTGTACTTGGTGCTGCGATTGGATATTTCCTTTTTGGATGGAAAAAATCTGTAATTGTAGACGTTACAGAACACTGCCATTGAGCGATTCGAAGTATGTACCACATGTATGTCATGGCACAATTGTTATACTATACATAGAGTTATTATATGTAGTTATTTGTTTTATACCGAGGAACCTATATTGATTTTCCATCTATAAACCGACAGATTTTCTGACTTCCATCTACCTATATACATATGTAAGATAATACTAATTACAGAATTATAATAATAGGTCATTTTCAGTTTGATGTAAGCTGATTACATTTGAGATTCGATTTTTTAATTACATCTAAATTTAGGTAGCATACATACCTAGATATATATATTTATAAATATTAGAAAAATAATTGACTTCTTCCTGAAGTGACCTATATTTATAATTTATTAATCATGTATATATTGTTAAGACTATATTACCTATATTATATTATAATAAGGTGTGAATCTGTGATTAGAAAGTACGCTAATTATCGACAAAGTTTCCTCTTTTATTTAATATATATACATATATACAAAAATAAGAATAATTGGATAAATCAATGGAAATAAAAATTGAAAAATGAAAACTTTGATAGATTTTGAAGTATGTAAGATATGCTGATGAACAGCTAACGAAGAATAGGATGACAATAAAACCATCATCTGCTGTAATTATTATTCTAAAAATAAATATAGTCATCAATTTATCAAAATTGATATACGTAATGATATTTCAATATCAGATTTTTTCATGTGGAAATTCATTCCTTCAAAATTTTCTATAGAATCGTTTATTATTTATTGTCAATCTTTTCTCCGATTTAATGGCTAACTAAGTACAGAACTGTTATTCGAGAAGTATTAATATGTGTTTGGATATTCAATATGTTATTAAAGTGCCTGTATTTTTATTTCGTATACTTGTCTAACGATACAATTTACTACGAACTATAGCTCCCGAATTAAATGTTCATTTCTTCGAATACCTGGGTACAGAAATAAGATCTTAGAATCCATTTCACCATTTGAACTTTGCTTCGTATAGTTTGTCAATTAAATTTAGCTTTTTATTATCACATATTCGTCGTTAAAACTTTGAGATTAATTATTTTAAATTGCGAGAATATTAAGGCAAAACAAAATGATATCATTGATAGATTGGGTTCAACGATTCTCAATTCTTGCTTTTTGTTTTCTTTTCATTTTATCAGTCGTCTTATTACATGAAATTTCGACATCCAAACTTCGGTTTTTGAACCACATCACCTACCGCACAAAAGTGTTTGTGTTGCTTCTCTAATACGTCCGATTTCGTTACTCATTTTTGTTCCTTTCTTTGCTCTCAATTTATTTTTATTAAAAACGATACGTGCTGCACTCATATTTTTTAGATACAGTTTCGGCCAACCTTTATCATTTCAACAGCGATGAATGTTTTTTAGAAAACTACTCACAAAGCATTGAGTATAGTCTTCCTCGAAGAATTGCATGCCATACACTTACTTTGAAGGACTATTTTCAACAATCTAATTAAAATAAGAGAGTTCAGAGAAAAATTGCTCGTTATGTATCTACATGAGGCGGTCAAGAGCAAGTTCGCCATAAAATCGGTAACTCGCGTTAGCAGGGAGTTAAGGGATGAAACCTTCGACGAGGTTTTATCACTCGTCATCGGAAAAATCTGATAGTAATTAATTCGAAACGACAGGTGAAAAAAAGGCGCATACCGAAGAGCATGGAGTAACGAGTATCAATAACAGAGTCAGGGTGCAAAAGGCACGCCGAAGGCCGAAGGTTTTAAAAAGTAAATAGGAATGTCAAAAAGAAATACAACTCATCGTTAAATTGCTCAAATCATGTATTTTTATTAACGATTAGTTACTTTGATCCAGAGATCTTTGGGACCGGTAGCAAAACCCTGAAGTCGATCATCCAGGCCGGATGGCTCGCCATCCACAAATGAAAAGTCAAAATGTTGAACCAGAGTTGCGGATGTAAGGAACTGGAATTGTCTCGCGAATGTCTCACCCGCGCAAAGTCGTCCTCCTACACACACATGAATTAAAATGACGAGTTGATCAAAAGTTGGTTCCATACGTGAGTGGTGAAGATACAAAGAATTATCAGGTTCGAGGAAATAAGCGTTTGTTTTACTTTTCGCAATATTACACCTGTAGATCATAGAGTACAGACCTGCCCCGAAGGATAGCGTGTCGTCTTTCCCAAGAGTGCCATCCTCGTTCAAAAACCTTTCTGGTCTTAGGTTTTCGGGATCTCCCCAAAACTCAGGATCATGGTGCATGGAATGAAGGTCAGTTATTAGAACAGTATTTGCAGGAATATCGTAACCGGAAAGTTGACCGTCTTCCATGGCTCTATGAGCGATTGACCAAGGAGTCATAGTGTCTGCTCTCATAACTTCGCGAATCGTTGCTTCTGTGTAGGAAAGCCTGTAATGAAAAGAGGAATAATTGGGTAAAAATGGTTTTAGATATGAAACAATTTCACATCTTACTTCTCTCTGTCGTTTAATGTGATCAGACGATCTCTTCCGACTACCGTGTCTATCTCTTTCCTAACTTTCTGCATTATGTGAGGATGGTGCATCATGTATTTAATGAACACAGTAACACCCCATGGATTCGCAGTTAAAGCTGGTAAAATAAAGTCCGTTCCTATCATCAAGAGCTTTTCTTCAGAGAAGGATAATGCTTCACCATCTTCTTTCAACTTTTTAATGTACGTATCGAGGAAGCCTCTTTCTTCTTCAGCGATGAACGAGCCGAGGTACGTTTTGAAACATTTCTGTGGAACAGAAAATTTGCATTGACACTTAGATTCACAGTTTTATGGAAAAAATAAATGACTAAATAAATCGCCAGCTTACCCGGATGAATTCTACCATTCCCGACGTGCCTTCAATAAATCCCGGAAATGCAAAACCGTGAGCGATGTGACGAAGCCAAGGAGTCATGAGAATGGCACCTCCGGTTGTGTCAGTATTTCTTTGAAATTGGCAGGCCGCTTTTGCAACTCCTCGAAGTCTTTTGTGCTCCGTTCTAGGTTCACGTTCTCCGGTTAATATGGCCAGGAAAAAATTACAGGCAAGGGGGTATAAAATGTCTGGGAAGAAAACTCTTCCATCATCCTTCATGAGGGTCTGCAACAGTGAAATACTTGTGATTATATTGTCTTAGTGATTCTAAATCCAAGTATGGTAAAAGTAGTTTATAAACTGTTCCTCCTACCCGTTCGTCGTCATTGATCGGACCATTTTTTAAAGTATCTATCAGGGTATTTAATTCCTCTGCGAAATCGCTTTCGACTTTGTCCATTCGTCGCCCAAATCCAAAATCTCTCATGTGCCTCAGAGCGAATCTTCTTTGCTCTTTCCAAGCTGGTCCATCGTTGAAGAAAATACCTGTTTTTCGAAATACATTTAGTAACCAGTGAGCTACTATTTTGTTTACAGTGATAAAATGTAAACAACCGAGTCCCGGGCGCGTGGTGAAATAGACCAAACTTACTTTCCTTAATTTATAAATATTGGGAGATCGAATTCACACTTTTCGAATTAGCAACGAAAATATACTGACCCAGTCGTTTTCCAAAAGCTCTCGCTTTTACTAAGTATGCTTCGCTCAATCTCCCGTCGAAATCCGTATTCCTCAATAGTTCCTTAACGCTTTTGTGGTCAGTCGCAATTACCGTGAAAAAATCACCCAGCCAGCAGCTGACCACTTTGGATTTATATTTCTCGGTATAATATTGAATCGTTCGATGTGGAAACTTGTAGTTCCCCCAAAGAAGAAACCAGTAACTACCCCATATCGGAAGTCGAGGTAAACCTGCGGCATTGTTAAAGAGCAAAAAAATTTAATATAAATGATTTCCACGGCATAAAAGTACGCGGTGACGATAAGCTGCCGTAGATATTGATAAAGAAAAATTGATAGATCTTTGTCTAATCGTAAATTAATTTACTGATACTGTTTCGGCACTCGATTAATTATTATGCGTAGTATTGCATAGAATAATATCTTCAGAATTTTACTTGGAATATTGATTTTAATATTAATTTATATCGTGTATTCTTACCTGGTGGTACGTTCTTCGTCGGTTTGTCGAATGCGAAATGATAGAATTTGTTCAATAGAATTATTAGCAAAACTACGGATAATAATTCCAACAGCATGATGATAGCGAGTACGATTCCTCGGTTGCCAAAAGCGTTATGATGAACTTCGGTCTTTTCACAACCCAAGAAATCTCTGACATCATTCACGGTTTTAGATTTTATCCCACCCAAAGTGTCGCATACATGATTTCTTACAGTTATCATTGCCGAAGATTAGAACGAAATACTATAGATTGCCGGAGTCCATAATTAATTCGAGCTCATGGACTGCAGCGCAAAAAATATAAGGCATAGATTTTTTACTTCCAGATAAAATAATCAACAAATTTCTCCTTACTTTGAAGTGAATACCTATAACGATACGATGGAAAGCAGAGAATTGGAAGGAAGTAGAAAGAAGGAATCAGGAATTAACTACTTCTTTATTCAACGTTGAATACAAGAGATGATTAGATTGCTCACATTGTGGATTGCGGTTAATATATTCGCACGTTTATTTACGAGGATTCACCTTAATCCAGAGATCTTTGGGACCCGTGGCAAAACCAGGCAGTCTATCTTGCAGGGAGGACGGCTCGCCATCCACAAATAAAAAGTCGAAATTTTGAGCCAGGGTTCCGAATGTAAGGAACATAAATTGTCTAGCGAATGTCTCGCCGGCACAGAGTCGTCCTCCTACACATATATGAGGATAAAAATGACAAGTTGATCGAAAGTAAGTTTCATGCACGAACGGTGAATGTACCTTGTAAAAAGTCTAGCGATTATTTAATGTGAGAGAAAAAAATGTGCGTTTTATTTTTCAAAAATTGAACCTGAAGATCGTATAGTACTGACCTGCCCCAAAGGGTAGCGTGTGGTCTTTTCCGAGACGGCCATCCTCGGTCAGAAACCTTTCTGGTCGAACGTTCTCGGGATCTCCCCAGAATTCAGGATCGTGGTGCATAGAATGAAGGTCAGTTATCAGCACAGTATTCGCGGGAATATCGAAGCCGCAAAGTTGATCGTCTTCGATAGCTCTATGAGATATTGACCAAGGAGTCATAGTATCGGCTCTCAAAACTTCGCGGATCGTTGCTTCGGTGTAGGGAAGACTGAAATGAAAAGAGGAATAACGGGGTGAAAATTATTCCAGATATAAAATAATTTCACGTCTTACTTCACTCTGTCGTTTAGTGTAACGAGTCGATCTCTTCCGACTACCGTGTCTATCTCCTTTTGAACTTTCTGCATTACGTGTGGATAGTGCATCATGTATTTAATGAACACGGTAACACCCCATGGATTTGCGGTAAGTGCTGGAAAAATGAGGTCCGTTCCAATCACCAAGAGCTGTTCTTCAGAGAAAGTTGATGACTCGTCATTTTCTTTCAGCCTTTTGATATACGTATCGAGGAAGCCTCTTCTTTCTTCAGCGATGAACGAGACCTCGTTCGTTTTGAAACATTTCTGGGCAACAGGGAACAGGTAATTTGCATTGATACTAAGGATTTAAGTTTCATGCCAAAAATAAATGAACAAATAAATGGTCAGCTTACGTTGACGAAGTTTGTCACTGTCATCGCGCCTTTAATGAATCCTGGAAATGCAAAACCGTGAGCGAAATGACGAAGCCAAGGAGTCATAAAAATGGCACCTCCGGTTGTATCGCTGTTTCTTTGAAATTGTCCCGCTGCCTTTGAGACTCCACGAAGTTTTTTGTGCTCCGTTCTGAGTTCTCGTTCTCCGGTGAATATCGTCAGAAAGAAATTACTGGCAAGGGGGTATAAAATATCGGGGAAGAATACTTTCCCATCCTTCATTAGGCTCTGCAGCAGTGAAATAGTTGCGATTATATTATGTCAATGATTTTACATTCACATGCGATAACAGTAGTTTTTAAATGTCTCTCTTACTCGTTCGTCGTCATTGATTGGGCCATTTTTCAAAGTATCTACAAGGGTATTTAATTCCTCCGCAAAATCGCTTTCGACTTTGTCCATTCGTCGGCCAAATCCAAAATCTCTCATGTGCCTCAGAGCGAATCTTCTTTGCTCTCTCCAGCTTAGTCCGTCATTAAAAAAAATACCTATTCCCAAAAACGATTCAGTAGCCATTGAACTGCAGTTTAGATTGCAGAGATTCGAATTTTTCAACAACCCTCAATATAAATTCGCTGTTTTCGTATCCTAGTATAATATAAAAGCTATCAGGCAACCACTGGCATGCGGTTGAGCATATAAATTCAGCGATAACAAATACCATGTGGATCATATCGAAGCTTTTCTTTGAGTCTTTTATTTGTACGGCTAGCTGTACAATCGCGAGGTCATAGGTGACTTATATTCCACAATAATATGTGCAGTCATACGATTTTTCGATAAAACTTAAGAGTACCCTCAATTCCCGTCAGGTTTTTTTTTTCCAATTCACTGATAACTTTTTGTGAATAGCTATGAGAGTAAATGCCGTTAGAATTATATACTGACCTAATTTTTTCCCAAAAGCTCTTGCTTTAGCTACGTATGCTTCGCCCAATCTCCCGTCGAAATTTTTATTCTTCAATAATTCCTTAACACTTTCGTAATCAGTTGCAATTACCGTAAAATAATCACCCAACCAACAGCTTACCAATTTGGATTTGTATTTTTTTGTATAATACTTAATCGTTCGATGTGGAAAGGTGTAGTCACCCCAGAGAAGAAACCAGTAACTTCCCCATATCGGAAGCCGAGGCAAACCTGTAGCATTGTTGAAAGAAAAATGAATATGAATAATGTAGATCAATCTTTGTACAATCGTCAATTAATTCAATGAAAAAATTTCTGTTGCAGTACTTGAAATATTGATTTTGATATTAATTTGTATCGTCCATTCTCACCCGGTGGTACGTTTTTTGATGGTTTGTCGAATACGAAATGATAGAATGTGATCAAAAGAATAATTAGCAAAATCAACGAGACTGATTCCGCCAGCATGATGGAAGTGGATGCAATTCCTCGGGCACTATAAAGCGATATGATGAGCCCTGTTGTTTTCACTGTTGAGGAAATCTCTGATGACAGTGATGACTTCGTACATGATTTATGTCGTTACAGTTAGAATAACATTTTATTATTGCAGTGAAGCAAATGACCCAAATAGTATATAAGAAAAAATATAGATTCTTGGAAAGACTTATAATATCGAGCTAATTTATCGGAACAACATAATGTGTACCTACGTATCTTGAAATATTTGTGTTATTGGCGTTCGTTGCTAATGATTTTTTTTTCTTTCTAAAATTAAACAACGTAACTGCTTCCTCATTATACCTTTAGATACTAGAGGAATCAACGAGTACCAAATGCTGTGAATTTTAGTAAATTCCTAAATTGTTTGAACATCGAAAAAAAATTGGTAAAAAACCCGTTCTTGAGTGTTTGATGGGCCAATGAATGCCTCGCTGCTTACCTCATGCTGTCTGAAGCCGCGGGGCCTGATAATAGATTCAAGGATAACTCAGAGCTTGTGAGATCGACGGCGACCTACATATCAGTTCGGGATGAAAGATTGAAAAATCATTGCTAAATCGATACTAATAACTCCTGACGTACAATAATGGCAGTAATGGAGTAATTCTTTAAATTGAAGAAGAGTGTGTTAAAATAAAATTTTTTAGACCCTCAGAGTGCAGATCTACCTTATCAGTTTACAGCTTTAATGAGATCAGTTTTTTTTTTTTTTTAATGATAGAAATACCTAAACAGCAATCGGTTTGGGGATTAAATAATGAAGAGACATCGGTTTAAAGGATATAAATATATTTATAAAACAAAGCCTGAATATGTATCACAATTGGTTACTAATAATAAAAACAAATATCGTATAGATGTTCGTAGACGCAGTACTACCAGATTATCAATTCTGGTAATTGTTGTTGACTGTTAAAAATTTTACACTTGTATTATAATACAAACATTTATAATTTTTCTTATCTTTATTTTCTGTAGAAAAAACATCAACGCAATTAACTAAGGTAACAAATATATTAAACGTTTTTTTCTTCTTTCTTAAAAACTGATATAAGTAACAGAGAAATTATTTTAACTTAGTTAAAATCATAATATTTATGAGGTTCGTTAAATCAAGAGACATACCATTTACTCAAAGTAAGTATTATCGTTGAGTATCTTAAACTGGACTTGTTGATGAATCATAGATTTCATCCTATCGTCGTTAATTATCTTTTTACCGATAGTCGGTGTTAATTTATAAAGTAATACTATACAATCTTCTAAATTAATTATAATCTCTTTGTCGAAAATCGGTGTTTCCATCAAGTCCATGTGAAGTTTAAGAAAAGCTGCGTACAAAGACACGCAATGATTTGGTACTCTGGGTTGAAAAGTGACTAGAAACTTCTTTGCTGTCTGAAAAAGAAGAAAAAAGGTAACAAAATTTTATTTATATTGTATTAAAGGGATATAATGTATGTTATATCGAAGCGAAACAAGAAGAAACGTACTTCCGTCGTTACTTTAAGGGTCTTTAAATCCGTGTGATGCTCGCAATATTCGGATAAAATTCTCGCCAATCTTTCGCACCATTTCGCACATCCAATATTTGTTAAAAGTCCGGGTAAACTGCACATATAAGCATGCCTCAGGTCTAGATTTTGCTCACATTCCATATTACCCAACAAAGACGCCAAAACGTCGTCTCGTCTCGTCCACTGCAACAAAAATATTGATTAAATAAATCTCAAAGTGAGAAAAGATCGATTTCAAGAAAACTTGTATAATTTTTATAAGTTTAGGGCCTAATTTCTACATAAATATAAAAAAAAAAAGAAAGGAACTTTTAGGCTCATTTCGTCATTTTATTCTTTCTACCTACTTCAAGGCTGTTTGTATTATTGTAGTATTCAGAGGTTGATAAAAGCCTGGTTATACAAGAGTACAAAGGCACAATGTAAGCGACTTCTCCGAGTGTTAGAAGCCTCTTTAATGCATCGTATATAACTTCTGAATATCCAGTGTCGACTAGTTCCTTTCTCTGAAAATAGAATCAGCAGAAATTCTGATCAGATGAATAGAAAACGGTTGTTAATATTAAAATCACGTTTCTTTTATCTATCCTTTCTTTTAATATTTGAATAACTTTGCATAGTTTTATCCGACAAGAATCAATCAGAAGTTTATCAAGATCAAGTTTTCTATAATTATTACCATGTATCCATGCTCTAGGATCTTTTCTATACATTTTATTCCCAAGAGTCTATTCTCCACGACGTAATCATCGAGGATTATTAAAGCTGTAGGTATCACACTGGTCATGTGATATATTAAATAAGGTTCCTGAAAGAGAGGCAATATTTGATTAAGTAATGGAACAAGAGTGGCCGAACTAGTGAATTTTTGTTTTTATTTATACAAAGGCTTCTCAACTTCATTCGGCATAAAATTATGATTTTAATTCTAAACAGCGATTACCTCTATTTGCCATAAAATCCATTTATAAGATTGAACAGCAGCAGGATAACATTTCCAATGATCTTTGAGCAGTTTAGGCCTAAGTGCCGTTAAGACCATATCTAGCAAATTGTTTTTGTAATAAGCATCGGACCCTGGTTCAGTATTTTGTGGTATTAAAATTTTCGAAACTGAATCACACCGCGATAAATTACAGATTAAAGATTTGAGGTTTTCGGCGATAGAAACAGACTCTGCGCTATTCCAAACGCATTTTTCGCTCTGTTCGCCGATAACTACTATCAAATTTATATAAAAATGTCTAACATATTGATTTTCCGGTATTCTTTCTAGACCGTGTTCGTTAAACGTCAATACCACATGGCGTAAAGTCGATTCTATATTCCGCAAATTTCTGTTAACTATCT
The DNA here is from genome assembly GCA_963966615.1 of Tenthredo amoena. Taxonomy (NCBI): domain Eukaryota; kingdom Metazoa; phylum Arthropoda; class Insecta; order Hymenoptera; family Tenthredinidae; genus Tenthredo; species Tenthredo amoena. The sequence goes on along the minus strand of OZ016492.1, from coordinate 4,304,086 downwards.
GTCTGTATTCTCTATAATCCTTTTCCTCGCAGGGTCTGTCTTTCCCGATATCTTTAACTGGCACTATTGTGCTTTCCAATAATTCTACACAACTTTTCCATAGGTTATCGTTCGACAAATTTCCCGTAATTTGCATCGCCTCTAATTCCCGCAGTAAGTTATCCATTTTTTCCTATTTAAAAAGGGACTATCCACTTTCTCGGTACTTATTTTCCCCGAATAAGTGATAAGATTGAGAATAACAAGAGTGACAGTAGCTTCTATAACCTCAAAATATGATTTTGATTCAAGAGTTTCCACCATTACATATATCGAAGCGATATCTCGATGTCACGAATGCCGAAATCGACGTAAAAGTCTATCGACATTCCGAATTCCGATTGTGACTGCAAGGTGCAATTCGCGGTGTGTGGTATAGCCCCTTTTTTTTATCGATTCAAGAGCTTTGGTAATTATTAAATTAATGAAGAAGTAGTAGCTGTTTATAGAGAATGGCTGAGTACCGTTAGTTTATTTTTTATCATAATTTATATCCGTATTATAAATCGTTCAGTTTTAAACAAACTTCTATATTATTATCTCCATCTTGATTTCCGACTACATCATCAGCGTCGTCGTAATATCTACTATTTTGGCAACACCCTTCCTTCCCTACTCATCAACGATCGTAAATATTATTATAATCATATTTTACACACTTCCTATTCGTTCTTTCTCAAATAAACAACCTGAACCTCGAACGTTACATCCTCTGAATGAGAACTCATCTTTTTATTACTTAACCAACTTCCTAAATCCATTTAATTAATTCCAAAAAAATAAATCTTGGTCAAAATAAAATTCCCAAGTTTTTCACCGGTTGATGTAATTAAGAAATTTTATTTTCAAGGCGGTTCAGAGTCGTATCGCTTGTCTTCAGGCGTGGGAAGCGATTCTGAAATAATGGCTGAGCTCGCCGCACTTTTGAGGCATGAAATCCCAGACGGGAGAAGCAACCTAGCCGATAGTCACACAAATTTAGAAAGAGTGGCTGAATATTGCGAGGCTAATTATTTCCAGGCTGAAAACAAGCGGATAGCATTAGAAGAGACAAAAAATTACACAACACAGTCATTGGCTAGCGTTGCGTATCAGATAAACACACTGGCTTATAATTTCCTGCAGTTATTAGACTTGCAGACTTCTCAGTTAGCCGAAATGGAAAGCCAGATGAACCACATAGCTCAAACGGTCATGATTCATAAGGAAAAAGTAGCCAGAAGAGAAATCGGAGTTCTTACCGCTAACAAAATGACCACGAGACAGTATAAGATCATTGCCCCAGCCAATCCTGAAAAACCAATAAAATACGTTAGGAAAAGCATCGATTATACTATCCTAGACGAAATTGGACACGGCGTAAGAAGCGGAGGGACTCCTAGGAGTAAACAACGCGGCGGAAGTCAGGGTAGTGTACAAAGTCTCGGCGCTGCTTCAACCGGGTCTGGTTTAGGCGCCGTTATCGTCGGCCCAGCACCTACCACGAAGCCACCTACCCCGCCGCAAACCGTTAGGACAGGTGATTTAAGATTTTATCAAGTTTTTTCCCCACTATGGTGGAGAAAAATTATCGTTTCTTGAAGGTTTTGATATTAAAAACACTTTTCAGATGAAATAATTAGCTACATATGGCTTAAAGATCCTTGTTTCAGTTTTTGGTGCAAGTTTTGATCAATTTTCTGTGCATTTTTGTCTGTATTAGTTGATGGATTAATTAATGTATGTTTTTTTGCTCCAGGAACGTTGAGTAAAGGTTCTCGTGAGTACAGAACACCACCTGCAGTCGCACCGCCTCAAGTACCCAGCCACTACGCACCAAATTATCCCTTAGGTCATCCGAGACGTGAACGAGGGCCGGGATACAGCACTCTACCACTTCATGCTCATACAACACCACATCCTACTCACGGACTACAGCATAATGCTCACTCCGCAACGCTTTCCCAACATACTCTGCCGCCGCAGGTTGGAACTGTTCATCCTCTGCAAAGCCATCCACAAACTCCACCTCCTGCTCCTCCAAGCGTAACCGGGGCTGCAGGATATGCCCAGGAACATCACAACAGCATGCCACGTAATTATGAAAATTATTGATGGCTAGACTTCTTTGTAAAGCAATCTCCTCATCATTTATTCATATAATGTCTTCTTCTTCTCGTTTACAGCACCTCCCTCGCCGTTAGTCGGGGCTGGAGGAGACATGGCAGATTATGGCGGACACCATACTCTACCACATCGTCTCTCACATCAAGTTAGCCGTAGCAGTGGAGCCAGTAGTCCACCCTTACCTCCGCCACCACCTCCTGAGCATGACGAACATCCACAATTTGGAAGACCGGCCCAGTCATCCGGTGCTATCATGCCGATTGTTCCTGACGAGGAAGACCTGCCTGGATGGGTGCCAAAGAACTATATTGAAAAGGGTATGATTTTATACGAATCTTATTTCTGATTAGGCGGAATTAGAATCGTGGGAGTTGTTTCACTTGTTGATGGATTCTTCGTGACTATTTATCTTTCTTTTTTGCAGTTGTTGCAATCTATGATTATTACGCCGATAAGGAGGATGAACTGAGTTTCCAGGAGAGCTCGGTCATTTATGTTTTGAAGAAGAATGACGATGGATGGTGGGAAGGTGTGATGGATGGTATCACTGGACTTTTCCCTGGAAATTACGTGGAGCCATGTGTCTAAATAGTTTATTTTTAATTTTAATCGATTATCATTGCTTTGTTTTAATAGCAAGTAATGATAATACCGAACTATATTTTAGATAACTTAATTATTTGAGAAAAGCATAAGAGTTTAGACTCAGATAAGTAAACTCCGTATATCAAGTGCTGAAACATCCTGGGTGGAGCATAACGTAGTTCCGAGTAGGTAAAATAGTTAGTTCTTGATCTAAGATCGCGGAAATAAAAATCGGTAAATGTTTTTACAACATTAGAGAGTAAGTTTGAAATTGGGGCAAAAAGTTGAGGATATTTTGCAATTATTAATGAATAACGATCTGTAGCATTATACGTATAACTAAAAATGGGATTTATTTGTTGGTGCCCCATATTTTCAGAAAATCAATATTATATTTGTCGTTTGTGTCTCGACGCATTTAGAATCGATTATGCGGGTGAAGTTCCGGCTGTATAATTCCTAGGATTGGTATCTGTATTCTTTTTGAAGTTTATTTTTTAGGTATTACGGAAATAGTATATCCTTGCAAATCTATTGTTAATGAAAATAATTGATTTGATTAACGGGATGAATAATATAGCCAGTTCTACACATAGAAAATAGTAATAGGTCATTTATTGTGTCCGAAAGTTTTCAAACTAATATTAATATCACCAGAAGAAAGAGGCAAGCAAGAGGTATGATACCTTGTAACAATATTTAATTTTAATGTAGCATTATTCGGTTAATTCTACGCATTTAGCGATTAATGAATATAATATGTTATCAGTAGTAAGTAATTCTATCTTATCATTAAATAATAAAAAATTTGTAAGCTAAAAATAAATTTGATTAGCGTTAGATGAATAATAGGTATATAAGTTAGTTGTATTATTAGTATATTGTATAATATATCTGTATGTATATTTATCGGAAAATTATATTCAAGTAGTGAATCGCTTATGAATGATGTATGGTAATTGTTTGAGTGGACTATTTCGTATTTGATTTTTTATAAGAAAGATACATAAAATAATATTCAGTACGGTATCCGAAGCAAAACAGTGTTTTTATACATTGAACTTATGAATTCTGATAACGATGTGAATCACGTGCCCGGATGTTTTGTAATAATTATGTACTTTTAGATTAACAATAAGTTGGTAAATGATAATTTTATTTTAATAACCATCATATATATACACATATATATGAACGTAAGCATACGCAATAAACAATATAATAAACAAATATACATATTATAGTTTTGATTGTAAAGTTCATTACGCATTATGATTCTTATATTTATTGTTAGCCTAGAGGAGATATGCGTGAGCAAGCAGAGTCCGTAAATTTCTAATTATTGTTGCAGCTGTGGTAGCAAGAGGTACAGAATATCCATTTGCATCAGTAATAATAGCTTGCGACAATTCGACATTCTAGAAAATTCATACTGATTGCATTCTGCTAGTTGCGGCAAAAATAATTCGAGAATTTGCCAGCAAGTTAGCGGAGTCATCCCGCCTGAATAAGTTAAAAATCTCCAACTGAGATACGAGATGCCAAACGGATCGCCATCTCGCGGACAAATACTAACATTAATACATAGAGAGCGCTGGTCGCTTATGAATGAATGAAAGGGAAAACTGGTGCTGCACAAATATGCGGAGAAAAAATTTACTACCTATTCTGAGAAACGCTCGGCATGAATGGAACGATAGTGGTGCTGCACAAATATGCGGACAAAAAATACTACGATCCTTTCGCTTTCTACCTGGGGGCGTGGCAAATGGCGCCTCGTAAGAATTCTGAGAAGCAGTATAAAAAACTACTAACCCTTTAACTCATTCATAATTACAATAAAAGATAGAGGCGCGTGAAAATAATGCGGGGAAGCTAAACAGAATTACTGATCTCTTATTGCATTCATGTTTGCGTCATATTTGAACGAATGGAAATAAAACAGTTGAAAGAAATGTCGTCAAAACACGGAACGAATGAAAATACAAATTCACTAAACACTGATTCCGTATATTGTTTAATTCTTCACCATTTTTTCTTCTATTTGTCTCAATTAATAAAACGCAAAAAGACTAAAACCCACAAAATCCGAAATTATTAAATTTTCTCTCTATCCCCTGGGGCGATTAGGATTTTTCCCAACTGGTTATTAAAGTAATCTCCTAACTGAATTTTATATCAAGGCACTCGTCCTTGTGTTGAAGTTGGATAAACTTTCATCGACGCCTAAACATCTCCGGCTAGGAGGAATTCTTTTCCAATTGCAGCGCGCGAGTATATACTGCTGTCATTCATTGTAAAATTAGTTATATTAGGTAGTATACACAACTTTAGCAATGAATATTGTATCGATGCTACAACAATAAAATCTCAGATATACCAATAATTGATTAGTTTGAATTTTTTCCCTTCCCCTTTGCCCTTCCTGAAAATATTTATTTCAGCTTAGAATAAGCGATAGCTCCAACAGTTCAAAAAACACACGAGGAGGAGGGGTAAGAGTTAATGTATTTTCAGCCACTCAAAAATTTGCGTTTAACTTCTCGAATATATTTTCCTGATACTAGGAGGAATTTTATACTTGAAATTTTTCTAACTTCGAAACACGCTAGTATAAATAGATATATAGAGACGTGCATGAAGCAACGTATGCATGCCTATATCTATAGACATATCCAAAATTTCGGAACACCTCCTCGGGTCAGATGTTCTCCTGATACCAGGAGCAGAAATTTTTCGACTTAAAATCATTCTAACTCCGAAAAATGCTCGTAGATTTATAGTATAGAAATATAGAGACGTGCATGAAGCAACGTATGCATGCCTATATCTATAGACATATCCAAAATTTCGGAACACCTCCTCGGGTCAGATGTTCTCCTGATACCAGGAGCAGAAATTTTTCGAGTTAAAATCATTCTAACTCCGAAAAACGCTAGTATATTTATAGAGAGATATTATAGAAATATAGAGACGTGCATGAAGCAACGTATGCATGCCTATATCTATAGACATATCCAAAATTTCGGAACACCTCCTCGGGTCAGATGTTCTCCTGATACCAGGAGCAGAAATTTTTCGAGTTAAAATCATTCTAACTCCGAAAAACGCTAGTATATTTATAGAGAGATATTATAGAAATATAGAGACGTGCATGAAGCAACGTATGCATGCCTATATCTATAGACATATCCAAAATTTCGGAACACCTCCTCGGGTCAGATGTTCTCCTGATACCAGGAGCAGAAATTTTTCGACTTAAAATCATTCTAACTCCGAAAAATGCTCGTAGATTTATAGTATAGATATATAGAGACGTGCATGAAGCAACGTATGCATGCCTATATCTATAGACATACCCAAAATTTCGGAACACCTCCTCGGGTCAGATGTTCTCCTGATACCAGGAGCAGAAATTTTTCGACTTAAAATCATTCTAACTCCGAAAAATGCTCGTAGATTTATAGTATAGAAATATAGAGACGTGCATGAAGCAACGTATGCATGCCTATATCTATAGACATATCCAAAATTTCGGAACACCTCCTCGGGTCAGATGTTCTCCTGATACCAGGAGCAGAAATTTTTCGACTTAAAATCATTCTAACTCCGAAAAATGCTCGTAGATTTATAGTATAGAAATATAGAGACGTGCATGAAGCAACGTATGCATGCCTATATCTATAGACACATCCAAAATTTCGGAACACCTCCTCGGGTCAGATGTTCTCCTGATACCAGGAGCAGAAATTTTTCGACTTAAAATCATTCTAACTCCGAAAAATGCTCGTAGATTTATAGTATAGAAATATAGAGACGTGCATGAAGCAACGTATGCATGCCTATATCTATAGACATATCCAAAATTTCGGAACACCTCCTCGGGTCAGATGTTCTCCTGATACCAGGAGCAGAAATTTTTCGACTTAAAATCATTCTAACTCCGCAAAATGCTCGTAGATTTATAGTATAGAAATATAGAGACGTGCATGAAGCAACGTATGCATGCCTATATCTATAGACATATCCAAAATTTCGGAACACCTCCTCGGGTCAGATGTTCTCCTGGTACCAGGAGCAGAAATTTTTCGACTTAAAATCATTCTAACTCCGAAAAATGCTCGTAGATTTATAGTATAGAAATATAGAGACGTGCATGAAGCAACGTATGCATGCCTATATCTATAGACATATCCAAAATTTCGGAACACCTCCTCGGGTCAGATGTTCTCCTGATACCAGGAGCAGAAATTTTTCGACTTAAAATCATTCTAACTCCGAAAAATGCTCGTAGATTTATAGTATAGATATATAGAGACGTGCATGAAGCAACGTATGCATGCCTATATCTATAGACATACCCAAAATTTCGGAACACCTCCTCGGGTCAGATGTTCTCCTGATACCAGGAGCAGAAATTTTTCGACTTAAAATCATTCTAACTCCGAAAAATGCTCGTAGATTTATAGTATAGAAATATAGAGACGTGCATGAAGCAACGTATGCATGCCTATATCTATAGACATATCCAAAATTTCGGAACACCTCCTCGGGTCAGATGTTCTCCTGATACCAGGAGCAGAAATTTTTCGACTTAAAATCATTCTAACTCCGAAAAATGCTCGTAGATTTATAGTATAGAAATATAGAGACGTGCATGAAGCAACGTATGCATGCCTATATCTATAGACATATCCAAAATTTCGGAACACCTCCTCGGGTCAGATGTTCTCCTGATACCAGGAGCAGAAATTTTTCGACTTAAAATCATTCTAACTCCGAAAAATGCTCGTAGATTTATAGTATAGAAATATAGAGACGTGCATGAAGCAACGTATGCATGCCTATATCTATAGACATATCCAAAATTTCGGAACACCTCCTCGGGTCAGATGTTCTCCTGATACCAGGAGCGGAAATTCAATTATATGTTCGCGTTATTTAGTTTCTCAAATTTTAGGTCGCAAACTTTCAAGTAGCGAAAAATGCATGCTTTATAATTTTCTACTTCACCTGTGTGTCTCAGGCTGTTTTGTGTATCGCTTATTCGTAATAGTCATATAGGGAGGGAAAATTGGAAAATAACGATGCAATTGAATATTGGTATATATGAGAATTTATTGGTCTAACATGTATAGAGTATTACTTATCGTCAAATTTATGTAATATACAATACGTTCCTATAAGAATAATATATACCTACTAGCAAATATAACTTATTTTACAAAGACTAAGTTCAATATACATTCGTTCGTTGCAATTGGAACAAGACCTCAGCTGGACAAAGATATTTTAGCTCTGATGAAAACTAATTCAACTGTAACAGAAGGACGATCATTTGTTATATTTCTATTACTCAGTAAATTACCCAAAAGACTAGACACGAAGAATCTCGTTTCGTCACTAAGTGAGTATTTCATTTTTCGACAATTTCGTTACGTTCGGAGTATTTCGGAGTAGTTCGAAGTATCTATAAGACGTCTGTCACAGTCGTATCTCATTGCCACAGTCCCGATGTGAACCAGTTGACGCCACGAAAGCCACTAACTCCACGACGCTGCAGCAGGTGCTCGTACCCCAGGTCAGTGCTCTTCTTCGCTTGGCGTGTGGCGCCATCAGAGTGTGAGTGGTCTCGCCATCTCGTGGTTGAATTTACCAACTACTTTTGCCGCAACCAGCGGGCTGGAATCAGCATGAATTTCCCGTATTATTAAATTTATCATTTAGTGCGGATAAATGATTAATACTGATTCGTACGGATATGGAATTATTTTTAATGCACCACAGTACTCAAAAACAATTTTCAGGGTGATTCCGGAGATGATTTGATCTATTTTGATACTAGGAACTAAGAAACTAAAAATAAAGAACGTGGTACCAGGTGCAGGAAGATTGAAATAAATTCATTTTCAGCAAGTTTTGTCAGACTTTATTTCATTACATTGTATTTTCCTATAATATATGTAATATAAAAACTATTTCGAATTCTAAATCACAGCAAAGATTACATATCAGCAAGTATGCGGGATCAGTTCGTTACTCGGATTTTATATTCCACCATTTCTGTCAAAACTCACCAATAGGCTGTACCACAAATTTGCGAATCCGAAGTAGCGCCGTTTTGCTAGTCTCAAGCTTTTGCCTGTAAAAAAGAAAAATAGACACGTGAGGTTTGCGAATTCATGTTCCTATCGCTCAAAATCGAAGTTTTTTTTTCTCCAACTTACATTAACATGAATAGCTAAAACACCATCTTCTGCATTGGCCAATATCTCGATGAACGCCACCCCGTTATCTTCAACGTTAACAACTTTCCCTGTACAAACGCCGTCCAAAAGACTGCCGGAAATAACGTCACAGTATCTGCCACCAGGTAGACCAGTTTGAAGCGATTGCTTCATGTCAAAACCGTCACCGTTAATAGCAATGAACCCAGATTCTCCCCGAGAAAATGCTATTTGATTGCTATCATTGTTCCACCAATTATTGACCGTTGTTCCTGTCACCGTATTCCGAAATTCAATCATATTGTAGATCTGTCGCCAGCGGTGTTCGCACACCCATCCATTAGCGCAGCTAAGATCTGAGTTGAAAATGGGTGAAACTGTGTTTCCTTGCTGGTCAGAAGGCGGTCCAGCGTCGGTATCATTAAAGAAGAACGAGCTCATCACCCGAGGAATTCCGTAGGTATGAGCCAACATGAAAGCCACAGCCATCTGAAAAGTGTAAAGCATTGTACTTCGGTAGCATACGTATCTCGTAATCGTGCAGAGACCAACCTTGTACATTCTCGGTTTTTTGTGGGTCAGAATGTTTCCACCACCGCCGTGGCCACGCTGATTATCGTGATTGTCAATGAAGACAAGTGCTTTATTGCTCGGCAGGAAACTCCAATCTGGACCCCAGTTGATTAAATATTTCAGTGGGTTTTGTCCCATGAAGGCTTTGCTGATCTCGTAGCTGTGCTTGAACTCCGTAACCGTACCTAGGTACGTGTAGTCAGAGCTGCTGATCGCTTCGCCACCGTTCCCGATTACTTCTAGATAAAGAAAAGGACGACTACGTGGAGAGAACTGATGGTCAGTGTTGAGATTTTTTAGGCGATTAAAAATTGCCTGAAGATCTTCGGGCCACATGTGCTTAGCAGCATCGATCCTGGTGCATCAGACCAAAGAAGACATTTATACATAGTTTAAGCAATTGACAATTTGCATTCGGATACGTGAACTCAACTTACCGGAATCCGGCTACTCCAGCGTCTATGAGACGGTTCATAAAGTTTACAATTTTGTTTCTGACCTTAGCAATGCCCTGGTTCAGATCATGCAGACCATTTAATTCGCAGTTTCGCACGTTTTCAGCGTTGGTGTAGTTGGAGACATTACAGGTAGAGTGAAAATCGGCCGATTCGTAAGGGACGGCAAAATAACTTTTGGAAGAAGGGTCGGCGGTGGATCCCCCAGTACCAATATTCACGTCATGATTTTGGCTCATGTGGTTAATGACCGCATCTACGTAAATTCTAACTCCTACAGCGTTGCAGCGTTTCGTCATGTCTTTCAAGGCTACCTCATCTCCGGATCTTGTTGCAAGAACGTAAGAGATCGGCTGGTAACGTTCCCACCACGGTCGTCTTTCGATTATGACATTCTCTTGAACCGGAGATAGCTGAAAAATGGTCAAGTACGTGTTTATATGCCTGGCTGTGGCATTGGATTGGTAAATCTTATAACGTCATGAATATGAAAGCCGAAGATTCCCTCGAGATATTTAATCGCTTGGAAGATTACCTGAACACCGGCGTATCCTTTAGGACCAAGAAAATTTTCACACTCATTGGCAATGTCGGCGTACTTCCATTCGAAAAGATGAACAATGCCTTGGTGTCCGTTTACGTAATGCGGATCCCATTGAGCTGAAACAGCCGCTACCAGCACCGAGAAAATGAGACAGGAGACACGCATTCCAAATTTTTTAATTCCGATTAATTGATCTCATAGATATTAGCGGCTGATTAAAATTTATCCGCCGACAGTCAGGTATCTTCGACACTATAACTGGTTCTAAAAATTATACAAGGTTACTGTTCGCTGCTGCAACTGTAGACGAATTTAGCTTTTAGCCTCTCGGTCTTTGGCAAGCGGTAGATAAATAAGAAATGTAGCGTGGATGTGAGAACGTGTGTACTGCGCAGTTATGAAAAATGACTATCTCGCGTTATAATTATTGCCAGCATTACGGCATGGAACTGCGACTGAAATCGGAAAGTAAAAATGAAACTCACTCGGTAGTTAACCATGTGATATCGTACCGAGCGATAGTGGCAGTATATTTCGTAACACACCCAGAGAATAAAGTTACAGCGTTCGATATCGAAATACACTCTCGATATTTCAGAGAATGGAAATTATTCTGAGAACATGAGAGAAAGATAATTCTTTGCTTGATTTGAATTACTGATTTAATTGAACTGTATATTTGAGTAGTTTGGGAGTCACTTCAAGCAATACGTGTAAGCGTATTTATAGATCTCTCGATAGAATGTACAAAACGTGATCTTGTAATCGATACAACGATAATGATCTCTGATGTATCTGTTGTTGATCCGATTATATTACAGTGGCGTGCAGGCGTGTGGGTAATCGATTGCTATTCGTTGGATGACGTGTGCCAGTACTTGGCTATCGAGTGGGCATATTGAATCTTCGTATTCGATCAGTATCACAGACCCTACTCGAACTAGAACGTAATCAATACCAAATATCGGCCGATTATCAATCGAGGAATATCTTACAGGTTTGATAGGGTAATTTTATATGGAAGTGTGACCCAATAAGAGTTTTAAAACTTGTTTTAGTTTTTCATATCATGCTTTATTATGAATAGAAATTCTACTGAATTTGAAAACCTAAATAGTTTCAAATTTTCATAAATCGTTTGTAGTACGTGTGATAATATTATCCAAGTTTTTTACATCGTCTTTCGTTGTTACTGTAGATCATTCTCTGACCCTTTGCCTTCTTACAATCGCGCCTGAAACGGATAATAACAAAAGTTATAGAAGCTGTAAAGTAAACGAGGAAAAGCCATGAAATTCTAATTCATTTTACTCACATTTTGGTGGATAGCAAGAACACCGTCTTCCTCAGAGGTCAATATCTCGATATAAGCAGTTCCACCGTTGTTAACTGTAACAGTCTTTCCAGTGCATCTGCCGTTCTCCAGACTGCCAGATATCACGTCACAGTAGGTACCAGCCGAAAGACAAGTCTGGAGTGTTTGTTGGAAGTTCCAGCTGTCTCCATTGAATGCAATAAATCCTGCACCACCACGACAGAATGCAATTTGATTGCTGCTGTTGTCCCACCAGTCATTTACTCCGGTTCCCTTAACGGCATTACGGAAACCAACCATGTTGTAGATCTGGCGCCAACGGTGCTCGCAGACCCATCCGTTTCCGCAAGTATTGTCAGAATTAATGCTAGGCGAGATTATATTGCCCCAGTTGTCAGCTGGCGGACCAGCTTCGCTATCGGTGAATGCGAATGAGCTCATTAGTTGTGGAATACCGTAGGGATGAGCCAACATGAAGGCGTTAGCCATCTGCAATGAAATTGAGAATTGATATCAGTTTCGATTCTCGATTGAGGCTGGAACTCCAGAATTCGATGTAATCTGTGAAGAATTCTAGCCAACCTTGTAACGCCTTGCGTCCTTGTAGGTCAGGACATTTCCACCAGCTCCATGACCCCGTTGGTTATCGTGGTTATCGATGAAGACCAAAGCATCAGCGGAATTTAGGAGACCCCAAGCCTCACCCCAGTTAGTCAACCATCGAAGTGCGTTATTTCCCCTGAATGCACCACCCAGTTCTATTCCGAACTTGAATTCTGTGACTGTGGCAAGGTGGGTGTATTGCGAACCGGTAATGGGTTCACCTCCGAGATCGATGACCTCTTGGTAAATGAACGGACGACTATTTGCAGCGAAACCGTGGTTGGTATTGAGGTTGTTCAGGCGGTTGTAGATGATCTCTAAATCTCCAGGCCACATGTGTTTCGCGGCGTCAATACTGTTGGTCAAAGATTATTAAGAGAACGTTGATTCATCCTGAAATAGAAAAAACGACGGCTTGCCAATATTTTCACACTTACCGGAATCCGGCTACACCAATATCTATGAGATTGTTCATGTATTCCGTAATCTTCGTGCGGACCCATTCAGATCCCTGGTTCAGATCTGCGAGACCAACGAGCTCGCAGTTTCGAACCTGTTCAGCATTTTGGTAATTGGTTATACCACAAATTGGTTGATTGAAGTCATTCCAACCGTAGGGTACTGCGGGCCACCATCTATCGCTGTAATGTGATGCAGATCCACCAGTGCCAGTTCCTGATGACGCTGACATATGGTTGATGATTGCATCGGCGTAGATCCTTACACCAACGTTGTTGCAGCGTTGTACCATGTTTCTGAAAGCTGCTTCATCACCGGATCTCGTCACCAATTTGTAAGACTGTGGCTGGTACCGTTCCCACCAAGGTCGGTTGCCAATTACTAAGTTCTCATTGGGTGGTGAGATCTGCAAAGGGATGAATTCGCGTTGTTTCAGTTCTTGCTCGGTTTATTATAAGAGTATGATTTCCAGGATTGAAATTCTAATAAATTTACCTGAACACCACCGAATCCTTTTGGTCCTAGGAACCGTTCACATTCATCTGCGATATCGTTCCACTTCCATTCGAAGAGATGAACCATAACATCTCGATTGTCCCAGTAATGCGGGTTCTTCGTAGCTGCCGCAAAAGCGGCGAGGGTCAGAAACGTCACGCTCAGCAACATCTTGGTGACTGTGCTATCCAGGTCGTAGATTTGCGGTATTTGTACTTTTCTGAAAACTTATCGGTTGGTCAATGATAATCTCTTATCACTTTCATCCTCTCAGATTGAACCAAATGATAGTATAAGTGCTGACTTACGTGAGCTTTGAGTCAAATCTGGAAAGACAGTGATTGATTGGCATTATCGATATCCTTACCAGGACAAACCTGTTCCGTAATTAGTTGGCTTTGCATGTACAACCGCTTACACGAAGGCTTCGTCCAACATAATCTGTTGTGCAAAGTTTATGGGCGTTATTTCCGTCAATCAACCAGATTGTGCTAGTCAATATTCTCAAATATCTTGCTTCTCATTAGCTCTGTTTATTCTTTCTGATTAAAATTGTTTTTCAAAGTCGATATTGGTCGTGATTGGTATGCCTACTTGTTATGAGCTGGAGAAGCTTATCGATACGAGTCAAAAGTTTTTGACCGTTCAGAAGCCTTGGAGTTCTCTGTTATCACCTTATATCATTGATCAGATCAGATTTAACGATAAGACATCAATCAATGATTAAAAGTTTGCGCAAATTAATGTTCTATGGGATTGAGTAAGGGTTCGTACCAGAGGGCATTAACTACTAGTCGTTGTTCAACCGCGAATCGTTTATCACGATACAAAAGTGATCCTGTACTCTTGCTCCGTTTTACAAAAGGGTAGACACTTGTCCTGTTAGGAGGAATTGACACGAAGTTGGTGAATCTAAGGAATTTGGTAAATATAAAGGGGGTTGCGGACTGGCGAGGGAAAGAAGTGTGCGAAAAAATTCAGTTTTGGCCATCCGGATTCTGAATCTAAGATCTCTCAGACCACGTGCAGATCGTGCAAGTCTTCCTGGAGAGCGGGCTTGCCTGTATATATTTAATTTACTGTGGGTGAAGGTTGGAGGATTCGGTTATGTACTTGGATTCGTATATACGTAGAGTTTCGGGGTTTTCTGGTATCATAAAAATGTGCGTTGCAGAAGGCAAGAAGTTTTTTCGTAGGTTGTAAGACATGCGCGTTTTAGCCGCGATTTACTTTCGCGCTGTAACCCTGATTTTCTGTTTTTCCGTCTTGGAAATTTGAGTTTATCAGGGTCTTAGCTCCTTTCACCCGACTCTGTACGAGAGCGCATATTCCGATGCTATAAATCTTTCTATGAGATGATATTCATAACTTAGGCTTAAGGAATTTGCCTTCTGTGAGAACAAAAGCTTAAGTTTCAAACCAACGCTGCAACAGCGTACATCCGCGTAGATCGTATCAGACTGACGTTAGTTTCATGAAAGATTTTCAAGATCGGCGATAATGGAAGTGGAGAGGGATTTTTGAGGAATGGTAGGAATTTGTAATCATCGGTTATTGGTTGAAGAAGTAGAAGTGGAAGATTTTTTCAATCGTTTAGATTAGTCAAGAATTTGAAGGAGGGCTGTCAAAGGTTGGAGTTCTTGATTTCTTATAAGAAGTACGTAGAAGGTCGGTTTTATGTTACATACAAGAAACAATACAGAAAAAAGTACTAGCAAATCACGAAGAAAAAATTATAAACTAATTTGCAGATTGAGTTTTGAGTTCTGGTTGCCAAATGCTTGGGTTCAAAACTGAGAAAATTAACGACAGGTTTTATGCCAGATGTCAGTACCCTTTGTTGAGCAGTTATCGATTAAGCTTAAATTTTGTGTCCAAGTTAATCGTACGTCGCAACGACTAGCATATTATGAGGATGGTGTAATTCGAGAATAATAACTGAATACTAATTTTTATTATACTTTCATCCCAGACAAATCATTTCTGAATAATGAAGAACCTTAATATCTTCGGTAGACAGCTGAGTGCACGGGAATATTATCAAAGTAACTCGTGTCTCCATTTGGTTTCTTGCAAATATCCATTAGGCCGGTAGCTTCCTTATATTTTTGACTAGAAAGCAAATCAGAATAGAATTAGAGTGTAGAATACAAATATCATGCATCAAACATAAAATAATGTTGCGAATTTCAATCGATTATACTTACGTTAGCGTGAATAGCAAGCACACCGTCCTCCTCACTGGTCAAGATCTCGATGTAAGCAGTTTGATCGCTACCAACGTAGACAGATTTTCCTGTACAGGCGCCGTTTTCCAAGCTACCGGAAATCACGTCACAGTAAGTACCAGCCGGAAGACACGTCTGAAGAGTTTGCTTGAAATCATATGTGTCTAGATTGAACGCGATGAAGCCGGAACCACCACGACAGAATGCAATTTGGTTGTTGTCGTTGTCCCACCAGTCGTTTATTCCAGTTCCCTTTACGGTATTACGGAACTCAACCATGTTGTAGATTTGTCGCCAACGGTGTTCGCAGTTATATCCATTTCCGCAAGTATTGTCGGAGTAGATTTCAGGAGAGAGAAGATTTTCTGAGCTGTCAGCTGGCGGAGGATCGTCAGAGCTGCTGAACTGATATGAGCTTATGATATTGGGAATACCGTAGGTATGGGCCAACATAAAGGCGATAGCCATCTGAAATGAAAGACGACAATTAACATGAGATTAGAATATTCATTAGTGCAGGAATCCCGACATTCGATATAGCCCGCGAATTTCTGAACATTTGCGAGCTCACCTTGTAAGGCTTAGAGTTTTTGTACGAAAGGACATATCCATCACGTTGGGTATCGTGGTTATCGATGAATACTAGAGCATCGGCGGAATTCAGTAGTCCCCAAGCTTCACCCCAGTTAGTCAACCATTTTAGTGCATTGTTTCCCTGAAATGCATTACTCAGTTCGGATCCATGTTTGAATTCGGTAACAGTCGCCATGTCTGTGTATTCCGAAGCGGTCACAGCCTCGCCTCCGTTATCGATGACCTCTTGGAAGATGAAGGGGCTGGTATTAGCATCGAAACCATGGTCAGTGTTGAGGTAGTTTAGGCGGCTATAGATGTTCTCCAAATCTCCAGGCCACATGTGTTTTGCTGCATCGATACTGTTGGTCAAGAATAAAGAAGCGTTTATTTGACCCGTTGGAAGATTATTCCAAAAGTCAGGATACTCACCGGAAACCAGCAACCCCCATGTCTATAACATTGTTCATGTAAGCTGCGATTTTAGAGCGTGTATCCTCCGTTCCCTGGTTAAGATCTGCAAGGCCGGTTAACTCGCAGTTTCTGATCTGATTAGCGTCTTGGTAAGTCTCGATCGAGCATACTGGGGTATTGATGTTGTCCCAAGTGTAGGGAACCGCGGGCCAATACCTATTGTCATAGTCCGCTGAATTTCCAGCTGTACCATACCCTGTGCTAGACCATGCGGACATATGGTTGATTACCGCATCTACGTAGATCCTGACACCTACGGCATTGCACCGTGATACCATGTCCTTGAAAGCTGCCTCGTCACCGGATCTTGTTACCAATTCATAAGAGACTGGCTGGTATCGTTCCCACCAAGGCCTGCCGCTAACTACTATGTTCTCGTTCGGTGGTGATATCTGTGAACAAAATAAATCTGTTTTTTTTTTTTTGTTTTTTTCAGTTCAGGGAAGAAAAGTGGACCGATTTTTCGCAAGTGTGATGCTTGCGAGAGGAAAAGTAGCGAAATTTTACCTGAACACCTCCGAATCCTCTCGGTGCCAGGAAATTTTCGCACTCTGATGCGATATCGCTCCATTTCCATTCGAATAAATGCACCATGGTGTCTCGCCCATCCCAGTAATGGGGATCCTTGGAGGCGCCGGCGGTAACCGCCGCTACCATGGCTAAAAACGTCGCGGGTAACAGCATCTTGCGATCTGCGTATCTCGAGTCGATTACCACTCGGTATTTATACTTTTCTGAAATCTTATCGTTTAGTTAACAATTATAATCTTTGATCATGTACACGTTTCACTAATGAGGAAAAAATGCACAAATTTTTAATCACTTCATAAAAATCATTGTCTTACCTATTAATCGAATCTGATTAGTACATTCTCACTAACACAAGCCATTTCTTATTCACGTAATTAATTGCGTGTATATCCAAACACGATTGACTATAGAGAGAGAGAGAGAGAGAGTCAGAGAGAGAAAGACCCCACGGACTCGAAATCAAATGGTATCAAGTCCTGATCGCAGAATTTCTTCGAAGTTCCATTCCGAAGTTCATTACTAGTTCCATAATCTACTTACGAGTTAACATTGTACGTGTTACATGCATCGCACTTAACGTTACCTGCTGAAGATTGTTCATCAGAAAATTCTGCACCGTTGCCTTTATCGGATCAAATCATCGATCAGATTAAAGTTGATAATAAAAGTCACCGATAAATTGATGACTTTTACAATCGGTAGGCCGGATTGTATATAAAGATAGGACTCGATTGACTCGTGACATGCTTTTAATACAACCGTAATCTAACGTCGACGTGATTTTTGATCCAATTTCCGATAGCGCTACTGGAACCTAATGCGATTTGATTTTTATCTGTTAGCTATTATCCCGATTCATCCTAGGTAGAATAATTTTGATCCAGTTATCGGTTGGTGCACCAGCTTCGATGTCATCGAATGAGAATGAGCTAGTGATATCGTGTGGAATTCAAGTTTACAGGATAAAAGTTGTCCATTATCGGAGATACCAAAAGAAAGATTTCTTGTTGATATTTGATCGTTTGGTATATTATACGTATTTTTTTATTTATTTTTTTTATTTCGTCTGATTTGGCTACAGTATATCACAACATTACAGAGATCGAACTTTAGATAGAGATGTTCTATTTGGCAAGCTCCAAATAGTAGAAATTTAATAATTATCACTTGATAACTGTTGCTACGCGATTAACCGAGATTTTGACTTACATAATTCAAGATAATTAAACAATTTCGAGTTTTGTGACGTGTCAGAATATAATTGCCCATTTCTTGTCCCTCTATAGTTTTAGTTCGGTTCTCTTGCTCACTATATTTCATATCCAAGCCAATCGACGTACTGATTTTCAATTTATATATTTTAAAAAATCCTGACACATCACAATTTGACAAATTGAATCACGACGGCGTGTCACTTAAAAATAAGTTTTTGAGTTGGTGTGTGTGTCAAACTCAATCAATAATGAGTATTCTAGTTAGCACAGAAGACTTTGCCATAGATTATGCCGAATGAGACATTGAATTATTCTTATGTATTGGGATCAAATAACCAGGCAAATAATATGTTTACATATTTGTTGATATATGTCTCTGGTTACCTTTTGGTTTTTTTTTTGTTATTTTTTGTACGAATTGTATACTTCACAATACAGTCATTGAGTGATATACTAACAGCGTTAATTGATATGATTCCTTCTCCCCATTTTTTTTCCAACATTCCGGCCGTTGCAGATTTTTGGGAATTTTTTCCAATTTTAAACTATTATATTCTCCGTATTCAACTGTAAAAAATTAACTGAATCACAGTAGAGAAAATTGTGTAATAACAAATTCTTCGGGCATTGTGGTAAAGGAAACTTCAAACCGGATTCTTAGCTGTTTGAGAAAACCTTGCAAATATATTCGCCATCGACCGATCGCAGCTCTTTTTTAATCTCGAATCAAGCGTTTTGATATTTTTGTTTGTTTATACGAAAATAAGGGAAATATCGCTGTATATATTATAATTATTAGACATTGGTACGACAATATATATTCACATTCACAAATATATCCTTGACATTTATGCGTTCGCATATAACATGACAATATAAAACATCTGCGACGATGTATAATTTATGTATTGTATAATCATTTTTTTCTCTCTTGCTATCACAAATGATACAGAATAAAAATCATCAGCAAATAATTTCGCCAAACAATATATAGAGAGTTAGGTAACTAATCAACTATATCGTCGACCCTGCGACCTTTCTATATTATTAAATAAATTAAACACGCAAATATACAAATATACAATGACAGGAGACCAGTTTTTCCAGTTTTGTCCGTCCTGCTTGTGAGGCAGTTAATTAAACCCCTTTATTAACTATTTTTCAACAATAATTGTTTTACAAAATCGAACGTCCTGCGGGAAAGCAGAATTATAAATTAACCCTTGACCGATCAGGTCCTCGTAACTTTTGGGAAATAAATTTAGAAAATCTATCGACGATCCATTAATTTTTTGAGAAAATTTTTTATCAATAATAATTGAGAAACGAAGACCAAAAATTGCATCTGTGTAGTCAATAATTAAAAAATTTTCTGCACAATCCGATTTATTTTTGAAAATATTCGTTTTGCGATGTCATTTTTATTTATCCACATAACACCGAAGCTTGAATAATTAGTCTGTTGATTAATTAGTTTAATAAAATCAAACGTAGCGAAATTATTTGAAAAGAAAATTTTTTAATATAAAAATTGATTCAAATTTTTGTATCGACTATTAATTCTTTGACTGTATATTATATTATCGATCAAATTCGAGCAACATTACAACATACCAGCTTTTCAGCACGAGACAAAAGCCAAGCAGGCAAATCCGATACATATACAGAATATATAAATATATTTATATATATATATATTTATTGATTAATATTTTTCGTTTCCGATCAGACAACTTTAGAAATACGGTACATATTACCAGCAGAGTTCGAGTTCATTCTGACTGATCGATTCTCAATGATTCACTGGTCGTATTAATAATGTATCAAAAAATATAAGATGCGAAAGATGTGAAATTTCGAGGTATTTTCGTATTTTTTTTTTTTTTGTATTTTTTTTTGTATTTTTTCGGGACTTTTTTTCGGGTTAAATATATGTTACACGTATTCAGAGCTTCGTAATATGTCGACGGTTCAGTATGGGCGGAAAAATAAATGCCAAATATGTAGTAGTAACACTGAAAACAGTCATCGTCGGAATATCAATAACACCCTCGTATCCACGGAACAACAGGATAATAATCTTTAAATTTTCAATACATAACAATGATAGTATTTACCTAGATTTCTCGTAACTTAGATATAATAACGGTATATATATAGGTATAATATGTATAGATACGATATTTTCAGGGCAGCAACTAACCCGACGAATGTCTCAATTAATCGCATTATTATTATTAATTATTATCAATATTTTCATAAATCATTTAGAATGATAAAATTTATCTACCAATAACAATAACGGATCTTTGAAACATCCATTAGATTTTTCTTTATCTTCCTCATAATAAATGCTTTGCAGTGTAAATAACAAATTGGGCAACGCGTTAGTCACCTGCGAGCAAAATATTTATTTAGACACGTAGGCAAACGGTGGCATAATTAGTTTTCTATCAATTTTGTTCGTTTTTTTTTTTTTTTTTTTTTTTTCTTTTTGGTATTGTATATATGTATGTAGGATATAATTTTTTCGGGGATTTAAAATCACTTGGAGAATTGCGGAGAAAGGCAGGGCTCCTGGAATTATTTTTGTACCGATAACAATAACGTAGTATTTCTTAAATTTTGTTCTTTTTTTTTTGTTGTTGCTTTTTTCACGCGAATTTATATGTATATTATATGTATATAGTAGCTTTTAATATTAATTTCAACTTTAACTTTAAGTCAATATAATTTATTTAGCCGAGGCTAAAACAACTAAATATTCAGGATCACAGCTAGTGCGCTTCGGCGTGGTTATACATTATGATTTATGATACTCTGCTGCCTTTGCGCTGCAAGATCGCAAGACACGGAAACACCGAACGATTTATTGATCGAAAAAGATTTTTACTTCATATTCTTCATCACTATATTCAATTATTATTACATATATGTGTTTTTCGGTATTCATAAAATTTACCAAAACAACGCGTAGGTATACGAGAAATATTGAACACCGCTTATTAGCACGCGTCATTGGATCAGTTCGCGGTGTTTGAAAATATAAAACCGCATTATTTTCTTCAATTTTATAACTTTTGTTGTTAGATATGGAATAAGTGATTGACGCACGCTTAATATATGTAATGTATATAAAAGAAAAGAGAAAACGACTATATATTTCATTTTTCAATATATAAGGTATTCTCGGTTATCCGTGACACTTTTCTGCGGATAGATATCCGATTTTTCTCTGAAATTAAAGCAAATGTGGAAAAAAAAAAAAATATCGATATGCTCGGTTGAGATCTTTCGAATGATTCGGAAATCGGAAATCTCTCGTGGCACCAAAATCGAGGACCTACTATGCGCGAAAAAGTATCTCGGGTAAGCGAGAATGCCCCCATATACCAACGGGAGCAACAGCACGTGACTTTGTCATAGTATCAAATATATAATTCAAACGTCACTATCAATAGATATCGTTTAATCGATGGATATGTTACATAATTTTATCGATATATTCACCGGTCAATACCAACGGAAATAACATTTCACTTGAGTTTGATATACTCAAATATATTGATTTACAATTTATTCAACCATACTCGAAGCATAGTTTATAATTATAAAGGATATGTTTACAGGGACAATGAAGACACCGGGATAGTGGAAGATTTAAACAATTATATGGGAACGAAAGGGATGGAAGATTAAAGCTCAATATTAAATATAAAAGAGTTAAAAGACTCTCTCTTCTCATATCCAGGTCCAACTTTTCTCTCTATTATCAATGAAATTAATTATTCGGTAATTATCGCGGATAATTTCTCGCACCGATTATCAGAGGACTCTAATTTCCTTTCGGTATAGTAAAGTGATTAAAACTTGTGCGTTTTGTATAGCCAAACCAGGTCTGCCCGGCCTTCCTGTCGCAGAACAAAGCGAATATAAAGACCCCCTAAATCCGTGGCTGATATCTCGCCGTTTAAATCTTCACGAGCAATGAGAATCGGCGGCTCTCGCAATCGATCTGGTAAAGGCAAAGCGATTTGAACGGCGGCCGCAACTGGGGCGGCCGCGGCTGGAGGTTAGTTGCTACCCGAATTTTGTTTCTGATCTGAACCGACGTCACTTCCGCTTGAACTTAGGGTTGTGTTACTACCGTAGGGGTCCAACGACGACTGTACTGACATACTTCGACCCTGACGTCTCACTCTGTGTGGGGAGAGTTTCCCGGGGTCGACACTGGTTGGGTCTGCCTGCAACAACCCTTTAGTCAAGTGCTGTACGATTCGGTTATTCCCGTATTTCAATTATCATAGAGAACAATAAAAATCTGATTCATGTACAAAAATCGATTTTTTCCCTTTCCACGGAAACCCCGTTCATCCCCTAATTCAGACACACGTATGAAGGGGCTTGCGCTAAAACCAGCTGTCTCCACTTTGTTCAGAAATTCGTTCGCTTTTACTAATACGACTTTTGATCAGGCATACCCTGTGCTATACTGAAATTTAAAGAATGACACAGCCTCTTTGGGCTCCTGAAAATTTTCGGTTATGCCACTTTAGAGCGACACCCTTCGTACGTGGTGTATGGATAAATTGGAACTTCTTGATCTGAGCGAAGTCCTTGTGGAATTAGAATAGGGGGAGAAGAATGGATGCGAAGAAGAGGGTTGAATGAAAATTGCGCAGACTTCAGACACGCACCTGATAGGCCAATGCATTCATGATTATGTTGTACGGCACCAATCCGAGGGGGTGAACTTCTCGCATTAAAACATTAGCCGGTATTTTGTGGAACTGTATGTATTCCAAGAAATTACCGATCACATCTTTCAACGGGGTGTTCTGGTTGCTGTCGAAGTACTTTTTGCTCCACATCAAAGCCGCCTGGTTTAATTTAAATATTTATAAATCGATGTGAACCGATGATCGTTGGGAAAATATTCCGTCAATCAAACCTGAAATTTTGTGAATTCGTCTGCTCGAAGCTCTTCTCTAGCCAGAATCAATCTAACAACGTGCTGTGGCAGTAGAGTGAATGACCCTAGATTCAGAACCTCGTTACCATGTTCGTCGACGAATTCCAAGACCTTGAAAAATCATGGGGAAATCTTCACCGCACCATAATTATTAAAATAAAAAAAGTTTACATGATTTATTTAACGAACCTTTTGCACCAGGGACTTGGTGCATTTGTATTGAATGTATCGTTCTGCAGATGCCAAAAGTGCGCAGACCGTGTCTACCGTTATACAGCACTGAACAAACCCAGCGCAAGCTCTCCTCAGTTCATCAAGCCCGTAGTAGTCCGCAGCGTTCATGACCCCTTTGTGAGAGAAATAAGAATGTAAAATTATTTTTTAGACAAATTTTTGGGGGATATTTTTGGATTTTAGGGGATTAACTTACCTAGCAAAGTTCTTGGCTGTAGAGTGACACAGCCAGTATGAATGTATTCGATAAGCTGGCGAAATACGTCTGGTTCAAATTCTTCTATTATCAGTGTATGGTGCTGGTTTGACTGCGGCTGTTACAGGAAATAGAAATCAGTGATTTGTGGTTTCTTTTAAATTTTTTTGCTAAACTTCGAAATTATGAATGAATAGGTAAAAGTTTATTCAATAACAGCGTTCATGCTAAGCAATTTTCAAAGTGGGGTTTGAATGTTTAAAGAAAGAATCCGATCATCCAAGGATCCAATTAAAAACTGCGCGCTGTATTCGTGCATAACGAGTGTATTTTTTATCTCTAAAGCATAAGAACAGGAATAGAGAAGGTGTGATTCAAAGTTAAAAATCTCGGAAACTGGAAAAGAGGAAATTCTGCAGGTACTGTGAAAGAGTTTCAATGCATCGAAGGAATTGAAGAGAAGGAAGAACGTGGAGATGCTTTTATGTGTATTCCAAATCTACGATTCGCATCTATTTTAAGATATAATTAATCCTAGTATAGCCATTCACGAAATTTGAACGATCAATCAAAGCCATGACTAACCATATGCAAAGCTTGTGCTAAATGGCGTTAAAGAAGAAATAAAGAACTATCTATGTATGTAGTACAAAGAAATGCAGATACTGCTTCAAGCATGATTTAATCGCAGATAATGAAATTGCACGTGATTAAATGATTGATTCTGTGATATTGATGATGGATTGATTACAGTGCTTCACTCTATTAGGTCAGACCAGCATAAATTTTACGTTTGCAAAGAAATTCCAACGTTTTTTAATTTTCTATTTTTTTTTTTTTTCCGTATCGCAATAGGAGGCATCGATAAATGAGTAAAATTGGCACTGGCCTGACCGGACTAAAGGTATAATTAATGCTACCTAGCTCAAGGCTCGATCAACTAGTACACATAGGTATAATATTAAAAAGAAAGGCAGACTTCAGCCGACGAAGATTAATTAATTAAGGATTATTTTTATCTTGTTTAATAATTAAATAGGTGATTAAAGTACCTCTTGAATGGGGGCCAGCTGCTGCGTGAAGCCTGACCGCTACACGACACATAACAAACACACACTTACTATTGCTATTTCGAAATTGAAACATCGAGACCCGTGCTAGTGGCTAAATAGACCATATAATATATTATGCCGATTGCGATACAGGGACATAAATAATACAGGCTTTAATTTATTGCTAATTAATTTCTCTCTTTCTCGTATAAATTATTTACAATCCAACCCTTTTGGTATAATTAAAGTTCCTTTTACCCTCAGTTCTGTCAGCCAAAATAAAAGCTCTTTAGCTTATCGAATAATGTATGCAGTTTTGGGGGAAAAAATATATGGATAATGAAGCGAATAAAAATACAAGGCATTTATTATTTCATTTTCTAATCATTATTTTTCATCATTTATCACTCAAAGCCAATAACTGTTCATTCGAAAGCCTTACGCAGCCGCATTCTGAATTCGCCTCGCAGTTTCTTATCATTTAATTAATTAATATGCGACTAATTTCTGAGCTTTTTAGCAGATTATTTTTCACACGTTACGCGACATCGCGATTTTCACACTCTCAAAAAACTCTACCACCTTATTAAAATACACCGAATAACGAACTCGTCTACCCCTAATTATGTATCGGTACCATTTGAATTATACCTGTTGAGCCGCGTTCTGGAGGTTCAGCAAAGGCTCCGAACTCCTCTTCAGGAAAAGACGCAGTTTATTCTCACGTGGCGGCGGGTCTTTCTTACGCTGAGGACTGGGAGCTTGATATAACATCTTGTGAAAAACTCTGAAAGAATTTAATCGGCATAAATCACGGAGTCAAAATCAGCTGAAAGAAAAAAAAAAAAGAGTCACTTTCATCGAATCGCTAAAAATCTAAAAATTCGCACCTGCTACGTGCTGCGAGAACGGCTTTGACGGCGCATACCGGCTCCCGGGTATCTCCGACCAGGAAAGTCACGTCGCAAAGCTCGGGCATACTGGCCAGGAACTTCATGTCCTCAGCCAAACCACTTTTATTCTCAAAAGTCGAGTAGTCTGGCTCGTCGGACAGCGAGTCGACTACCCCTATCGTTCCAAGCCCCAGCCCCGATCCCGATGCCTCCGGCATGGATCCTGAGCTCTCCTAAGAATCGCGAATCGAAATATAGATCTTAATGGAGGCCAAAAAATGGCTGGAAAATATTTATCTAAACCTACTGGGATTCGTCGCCGCGTTCCCCGAAGGGACAGAAAGTCGCGATTTCTTATTTCCAAAGAAAAAGAAATTTTTGTCAGTTCAAAGAGAGTCTTCGAGTCCTTTGACTCCGGTTTTGTTCGACTCGTTTCTTACACTGTCATTACTTTTACTTTTCTAGAGATTCTTTCATGTTCGAGTATAATGAACAGGCGTCTGATAATAACGGAAGAGATCACTGTGTCCAATTATTATCGTCGAGGGAACGAAGCTTCTTTGATCTACCCTCAGCGTTATTCATTTAAAAGAATTATAAGGGTGGTTTATGATACTCGTGATAAAATACTTGGGATTAGATATGCGAGTACCGGAATTGAGGGAGAAAACCCTGCACAATTTTGAGTAAAAATAGTTTTTATATCTTCTACTTCAGTGGCGGGAAAAAAATCGTCGTTTGGTAAGACGAGATCGGTTCATACATATAATTACCTGTTGCTGAGGTCCCGGCGCCCGCTCGCCCGCCGGGCTGTTTCTCCCTCGAAAAAACACTTTACCTCACTTCACTTCCGTCTGATTTTCTTTACGCATATTATCTGCTTGCCCGCGTGTTACCGGATGCCTAGATCGTGATGAAAGGAAGTCGCAGCTCCCTGACCACAGGATATAAATAACATTCGCAATATTATCGTACATCAGGGACTTATCGAGTACCTAAGCACGTATTAAGATGATTCCAAATAAACATAGAATAGCTGAAACGAATTTTTTTCAATCATTTTCAAATCTCCAACTACATTTTTCCACAGCTTTTATCAAAGCTGAACAAAACTGAATTCCATAAATTTATCTTTGAAGCAAAAAGCCGAATCACTACGTTAAAGATTTTTCAAGGGATGAAATAAGAGGAGAAAAAATTACCTGTGTTCAAGTTCGCGTATCGCCGATAACTGTCACGTACATAATTCTCGACATTAACGTTGAATTAATGAATTTCGGTGTACGATGACTAACAGCTATCTCCAATCTTCCCAGTTTCCGAAAATACACTTCATGAAGTATATGCCTGACGGTTGTATCTCATAAAATCTGTTTGTTTATCAAAGTGCCGAAGAGTTATCTACGAAGAGGTACATCTATGAATGAATATCGTATCTGAACTACAGAAGGTTGATCCTCCCGATGCACACTTACCCTATAGACTCGGTGCTCTCCTCCAATCCTCGAAAAAGCTCGATTATGGGCGCTTGCGCCGCGGCGTAGTTGAGTCTGCGCTTCTCAATCCCAGGAGTCATTTATTGAAGAACTTTCAATTCAACATTGAATTATTCCCTCGGAACAATAGAAACGTTTCAAGTGTATTAACCAACGAATTTATTACGGGGTTTCTCACCCTTGATAAAATGAAACTGACCCAAAGAATCGAATCACTTATAACTGATAGACGGAGAAATTAAAAAAAATTACTTACCGCTTAGAAATTATCGAATTATAACTATACGTACGAAAATATCTAGAAATTTTTCAATAACCGCAGACAATTATTAGCGAGATGAAATTTCATTAAAACTTTAATAAAATTGAGAAAATACAAGAAATTCTCAATAGGTTTAATACTGGAATGGATGCAAAATCGGCACGAGATATTTGCCGATAAATTATATCCGAATACAATTATCTTTTGGCATATAATAATTATCGGGGAAAACTGTAGCCCGGTAAGGGTAGCTAGGCGGGGTTAAATTTTCCGAAGGTCAGACGAAATCGAGTTTGTTCATGGCTGAGACCCTGGGCGGTGCAAGATATAATATGCTCGAGGTAGGTAGGTAGGTATAGTGGGTACACAGAGGGCAAGGTAAATTCTAGGGGTTCTTGCTGGCTGGATGGCAGGCTGGGGCATTATTGAATGAGGAGTGAAGGCTGCAGGGATGGTATACATGTGTATATATATATAAGTATTGGGTGACCCAGATCCAGTGACATTGGCTTGCCCTAAACTGGGTCATTCGGGGAAATGGGGTGACGTCAGACTTGTAGCTTCTACCTCGTGCCTTCGATAACCATGATGACGAATTTTCATTTTTCATCAATATTTGGAGCGAAGATTTTCGTCTTGATCCTAAACGTTACAAGTTCTCCAAGATCAATTGGTTTACTTTATTTTTTCATTGGCTTAAAAGTCACATGCATCTATGAATTTCATTACACTGTAGTTATCAATAGCAATTATCGATCAATCGAGATCTAAGATGGGGATTAATCGCTATTCACAGTTTCCGCAAATCGGTCTTTCGAAACTCATTCATATTCGTACGCAAACTTTTATATCATTGTGAAGCTCAGTCTGCGAGTCAGCGACTACTCGAAAGATCAATACTCAAAGCCTGCAACAAGTAGCCTTAGATTATATTTGTACACTTGGTTACCCAGACGATGTGAAAAAAAACGAGGAAACGAGTTTGAAAAATGATTAAGGAAATTGGAATCGAGGATCAAATCCTAGTACACAATAACGAAATCGAAGGGAAAAATGAATCAATTGCGAAAATTGAAATTTGCATCATTTAGGAATCGGAATCGTTCGAGTTTTCAGGAATTCGTTGAATCATTAAAAGCTTATCGAGTCATTTAACAGGGAATTTATTTTCCTCTTGTAAGTTGGGAACGAATCTTTTTTTTTAGCTTTCGCGAAAATCTGAACGGCCCGAAGAGCGCCGGCGTCAAAATAACGAGCGGTGGCTCGCTCGTTTCCGTAGTATAAAGCTCTGACGTATCGGTGGTTTGTTCAATAGATATAATCTTTGATTAGCCCCTTTTAAAGCCTGAAATTTTTTCACCTGAATATAAAATATCGGTTTACTAGATACCCAATGAAAATGAGAAGAGAAACCCGCGAGGCAGCAGCTCCTGTATCTACTAGGAGATTATCTAACAGTGTAGATAAGTGTGTATATACGTACACACTTATCACACCCCTAATCGATCCAGCATGCCGCAACACAGATTCCGTTCTCACCGACAGCGAGTTTTCAGCAAAGATAAAAAATCAAAATAAAATAAATAAAATCAAAATAAAAAAACACGAAATTATTCAAGATTATATGAGGCCAAGATCCAAAAGTTTGGATTTTGTCAATACAGCTCTCAAGCCGAATAAAAACCTGATGTCAGACGGGCATCTAGTTATTTCAGTACCAGTTCAATCGACGTTTAATAAAAAGATTGATAAAAGTATATAGAAACGTATTATTTTTATTAAATTAGAAAAAAAGTTATTCACACGAAGATTTTAAAAAGAGACTCGTTTGTTAGGATCACAGCGATTTTTAATAACGAACGAAGGGATGTCTGATTTTTTTTTTTTTTTTTAATTTGATGACAAATTTAGAGTTTAATTGTTTAATCGTTTTAATACGTAGATTAAAGATTGCTAATTTATGATGAATAAAATAATGAAGATCAATGGGTTTAATGAAATGAGATATGGGTACAATGATAACATAAAACAACATCGATTTATTTAACACAAATGCTTGCATATTATCATTGAGTTTATAATATTTATAATTTATATACATGAAATAAGGCACAGTTGATATTACATTAATTTGTGCAATCCACTGTACACGCAAGATATTCAGGTTTACTTCATTCCTCTTCCTTTTCTATATCTTTATCTTCATCTCAATACGTCTCTAGTGGACCGCACCTGACACTTGATATTATAATAATTGCATTGTCACGTGTCAGTGATAATTATGTCGCGTAATTGTTAATTACGATATGTTACATCTTCACTAAAATGTAGAAAATGTTATAATAATATTTATATAGTATAAATGTCTCATCGTTCGTTTGGCGTATCAATTATTATTCGCCTGAGACGCCGAAGATTTACAATTGCCTCTCTCTCTCTCGTTCTTTCTCTCTCTTTCTCTCTCTTTCTATATATTTACTATTATAGGTATAATTCATTGGTTATTGAATAATAATTTTTTATCTTTTCTTCTTTTTTTTTCTTTTTCTTTTCTCTTTGTTTTTCTTTTAAACCAGATACACATATTTATACATTTTTATCGCGACGAAACTATAACATAATATTATGTGTTATTATTACAATAATTATCATCAAAAGTTCCTATTTAATTATAATATTGTTATAACTAATCATAAGTTATCGCCGCTCGTTATTACCTATTATCTAACAATACTTCCATAAAATTTCTTACGTAATTATTATTATACAATATCGCAATAGATTTTTTACTCACTCAATTCAAATATTATTTATATTCTTTATTATAATCGCGAGATCAATTACGTTACTATATATTATATTATAATTCGCACTAAGAACTTCCATCGATTTCTTCGTAGACAGGTGATATATATTAAATGATAATAATTACTCATCAATATGGCGTAAAACGCATCTTAAACTTCGTTTATTCATTTGCTTTTCATTTTAATTCAATTTTATATCATAATTTTTTTATATCTGATCGAGTTCCAATTAATTGATAAAGATTTTTTTTTTTATTCTATAATAATTATTTCCGTTAAACGAAAAGCTATTGCACTTATCGATCGATGAATTATTGTTAATATTTTGTTTTACTTATTTTTAGATTAAGAAATCTTTTCTGATTAGCCATTTTTCTTTCATTCTAGAAATATTAAAAATTAATTCTATTAAACATATTATATCTTACAGTACAATGTACAAAAACTAACGCTGGAATGTATGTATTTTAATTTTTAGTTCATATATATATATATATATATGTATATATCCGTAGCCGAGAGTGGGTATACATAAGGTATATACATATATACTATTTCTCGATAATTAAGCTCGAAATAAAACATCTCTTATAATTATATGGAATTTTCTTTTTTCTTTTTTTTTTTTTTTTTGTTCCGCCTAGACAACATGGGGATAATTAATTATATTCTAATATTATCAACGTCGTTATATAATATAATATATCTTCGAGATTGATGATCGTATAATTATACATTATGGAATGAAAAATAAAATAAAAATAATAATAAGAATAATAATAATGATAATCTATAAAAATAAGGTAAATTTCTTTTTTCATGTAATTAAGAAATGAATAGAGCATATAGGACGTAGTTATTCTATAGCTATATACGAATACAGACATTCTGATATGGTACATTGAATTTTTAGACAACGACACGTCGCTGCGACTTGATTAGTTTATATTTATGATCATCGAAATACTTTTAAGTTTATTATTATTTTATTACTATATTTATATTTATATTTAAATGATAATATGTATATATTTTATAATTGAATAAAAATTTACACGATGATAATTATAATTGATAAGTATCGAAAGTTTCACCACATATTATTATGATATGGATCACACCGCATTGTGTTTATTAAGTTTTTTCATACTTCTCCTTCTCATTTTTATTCTTATTCTCATTTACCTCTTTATCATTCATCATATTTTAACGAGAAACAAATGAAAAAAATTATGATCTTTCCCGGATATGTAATAAAGCTCACGGACGCGCACGACAGATGCAATCTCGCAGAACTTTTTTTTCTCAAATAATTTACAATTCCATTAAGATTGAAGGAGATTTTATTTTCATGGCATCCCAGCGCGATTCGGAACGCTTTTCTCAGTAAGATTGGAAGACACAAACAGGCCTTACGATCTCTCGCTATTATATTTTGCCAAAATTTAATCCTCTTCTTAATTCTCAATCATGAGAATCATATTTTTTTTCCTTCTCTTTCTCTTTCCTTGAGATTCGTTTACTTTGCTGAAAAATAAATCGTTTATCACCAACGATCTCAATCTGATATACGGATTGAACTTTTTTTTGTTCGGTAAGAATTGAATCAAATCTTCGCGTTTTTTTTTCTTCTTTTTTTCTTCTTCTTTCTAATTTTTAGTCAGTGTAATTTTAAAATTTTAAATCATCGCTATACGACACGTTCTTGAGAAAAATTTCTTCTCTTCGTCTTCTATTTTCGTTGACGGATCTTTATTGCTTTAGGGAAAAGGAATTATAATTTCCCTTGAGGTTTTTGGCGTGTATCGTTGAGGAAAATATTAAAGTCGAACGAAACAAAATTTTTATTTTCGTCTCATTTTCTTCACTATTCCTCTACTTTTTTTCACTTGTTCTTTTTTTCTTTTTCCATTTTTAATTTTTTTTTCCCCTTCTCTTCCCTATTTATTTATTCCTTTAATTTCTCTCTTAATATTTTCGTCTAATTCTTTAGATCGCATAAAGTTCACTCGACCGTCGAGGGATTTGAAAATAATTTGGCAAAATTTTAAGCCCTCTCCCGCATAAGAATGAAACTGAACTCTTGTATTGTTCTCGCGAATATTTACCCCCATCGGCGGAGAATATTTATTTGAGTAAATTTACGGTAAAGCGATTTCGATTAAGCCTTCTCATTGTCATAATAAACGACGTGATTGTTGATAAATCTCTACGGTTAAACAACCGGCAGCTTAATTCAGAAACATTTTCAAGAACCTTGCGGGAGCTTGACTCTTAGTTTTTTTCGTTTTTCTTTTCTTTTCCTTTCCTCTCTTCGTATTCTTCTAATATTTTCTATATCGTATCTTTTTATATGTAATATATACAAAAAGTCTTAGTTTATTTAAAACCGCGGATAGTATCTTCAAAATCGACATTTACATCGATTTCAAGTTTTTTCGTATCTAGTCTTCTTCTTCTTGATTTTTAATTTTTTTTTTTTTTTTCTTTTCTTTTGTTCAAGAAAATTACTAATCTCTTCACGAATGGCAGTGCGTATATCTATATTTCGGCTGATTTATCTTCCGAATCTTGTTCTAGCAACGGAATAGCGTTGTCCAGCGACCCAGAAACCCTCTGACCGATGCCGAGGCTGTAGTTCGAGTTCAAATTGTGGTTGAGGTTTCCAGCTAAGCTGGTATTCGGATATTGCCCGATATCACAGTTTCGAAGGGTCGTAATTTTCGAATGACCATCGCTGACGAGATGCCGTTAGCGAACATTCTTCCATTAGGAGACGCTGCTTGCTTTCGGTTATCGCAAGACACTTGTCGCTGCTTCCATGTCTGATTTGTTTCGTCTGTAAAAAACGAGAATACAATGAATTCAAAAATTTTCAATAATTTATACAAAAAAGTCATTTCATTTTTATTTAAGGGGATGAGATACCTGCGGATCGTATATCCATTGCTGGTTACCCTTACTACCGTGACAGGGGTACAAGATCACGTCAGTTCCACTATAATCGAGGCAGGATTCATCCCTGCGAATTTCTCCAGTCTTACTTAGCATCCAGTACTGCGAAATAATTATTTTCATTATTATAAGGGCTCGTGTATCCTTAGATTTTTGGCTGCAAATAATGGTTCAAAATTTCTATCGGAGAAATTTCAGCTATTGTCTTTTCTTTTTTTTTTTTTTTTTGCAAAATCGATACCTCGATGAAAGAGGTATCTTTCTTCGTTTATTTCATTATCTGTATTTCTCCGTGTTTGAACGTTATTCGATAATGAAATCCGTTACATTTTCGAGGAATCTAGAATCTAGAACCGCGTGTTTGTGGCTAATTTGGGAAATGATATTGGCCATTTTCCTGCGGCAACAGTTGCCCGTAAAACCGCAGGCGTCAAAGCCAAACACGTAATGAGCAACGGGCATCAATAATTGAGTGCAGCGGTCCTCGAAATTGAGTTGATCCTGCCAATTGGAAATTATACATATACGTGTATATAGGGAGTACATATAATAATATATAACTATTCTAAATTTGAAATGAGCTTGAACGCGTTACGCGAATCGGGAGAGAAATTAAATATATAGAAAAAGAATCACGTACTGATAATTAAAAGTAGAAAAATATCTCCTCTTTTCGTTCCTATATGGTCATTCAATTGATATGGGAGATTTGAGAGAACGAAATAAGAACAATTTAACGTTTTTACTAAATTGAGAAAAAATTTGAACCATTGTTTGCAGGGATGAAAGGTGATACGATGAAATAACAATGCGATACAGAGAAAGCGGCATGCATATTTAGCAAAAAGCTGGGATTATAGCAGTTAAATAAAAATTAATAATAATCGATGAGATAAAATTGGACGATTTTTGTGTCCGTGAAATAATAAAAAAAATGTTGAAGAAATAAAAGAACAAATTATATATGTAAATCAAATGATAGTTCATTAATTAGCTATACTTAGAATCTTATCAATTATATGATAGTTATAATGAAATTTAATCAACACTAATGAAGAAATTATTGACGTTCTAATTGTGTCTATATTATATCTACCATAAGGCAAATGACAACGGACATATAATCGATAAGGAAGACTATAGAGACAAGTCGAATCATAGGTTTGAAAAATTAATTCATACTGTACGCGGTTTTAACAGCGTTACTGTACGTGAAATCGGATCTCGACGTCGTTGAGGATTCTTTGAGTGACGTGAAAAGAAAATTAGATTATATATATATATCTATATCTATGTGTATATTTATATATATATATATATGTATAAATAGATATGTGCATTTCGAGCACGTATGAAATCTAGATTAAAAATGTAAATAACGATCTCATAAAGTCGCGGCCGTGGTAACATTATAATATACGAGTATGTATACGTGTATATATGTGTATATGTACATGTACGGACGTGATTTTACCCGCGGTGCAGTAACCCGCGGCGAGTGGAGGAACACCCGTCCAAAACGTAATTAGTAATTAGTAATTACTGTCAACCGCGTTGTAATTACAGACGTGAATATCCTACATTTCCAACGAAATTTTACGAGACGTAGCAAAATAGGGAAACCAAAAAAAGGAAAAGAGCCAAAAAAAAAAGCAAACCAACACCGTTACAATGTGCGCTACACATATACCCAGGATTGTCTTTTTAATTGCCGTATTGTTTCGAGAAAGAGAGAGAGAGAAAGGACATTTTTTTAACCAACGTGTATATGATAACAATTTTTCGTACCTTCACCTGAAATTACCCAAAAAACCAACAAAAAAAAAACAAAAAGAAGAGAAAACCTCACACAATATATACAAAGGTATAAACAATGATAAAAAAAATTAATCACAGCCATACATATTATTGAATATTCCATTAAACTAATTGTAAATTATGAAAAAACCTGCGCCGTACGTTAGTCATGGATTAAAAAATATTTTTAATTTTTTTTTCATAGTTTTCAAATCGATACGAGCACCTGCACCAGTAGTATAATAGAACCTAATATTAGAATAAATGCGATTGTTTAATCCAGGACCGTTAATTAATAATTGTTATATAATATAATCCTGACTTTTATGGTTGAAATGTTACACCGTGGTTTCTTTTTTTTTTTTCTTTTTTCTGGATTTAGTGTTCGAAAGTATCCCAACATGCCCCCTGGCCCCGATTTATCGTTATAATTTGAAATATATATATATTTATTTATATTTTAACAAAGTTGGTGGTACCTGGTTCCCACCCTGTCCATGACACGGCCACAGACCAACAGCCTGGTGCAGGTCCTCAGGTTTTCCAGGCGAGTCTATACACACTGCGCTAGGGCGCTGTCTTATCTGTATTCGATGAATAAAACAAAAAAGTAAAACCCAAAAAAATGTATAGAAATGAAAAAACCAACAAAAAAAAAAAACAACAATATTCAATCTTTTCCTTTTTTTTTTTCCATCAAAATATATAGTCAATCGAAATTTCTCCTTCTCCTTATCCGTCCAAAGATCGCCGCTTCCAAACCTTAATTCACATTAAATTATATCTATACG
Organism: Tenthredo amoena; assembly: GCA_963966615.1. Taxonomy (NCBI): domain Eukaryota; kingdom Metazoa; phylum Arthropoda; class Insecta; order Hymenoptera; family Tenthredinidae; genus Tenthredo; species Tenthredo amoena. Next base: position 4,268,210 of record OZ016492.1, on the reverse strand, counting down.
ATGAATTTTTTTCAATAATCATTAACAATATAGCTATATACTATATATATTTCTATGTGAAGTATGTATAATTCTGTATATGTACACATATAATCGAGATTATTAGTCGAAACACAATATAAAGTCAAGCCTTTCCCTTCTTTTTCGTTTCAATTTTTCTCTAACATTCTACCTCTCTGCGGGGGGGTGAAAAAAAAATTACGAAAGATCGGAAAAAAATGAAGAAAAACCAAAAAGAAACAATAAAAAAACAAAAAAAAAAACAAAAAACGAACCGTCGTCTTTGGTGTGTGGCTCAAAGCCTGTGCGAGAAGTGAAACTAAAGTCGAGTACGTGTTTGGTGTCTGTTATAATTATGTCACCCTTGTGGTTATTCCGCGGGACAACGTCGCTCCTCGGCACGTCTTCCCTTACCCGCTCTTTGTTTCACGAGACAAGGGAGATAAGGTTTATTATTATTATTACTACTATCATTATCATTGTTATTATTATTATTATTATTATTATTAGTTTCTTAATTTCCCTCGACTTTTGATCATGTATATAGGGTATACAGGGTATAGAATACAGTTACTTGTTTATGATCTTATTACAGTCGAGGATATTCTAGATACACTTATGTCAGAGAAAATAGAACGGATATTTGTCTATCGAGTTCTAGAAGATGAGGACTTCGCATTTCGTGGATGTAAAATTCATGTTATAGCGTATATATAGGTATGTATATATAATATTGATTGATATGAATAGAAGCGCTAAAAGCTTGAACGAATGCACATGCACGTAAGCTTACAGGTACGACTATAGACGAGAGACGCGAGAATGAAGAATGGAAAAGAAAAAAAAAAAATTTCAGAGCTTTCGAATTTGGATATAATTATTATATTTCGTCGGTTTGATATTCGTCATTGATATAATTTACTGGGTATGAAAGCCAGTTTCAAATTTCTGCGAGGTTTCGTTTCGGGGGTATATTATAGGTGGTATGGGTGGAAAAATTTGAGAATTGGAATTTTATCGAAATCTACACTCGCAGCGAGCGAAATGAAACTCATATATGTATATATATCGCGTATATCCACGTGGGATTCATGTATATTATAGTATATACAGTGATAGCACTTTGGCAAATAAAAGAAAACGAAAAAAAATGAACACGGAAGACAAAAAAGAAATTGCCGCAGGAGGAACAATACCCCGGTTTTGTTATCTTTGGTATAATAAACCAGTAACGAGTTTTACCACGAGAAATCAATAGGATTTGTTACCTTTAACCACTAGGGGATACGAGAACGCGTGCATCCAATTACATTAACTGCAACGATAAATCTCAGTCTGTTGTAAAGCTGAGTTAATACCACGAATACAGTTTTTTCAATAAAAGAAAAAAAAAAGAAAAAACCACTTTTGGGAATCCAATTCGAGTATCGTGGAATAAGAAATTGGTCATTAGAAAAGTAAAGAAAAGAGAAGAAAAGAAAAATGAAACTGCAGGTAAGAGAAGGGAGAAAAATCACCGCAAGCTCAAAGATCTTTCATGACATATAGGTGTCGGTATGAGAATTTGGTAAAAGCTCTGGAACTTTTTCTCCAACGGAATGGACGAAAGATATATAAATAAATAAATAAATAAATAAAGGAATAAAGAAACAAGAAAACAGACGAAAACAAAAAATAAAATAAAAATAAAATAAAGTAAAACGAACAACACGAAAAACAAGATTGCATGCTTTGTGCCTGGTGAATTGTGTTGTACCTGGTTTCCGCCCTGCCGATGACAAGGGTAGAGACCAGCGGGCTTGTGCAAATCTGCTTTTCGAGCAGGAGAATCGAGGCATGTAGCACCGTTCTCTCCAAGATTACGTACCTAAATTGTTAGTTCATATTATGCAGATGGTTAGTACCGTTTCCTTTCTGTTTTTTTTTTTTTTTTTTTCTTTTAATTCTTAAGTATAAAAGCATATTAATTTATCCATTGATATTTCAACGTCGCTGATATCCTGACTCCAAATGGCTGCTGCTGTAGCTCCTGCAGTTATTGCTGTACGAAAAGAAACGCCGAGGATCGAATAACTATGGGAGGATGATAAAGTAAATTAGAGAATCCAACCTACCGAATGTTTTTTAATGACCGAAGTTGAGTAGTTTGTAAAAATGAATAAATATGAAGAAAAGAAAAGAAAAAAAAAGAACTGTGGGAACGATGAGACGAAAAGTTCGATTTTTTTTCGTTTTAATTCTTTTTCATTTTATTTTCCATTTCCCTCGTAGTTTCTCGAGATTTTTATACCCTCTATTCTCTCATATCAGAAACTGTTAAACACTGTAAAATATAATGTGGGAAAAAAGTTCGCGAAGTTACGGTATAGGAAATTAAGCATAAATAAATAAATAAATAAATAAAGGATGTGAAAGTTTTTGCTTCTTTTTCTTTTCTTTTTCTTTTCTTTTCTTTTTTTCTTCTTTCCTCCGGTTGTATAGAGACAGAAATTACTTCCGGTGCAATTCGCTATAGAAATTATTCACGGCACTCCGCGCATCTGGCTACTGTTCCGTAGCTGTTCGTAGATGTAGGCGTATGCATATATACCTACGATTTTTCGCGATAGGTATGGGTACGGGGTAGCTGCACACTTCCCTAGACTAGCCTTCACCCACTGGCTATAAATTCCCTCGAGAATTTCGCCCTGATATATATATATATATATATATGTATATTTTACTCCCTGGTACCCGGAGCCCGTCTTTTTGCGTTGCGAAAATATAAATAAAAACCCGAGAGAAATACTCACGGAACAATAAAAAGGCAAGGAGGTAAAACCCCGGGGATAAAAACTGGGTTCCAAAAAAAAAAAAAGAGACCAACAGCAAGAAGGAAAAATTAAAGCAAATATGAAATATAAAAAAAAGCCAAAGTACTAGGCAATAGAATCTAAAGGAATACATCTTTCCACCCTCAGGCTACGCGGATAGGATGCAAAAATTATGAAATTGTTATTTCACGGACCATAAGGGCAGCTTGAGATTTGAATACCAGAAAATTTGAAACTACACTGAATTCAGCTCGGGGAATAACATATTTGGCTAACGTCTGCAATTTTATGGGGGGTTGAAACTCGAACGTTGTTACATAAATCGGTATAATAATTGCAGCTCCGATAGTTGGCTAAAAAAGAGGGGATCTACCTGGTCGAAAGCTTTGATAAAATATTTGAATCGCGATCAGTGAGAATATATATGATATTTATATTGAACGCGTGGATTAATCGCGATTTTAAACTTGTATTGAATTAATAATTGACGTGGTGATTTGGACTGAAATCGTATATCCGCGTGGTGATCGCTAGCGTTTCGGTGTAACATAAATGCATATATAGATATATATATATAAAGATTATTCGGCAATTAGGAATCCGGCGCAAAATGCAGGTTTGCAATGAATAAATCAAATCCCACATAGGTATAATTGAACGAAACTGTCGAATGCTATTTGTTCGTATACGGTATATGTAAAACAAACGTCAGGATATTTCGAGGAATGAATCTGATTAATTTTTGCATACATGTGGGGGATGAAATGTGACGCGAGAGGTTCGAATATATGTAAAAAATCTGAATATGAGATACAGCAAAAAAAAAAAGTACGATAATAATTAGAGAGATAGATATTTTTCGAAATAAACTCGGGGATGTTAGGGGATGATAGTTCGATTCGTAAATGGGTACCGCGAGAAAACCAGAAACGTTAAGCTTTGTCAATGGATCCGGAAGTTATGCAGTAGATACGTAGTACTCGTAGTGGTTAGCCTCTACCCTCCCTCAGCCCTGGTCTGGTTCTACCCTGCATTGTGATGCAATCGGGGACATTGTTTCAATTCGCAGAGAGAACGCTTCCCCACTAATGGGCTGTGACGTTACTACCAGCCCCTGAAAAGGACCTAAATCGAGCTACTAGGATTTCCCAATCTACCGGAACTGCGACGATGACCCAGGGCGTCTTTGAACCCCTGATATCTCTCCCTCGGACCAAAACCAAAATTCGATTCCTTATTTCAAAAACAGTAAATGAAAGAATTTTTATTTTTATTTTTTCCTCCCCTAAACTCGATCCTCGACGTTTGAAAAAATAATACGTGGTCAACGATGAGCTGAAAAGAATTTGGAAAAAATGGTTGGTAATATTTTTTTCTTTTTTTTTTTTTGCGAAGACTTCGCCGCTTAGATACTCCTCGTCGTAGATCTGAAACAGAATGTGAATGCCTGACATTCTGTGGCACAGAGACTTACCTCGCCAGAAGCGACAGCTTCTCCGGGAATGAAAAGTTCCGGATAGATATTGTCCAGGTACCATTTAAAGGACTTGCAGTTGAGCTTCTTCCTCAACGTTTTGCGATCAGAAACGTCGCCGTAATTTCCCTGCGAATAATTTCACTGATAATCAAGAATAAAGTAGGGTAGAATTTTGTCGGTAATTTTTAGCCAGCAATCTGAACCGTGGTAAAAGTATAGTGGGTGGTAAAAGGTCCGCGGCATGATATATTCAGTACAATCTTCACGATTTCTTGAAAAGGTACGCGGGTTTGTTATTAATACTTGATAAGGAACGAGGAAATTTACTTCCTCTTTTTCTTCCTCTAACGTGGCTAAGGATACCCCCTAAGTTTCGGGACCCTAACTGAATCCTGTTTCGTTTTTAGCCGACAGTTTCACTCAGGTTTTCCATTAATCACTTTGATCAACTTTTAACACAATTGTTTTCTACAGATCTTTGTTAAACGGTAAACCGAGGTCAGATATCTAGTCGATAGAAGGAATAAAAATGTCACCAAACTCCGGGAAATAATTCCAGAATCTCACCTTGTCGTGTCCTATTCGCTGGTAGTAGTATTTCGCGTATTCATCAAGCCATACTTCGCTGAGACGAATGCTGTTCCTTTTCAGGACGTTCACTCCGCTTCTCCATTTGTAAGGCGATCGTTTTCTGAAGATGTGTCCGACGTGGGAGCACGGCACAATTTCTAAGGTACCTAAACCGTATATGTTACTTAGTGATTGCGGGAGTCAGGTTGAGCAGTCGGGTGCAGAATGCAGGTTCTAAGGGCTTAGAGGAGTTTCTAAAGTGAAATAAATCACGACCCCCTTTATCGAGAAGGGGTCAATGACGGCATTTAATTTCCACCAACGATATCTTCGTCGGTGCAGGGTGGTTTCCTCGGGTTTTCACGTCACGGCTAATGTATTCTAAGACGCGAATGAACACGGTTTCAAATAAGTGGAATAAAGTAGATTCAAACGATTTGACTCACCTCCGCACATCCAGGTCTTGAAAGATAGCTCCAAATTCTCACCTCCCCAAATATCAAACCCGCTGTCATAGGTCCCCAGTTTTTCAAAGAAAGCACGATCGATGGAAAACAGGCCTCCAGCCATGGTAGGCGACCAGACTGGTTCGGCCGAATTTTTGTGTTTCTTTTTTTCCCGCTCAGGTACGGCGTGCCAATTGAACTGAAAAGTTAGACAATATTCGTTCAACGATTTTTCCTTTTTCATCCGATGATTAAAAACGGCGGTTTCCTCCCTTCCTCACCTGAAGATTCCAGTCAAATCCACCCACGTTAACACCCCCGGAATCTCGCCAGTGATACTCCAGCGTCGAGTCGTCTATGACGTCGATAACAGGGCAAACTACCGTCGTTGAATCACGGGCTATGCGATCTAGCAAGGGCTCAAGCCAACCCTCTGTACATTCGCAGTGGCTGTCCAAGTAAGTGAGTACCGGTGCTTTCGCTGCCGCAGCTCCTAATAGCCGAGCTCTGATCAAACCCTCTCTCTTGGGTGCGCGGATGATCCTTACCTTAGGGTAGTTCATCATATAGTCCTCTAGCTGACGTTTCAAATGTGCTGAAAGATCAGGATATACTACCTATTATCGTTATTCATCTACTAGAAATTCAGTAGAACTATATCAACGATTTTATACCAACTACGTCGACGTCCTTATATCATTATTATCATTATCATTATTATCATTATTATTATTATTATTATTATTATTATTATTATTATTATTATTAACGTAGTTTTGAAATCCGACAAATCCTCTCCGTGAATTTATAAGTAGGTACTTAGAGAGAGAACTTCCTGGTCGGATTATTTCATATAATTTTTTGTTTTCGCATGAATAAAATAGTAATTCGTGAAGTCTTTCACTGGCTGGAGATTATTTATCATCGGACGAAGTGATATGTTAATAATGTATTTTGGGTAATTTTGGAGTCTCTTTGTTCGCCGGTGATAATTTTTTTTTTTTTTTTTTTTGGCACCTTTTGTTTTCGGAAATTTCATTCGTAGATTTCAACGAGAAAATTTAGGACGGTTTTCACGTTACACTGATCTTCTATCATCGATTTTACCTATATATGTATATACGTATTAAAATTGAATAAATTATCGGATGGGAAACTCTCGTCGGTTGATAATATATTCCAAGTTTCTCTTTGTGTCAGAATGTTTTCATAAAGGATGAGAGTAAATCCGCCTACCTATTCCGTCTTATATTCCGGTCACGTATGTAGTATACCTACATACGTGTAGGTATACACGGTCTAACTTATGTAGACATGAAAATTGACTGTTGTATTAATAACGAGAGACACATAAGGAGGGGAAAACTCAAGGACTTTAGGATAAGCCAGATTTGCGAATATAGTTGACTGCAATATTCTACGCGGAAGGATGAAAATATTTGTAATTCAAATTCGGAGGTAGAAAAAAAAAAAAACAAGGGAGGAAACAAAAATTGTAAAGAAAAAAAAATTCGTTTCTACGTTTTTTGATGGTCTGAAAACGACCCTTTTATTCCATGGATTGATGATACGTATGAATAATTTTGAATACCGAGAGCAGAATACCAGCGAAATATCGAGCTTGAAAATTGATAAAAGCTTCACAAAAGGTGAAGTAGGTACCTCTACTGATCGTGAATGAAAATATTGAAAATGGTAGGGCATCGAGGCGTACGTAAAATACGAGGCGGTTCGATCTGGCTCATTTAAGGTACTGAATTAGAGTCCCTTTCAACTGGCCACAGTCAGTTAAGCCCAGCTCTGAGCTTCGGGATTAGCGAGCAGTGACGATTTTGCCCAGGAAAATTTTCCTTGCGAATTGGGAACGGATCGCTAGCTGACTCACTGCTAATTGCCAGGTGGGTAGCCCCCATGGCATTTGGTACGATTATTACACCGGAGAATCGTAAATTTAAATAACGTTCACGGTAAAGCAGGATTACTTCTTCGCTCCGGATTTACCTCGCTCTATGTGTAAACCGAACGCGTCCTGTACACCTAACAGTTTCAAAGTGAAATAACGATGGGTATATTTCGATCGGTGATCAAATCGAAGATCGGTAAGGTTCGGAAGAAAACAGGGAATCGTATTCGTGGTGGAAAAAAAAAAAAAAAAAAAAAAAACAGGAGAAGAAAAGGAGAAAAAGATACCAGGGGGATGAAATGTAATTTCTGGTATCGATTTTTGACGTCTCTATACCGTGAATGATATCGGGTTTAGTGGTAGTTTAATCGGTATATCGTCCTCTGTCCGTTAAATCTTCTTACCACGGTCATTCCGACCGAAAGCCATAATAAATAGTCCTTAAGCCAAAGATAAGGCGAGAGGTCCGAAGAGCAGAGAAATTGTGCGGTTGCTGGGGGGATTTAACCGTTTGCATGTTTATTACAGTTAATTTCCTTCGCCTAGAGAGAAGGATGAAGAATAAGAAGGAAGAAGGAACAGGAATAAGAAGATGGAGATTGACTTAGTTCCTACCCCCTGGGTCTTAAACTTATTTCTTCGACGAGTCCCGAATGTTAAAAAGAATCCGAAATATTTCAGATTAAATAAAAAATGGTAGCTTTTTTATTTTAACAACTAGATGATCTCATTATACCGGATATAAGAAATAGGAATAAAATAATGAACCCTGACACGAAGTGCACTGTTTGTTATACAGCACGCTAACGTTGTCCGGTATATACATCTATCCAGCAGGCTTCTCGAGTATGTTTATGGGGTTCACTTCCGCCAAGTCCGTTGGCTTATCTCAAGCTTTTAAGGGAATATACCCTCCCTTACACGCCCTCGTTTTATCCCCGTCTAGGCCACCCTTGGAGTTTCTAATCTATACGCTTTCCACGCTTTTTTCTGGACTCGGATCATTCAAAGATTTGGTATTGTATAATAGGATGCGATGTGATAATTTAGACTATGATCTCTGGAATTAGAGATTGAAAATTTTCATTTGCATATTACTGTTTCTCTTCTTTTTTTTTCTTCTTTTTTTTTTTTCTCTCTTTTTTCACGTTATGAAATATTACAAGTTTAGTAAGTCAATTATACAAGGTAGGGAACCGGGTGTCACAAATTTTGCGTTTTATTCGTTGGGGTCGTCGCGACGGTCTCCTCGTCTGCTATGTATGGTAATTTAAACGAGGGAAAACTCGTCGTTTTTCATTTCTCGATGTAGGAAACGGTTCATCTTCTCGCAGAACAGAACTTACGTAGGTAGTACATACGTATAGTAGGTAACGCGTGGAGGCGATAGTAACATACCTACTACACGATAGATCCCGAGTATTATCTCATCCTGTTGAATAGAAAACGACAAATTCCCATTCCCATTCCCGTCTCCATTCTCATTCCCATTCTCGTTCCCGGATGTAGGTATATATATATATATATATATCTACGTAGAAACGGAAGTTAAGGTTCCGTTCTACGCGAATGTAATTCAAGCTTTGACTCATCCTCGGATGTGGAATAAGAGGAATAAAGGCGAGGTATAGAGAGGGAGCTAGAAGTTTAGCGAAATATATATACCTATATATATAAATCGTAGTAAATCCGGATTTCGTTCATTTTATCATTCCCCTTTCGAAAATCTTGTCGCCCTCCGGTCCTCTTTCTACCGTTTAAATTTAAATTGAAAGGGTTCAGTGGAAGAGGCGAGGCGAGGCGAGGGTAGAGACGGAAGTTTGTAAATATTTAGTGAACGTGACGCAGTTGGCTCGGAGGTCACCACCATCCGGAAGTTTAAAGAATTGAAAACTCCACCGGTTTTTGAAAATATAAAAAAAGATGAAAAAAAAAAAAAAAAAAAAACGTAAACGAAAAGGAAGAAATATTTTTCCCCATTTTTCTTTTTTTCTTGTTCTTTTTTCGTTTCCTTCTTGTTCACGCCTATTCCTGTAACGCGATATAAACTAACGCCATCGATCACTTTCGACTTGATCGATACCCTGCCCTCACAATCTGCGACCGCGACAGGGGCAGCAAATCACCGCAGCACCAGGTGATACACACCGGGTTTGAAATAAGTGCGTGGGGCCATCAGGGTCGGTATTTTGGTATTGAAATAAATATTATTTTCGTGGAAAGACTACGGGAAAAAAATTGAAAACGGAAGAAGGAAAAAGAAAGAAAAAAAATATATATATCGTTTTTCTTACGCATGTCGGAGTAATCATCGACGAGGATGATTTCCTGCAGCAACGGAGATGGTGAACGATCCAGAACCGAATGTACTGTCCTTAAAAGTACAGACCAAGCCTCGTTGTGGAAACAAATAATTACCGCAGTTGGTGGAAGATCGGTCATGTATCTTCCGGGTTCTTTGCACCTGAAACGAAGAGAAAAAAAATGTAAATTAAATTAGAAAAATTGTAATTTATAATAAAAACTGATGAGAATTCACGAGTTAGAAAATTATCGCATAACGCTATAGGATTTTGTACATCTTAATCATTCTTCTAAGTGCAACGCAGGCAGCAGCAGCAGCAGCAGCAGCACTAGATCGTATCGTAAATTTTATCGCTTTATTATAGTTAAACTAACAGCTTTGAGACAGTAAAATTTAATCTTTGTGCAAGTATTATGAGCTACGTGTTAATAAAATTCTTAGCTGCAGGGATTATGAAAATCGTCGTATTTGTTAGGGATTTCTCTAAGAAGTTTCAGAGTTCATTTTCGAGCTAATTGTGCAAAAAAATTTCAAATTTTCCTTACCGGTAGTAGCAGGTATTTCATGAAAATTCGATAGATTTTCAACGATATAATTTTCCAAGCCACAGCGCACCGCAAAAAAATCTTTTATCTCCAAATCGTGATAAATAAAATTAGGTCGTTAAAAATCTGTAAATTTTCCACGGATACTTACTATCGTAGGTAAGAAGTGTGCGGTTTTTCAGATCATTCGAAGCGATAATGAGATAGGAAGTTAAAAGTAACCCCGAAGTACTAAAAATCGTGTGTTATTTAAATGGGAAAGTTCGAAGGCTTTGTGGCGGTGCTTAGAATTGAGATACGAACCTGGGATTTTGAATAGATTTTTTTTAAATATATTTGGAGACGTTCTGACCCATGGGAGCATTGAAATTCGCATATGACCGAATTAAGGACCACCTTGATATATATTTCTATATACTATATAAGATTCGAAACTTGAGAAGACAGCCAGAGTTCATTCGTCAAATAAAAAATCGTTATCGGTCGAATAATGGCTTCGCGACTGCACCCCCTGGTTAACAAGGGTCGAGGCATCTGCCAACCCCCGTTATACGTATAGGTAAAGGTAGTAGTAGTAGCGTTGGAGTAGTGGGTGAAGAATGGAAAAGGTAAAAGCGAAAAGCCATGTATTTCGAAGAATCGGACATATCCGATTGCCGAAAGCGAAAGAGAGAGTGAAAATTGTTCCAATTTGAATTTGACACCGTGCTGAAACCTTCGTCCATTCGTAAATCGATAGAAAACCAGCCCCTCGATCTATTCCGCCGGAAAATATAGACTGGAAAAAAAAGTCCAGCGTCAATCGACTAGAAATTATTAAACCTTCTTATCCGGCTAAAGTGGCTTCACACCGTCTTATACATTTAATACCATTTCATTCGGGGGGTGAAAGAGAGCAATAAAGGCGACAGCAGACACCGAAAGACAATTCTGAGAGATCAGAAGCGTGAATTAAACTTTTTTTTTCAAAGACTCGGAAAAATTCTTCCAACTTCTTTCTCCGGTCTTTTACTATTTTCTTTTTTTCTTTCCTTTTCTTCTGTTTTCCTCGCGATTATAATTAGGGAAAAAAATTGGCTCTCAATAATCCAACTCAATCCCTTTCCGAAATAATTTTGAGAATCTAAAAAGGGTGGTGAAATCTTTCGATTTCACTAACGAAACCGAGTTCGTGGTAAAGCCTTAGTGTTTCAGGGGTCCGTATATAGCTGTCTGTTCAAAAATAATCCCATAAATTCAATTAACTAGTGATATATATCGCTCGCTTCTCCTCAGGGGCTCATAAAGGATTGAGATAGTGGACGGTGGACCTGCAAGCTTATAGCTGGGGGTATGCCATAGGTATATGTGTGCATGTAGGTGTACGTAGCTGCGTATGTATATATCTACGTATATATGTATGTATATATATATATATATACACTGCAAAGAACAGGGATAACACAAACACCCACACAACCATATCCATCCTGTAACACGTCATGACGAAGTGGTTCTCACCTTGCGTTACCGCTCCCTCGCGATACCCCTTTTCCCTAAAAAAAAAAAAAGGGAAAAGAAGGGAAAAGAGGAAAAAAAGGAAGAAGGGAGAAAAAAAATAAAAAAAGAAGGAAATTCCGAATGTTTCCATCGAACGAACATCCACCGCACTACTACCTTCGTCGACGAGAGTTATGCGAGTTTTTATGTCCGTGCGTGCCGCGATAACTGAACTGGTAACAGAGAACGAAGAGAAAGCACCTCGCGCTGGCGGAAGACGTTTACCTACTTCCGGAAAAACTTTCGCACCCCCGTCTCGTCGTAGGAAATAAGAAATAGGGCCGGTAGCTGGTTAAGTCCGATATCGTGAATCTAGTTTTCTGTGGGGAGGAATTATTCGATGAAAAAATAATGCCGACTCAAGCAATCTCCGCATTCGTTCGTTCCTTCGCTTTTTTTTTCTCTATTTTTTCTTCTTCTTCTTGACAAGGAAGAATGCCTGTTTTCCATCTCCTCCTTATTTCGTAGCGCCCACTCTCTCTCTCTGCAAGTTCCGCGGAATAATTTTAATTCTCGAAAACTCCTCGGGCGTGACAAATTTCGTGAAAAACATTCCTATCCGACGAGTAAAGAGAGAGGAAACGGAAAAGAGGGAAGAGGAGGAAAGGGAGAAGGGAAAATGGGAGTGAGCAATCTCTCGCTGAGGGATTAGCTTACCCTTGTGGCTGATGTTATAGTTAGGGACGTTTCCCTATATTCCTACAAAACTCAGGCAAAGGTATGATAAAGAGAGATACAAGGGGAGAGAAAGTAGCGCTTGTTAGCGGCCGAAAGGTTGAGCCGTTGCCATAACCCGGGGTGTTTCCCTGTTTCACTGTTTCACTGTTTCACTGTTTCCCTGTTTGGCTGTTTAGCTCTTTAACTCTTTGGCTCTTTGCCTGTTTACCGGTAACGGACTAAACGCGATCCATCATCCACGTTACCACTTTAGTTAGCGCTACACTGCCACCCGCACCTGGGTTCAAACGGCCTTAATACCATTTGCCTAATCATCCTTCTTCCAGACTAGCTAATAGCCGGCTAACTCTACTAGACTAGAAGATCCACGCGTTGATAAGAATCCTTTACGACATTGCGGTACGAGGACGAGAAAGGATCCGCGAGTTACTTCATAGACTGCGAATAGACAACGGGTAAAATAACAATGAGAAATAACCTGATTATCAACGGTGGAGAAAATCGGAACGCATTAATTGTCGCGAAACTATTATAGGGTCTGTGTAGGTACATACGTGACCCAGACACCCCTTGTGCAGGGTAGAGAAGAGATTCTAGTCAGTATTACTTCCTGTTTGGACAGTGGCCAAGTTTCCGTTCGGCTGTTCGAGGATTACTTCGATCGAATGGTCGAGGAACGAGTTTCTTAAATTCACATCTCGTTCGCCCGTCAGTTCGTTCTTCTTAGAGTCCAGACTCTAGGTTGTGCAAGGAGCTTTTAAAATTGACCAGGACTCGTGGAGAGGTATAAGGTAGGAGTGTAACGGAGATCGAGGAAAGGATGTTCGACGAGGAATTCAATCATTTGAGAAAACCGATTATATAAAAGTTCGGTAAGAAAATAAAGAAAGAAAGAAAGAAAGAGAGAAAGAAAGGAAGAAAGAAAGACAAAGAGAAAGAAGTTCGGGTAAAAGGGCAGCTGCTCTCCGAGGTGGAAACAATAATTACCGATTCGTTAATTTGATTCCTAATTGTAGCAATAATCGTCGTATTCATTAAAGGACCGACTCCCGTTTTATTTCGGAGACTGCAGGGACTCGATAATCGACGTCTTACAATTAGTGAATAAAATTCAGTACTCGAGGACCGGTGTTTCCCGAATTGTTGAATTAAACACCGTTCATCATAATTACGTGGCTTTTGTAATGCCGCGAGCTGTTTAACTCGAGTAGGAGGTACTTCTCGTGCTTTTATTTTTCAGGTACTGGTCACACCGGATCTGGCCATAATTTTGTCCTTTACCATTTTAAGCCTTCTTTAACAGAGGAGCTCTCTCCTCATAATCTTCAACGTACTCGTTGTTTCGAGAGCGACTCTCAAGGTACCCACAACAACTCCAAAACCACAAAGGAAGTTTTCCCTTTTTCTTTTTCATTTTCATTTTCTTTTTTTATTCCGTCTTTCTTCGTTACCAATCTTTTACTCTCGGCTCTGTAAAAGCGCTTTCAGGTGAAAAAACAAGAAGAAGAAAAAAAAAAAAAAAAAAAGAAGAAAAATGTGACCGTCTAGAGGACAATATACCGCCGAAATTGTTGGTTTTATTTTCGTTTAAAAACGATCCCGCACCCTGAAAGCGTGAGTGCAGGTGAAATAAGTCAACACGGTCCGCGTCGCGACGTATACCTACCTAGCTTATTCTTTGTCCCGCAAAGCTGAGGGAAAACTTTTCCTTTTTCTTGTTTTTTTTTTTTTTTTTTTCTTACTTTTTTTCCCCCCTTCACTTTATGATACTAGTTGTCGTAATTATTCACGCTTCGCCGTATTCGCTGGCTCGGGCAATATTCGTTCCTCGGAAAGGTGGAGGGGAGAAGAAAAACGGCAAAAAAAAAAAAACAAGAAAAAAAAACAGAGTTTCGTTTACGACTCTTTTTCGCCAATTCTTAAGGGCCAAGAGGATGAAATTTAGCCCCTCTCTAAAGTCTGTACTATACATAAAATTTACGTTGATATTATTCCACGCTTCAAGGGTAAACAAATTCTATTCTTGTTTTTTTCTTATTTTTTTTTTTTTTTCTTACATATACCTACAAAAAAAAAAAAGATCCGGCTAGAAAATATGACTTATAAACGTTTTTCGCTACTCTCCTTATTTCGTTCTTTTCTCATTGTGTCAACGCAACGATCGAGTTATAAATAATCCGAGTTTCGATTCCGTTTCGTCGTTTTGGAAAAAAAAAAAAAAGTTCCCGAAGCCGGGCAAAGTAAAGGCATCGCAAAATTTGATTCTGTTCTTGTAATAAATTCGGCGAAAAGAAACACGCCGGAGGCTCGTGTAATGTTGGAAGGAAAGAAAGACAAAAAAATCAAAATAAATTTCAAAATACCGAATGTTGTTGAACGGTTTCGAGTCCGAAAGAAAATACGCGTGTTTCCTATACAGCCCACTGCTTGAGCTATGGAAAGATACCCGATGTAAAATGAAATAAAATAAAATAAAATAAAATAAAATAAAATAAAATAAAATAAAATATAACAAATAAAAAATAGAACAAATGAGGTGTTCATTTGTAAAGGAGAAGTTTTAATAAGCGTTCATTACCTGCCCAGGACGTGGAATAATAATAATCACTCTAGCTAATAATTAGTATAGCTGGGTTAATAAATTGCTGTAATATTTTTGCCGGTACTATAACTGCCTCCACGTTGTCATCTACATGCTTTCAGAGTTCTCGTATCCCACGGGATAAATTTATCCCTCGGGATACGGGAACTCGGAAAGTTTTAATACAGCAACGTCGCTTTGTCACCTTGCACCGTTCCGGAGTAGTTTCTCAGCTCGAAATCCTACCGAAAGCTTTCTATGCCTGTCGTCAACCTCGTTACTAACGATTACAGTCCAACTTACATTACCTTCGCATATACTATCTACGTTACGTATATACATATACGGGATTATCAGAGACTTTTAATTTTCTCACCTAATCCGTGAGAATAAATTCCGAAAAAAAAAAAGAAAAAAAGAAAAAAAAGTACAATCATTTTTACGATCGAACATATATATACGAAGCGAATGTAAATTTCTTCCACCGTATGATATATCTCTTTTTGAAAATCTATCCCACGTGTAATTCTATATGTGCGTGAAATTTTATTCCGTACTTTCAGATTTATTTCAAACAATTTCCCAAGAGGAATCGACTCTTTTTATTTTTTTTTACATTATTATTTTTTCTTTTTCCCTTTCACGGTAGTATTTTACAACCCCGAAATAACCGCTGCCAAAAATTGTGAAAAAGAGAGAAAAAAAAAAAACCAAAAGAAAAAAAAAAAAAGAAAAGAAAAAAAATTCACCCCATTTTTATTCCATCGCGATTTCTGATGTAACGGCTCTTCTCGATTCACTCGATATCATCAAAGTGGGACACACACGACCGAGATTCCGTTTTTCTTTTTTCCCCCGGACGGTGTGAAAAATTAATTGAAAATTAATAGCAATTAACGGCCGCCTCGGACTAATGAAGAATAAGGAGAGGGGGAGTAAAAAAAAATTTCTCTCACCAGCCCGAAGTTATTAAGTTCCGCGAGATAAATAACCGGAAAGAGAAGAAGAAAAAATAATAAAAATTGCCTTGGGGTAAAGTTGCTCCGTTTTTTTCTTTTTTCCTGTTTTTTTTTTCTTTTTTTTTTCTTCTTCTTCTTCTTCCTTTCCCGTCGTTTGTTTTCTCTCTTTTCCTTCAATCCGAAATTTATTTACAGGAAATAAAATCTTGGGAGGTTTGAAATAATTAATCAAGTGATATTAAATCTAGCGTTCGATAACAGGGTATAGATAGTTCATAGCTTAATATGCTTCATACTTTTGAAAGTGTCGTAACCGGATGGTGCCAAACAACTGTCACCTACAGCAGGACTACCCCGATCAACGAGACCGCGAAATCGAGAATGTCAACGCACACGTGGTGCCGGTAAACCCGGTGAACCACCCTCGTCTAACAGTCTGCATTCACCCCCTAAGGGACCGAGTTGCGGTCAGATACTAGATAGCCACTTGTCACGGACGATACCTCGTTAATAACACGTCAAAGATCACATACTGAAATCGGAGAAAGTAAGGAAAGAAGAAAAAAAAAAAAAAATCGGGAATCGTATATCGACCCTCTTTTTTTCTTTTTTTTTTTATCTTCATTTTTCCCCTTTTCATTCTTCTCGGCAAGGCGTACAGGCGTGGAAGGACTATACATATATGTGAGCCCAAAAATATGTTCAATTTCGAAATATTTCATAGCTTTCTGATCATAAATTCAGAGGGTTTAAGAGGTAAGCTATTTAAGGTTTCTCGAAGGCAAAAGCTCGGGTAGGTAGGTAGGTAGGTAGGTATATCGTCCGTTAAGATCAGGGGATCGATTTGCACAAGCTAGCAGTATCCACGAAGCTCGAACAACCCTCGTATATCACCTGTCCGAATCGACCTTGTATCCTCTACCCATAGTTATCATTCAAAGTATACCTTTTCCACCAATTCTTACCTCTCACTATCTTATCTCTGATCATCTATACCAAAAGGGCGAAAAAAGAAGAAAAGAAAAAAAAAGGAGAAAAGATTCCGAATTAATGATTCAACAGCTTCGTCTATACGCCGATCTTCAAGACGCGAAAAATGAACGATGTCAATGTCGCCAATAACTCACATCTAGGTATATGATAAATTTTCCATGCTTGCTTGGTCCTTTGCCGCGCACCGTAAGCATATTATACATCCTCGAGCCGAGTCAGCTAGTAAAAGATTCTAGTGGTAGTAATTTTTCTTGAATAACTAAGCCAAAGTGGAAGAGAGCCATGGTACGAGTCCAGAGTTTAAGGTCGGTGGTCACTTTGCTAACGTCCGGGTAGGTAGGTAGGTGGGTATACGGGGTAGGAAAAGCCACTTCCGGTACACCGTTTGTATAATTTCCGGAGACAAACTGGTTTTTGCATAGCGTGGTCAACCCCGGACATCCCCCAGGTCGCTCGACTGACGTGGGTCTAGACTCAGAGGTCGCTTGGTGTAATCCGGCATGGTGGTAGCTGAGCTAGCGAACCTCGACGATGACCTGAGATATACGTTTATACCTATATACCTATTATATAGCTAGCTAGGCATGTATTACATTTATTTCACGTGTATATATCTTAGTATATAGCTTTATCGTCGGTTTGAGGAGAACTTTGACTAAAACTATAATCTGCAGTTTTGGGGTACTCCGCCGTTGGGGTAGCAGATAGCTGGATAGCTGTCTGATCTTTCCAGTAGCTCTTCGCTCTTTGCCGTTATTCACAAGATCGGAGAGAGATTTCTATCTGGTATATATATATATATATATATATATATATATATATATATATATATAGTAGGTATATTATATAGTAAGTAGAGAAATGAAGGTTGAGGTTCTAGATTGCACGGTTTTAGAGAGGGAAAATTTTGTCTCGTTTACCGCAGGAAATATCCGATGATGTTTTGTACAGCGGGAAAGCGAGAGAGAGAGAGAGAGAGAGAGAAATAGAGCGGAGGCTGGATAAGATAAGAATCTTGCTTACGAGAGGTAAAGTTTTACGCCGTAATCAAGAGACTCCGCTACTCACCGGGATATTTCAAACGCTGTATAAACTTAGGCGTGAAAATAGAAACTAGAGAGTGAAGAATTTTTTTTTTTTTTTCTCTTTCAATTAACCTTATTTTTTTTTGAGTATATCAAGGGGTTGTTTGATCGTAAAATGAATTAGAGAACTGAACGAGAGTTCGGTTAAATCTCTAAATAGAAACGACAACAAGCCGAGGGCTGCTGGTATGATCCTTGAGTTAGTTTGACGGCGTTGGAATTGTTAAACTTTCAGCTCTGATACCTACTTGCAAACAAAAAGTTTTTGTTGCAGAGGGTTTAAGCCTCGTTGTTAGGATGTTTACCGAAGAGAACTGTCACTTCAGGCATTATTTCGACTAGGGTATACCTTGGCTTGAAGGAATGATCTTTATTCTAACAAATGGTAAGCTGCGGTTTGTTGCCGTGAATTTCTCTGCCCCGTTTCAACGTGTTTCATATTCCATATTACACGTTTCACCTTTCATGTTTCAAGCCCAGTATTTTCACCCCTGGAAGGTTAGATCTTGTGATTTATTATCCTTTGGTATGAAAATTCGCGAGGTTTTCCGTACCTACTCGTGAAAGTACACGTATACGTACTACATACGTATATGGTTAGGTGCCGCATACGTCGGATTCTGAGGGTTTTCCGACCTTTTCTTTTTGTCTCTGACAAGTTCACCGAGACACTAATTGCTTGGTAAAACTTAACGAGTTCATTTTTTTACTCATTTTAGTTTATTTTATTTTATTTCGCAAGGACGATTCGCAAACAGATAATCAGGCCCTTATAGGTATAAATCGAGAAGGAAATTTTTAAACTCTTCAAGGGTCCCAGCAGCCCCTGCTCTAAAACTCGAGGGCTCTTTTCTCGAACGAAAGCTGCAGATCTATGGAAAGGGAGTAAAGAATAAAAAAAAAACGAATTTTTTTTCAATTTTTTTTTCCCGCCAGAGGTTCGTTACAGGGGGTTCAATTGTGAACGTGCACAGTCCGCGAAAGTCGAGGTGTCAGAGTGTCGAAGGATCTAAGGTAGGAGGACAGAGTAAAGCTCGGTAATGAGCAGCCGTAAAGAAAAGAATTGACGCGAAATTGAATTTCTGATAAAATGAAGAAGAAGAAAGCAAAAGAAGAAAAAAAAAAAAAGAAAAAACGAACAGAAAGGGGACTTTTATTATAAAAACTCGATTTAACCCCGTGGCCTAGACTCTTAGGGAAAAGCGATATATTAGTTTCACTCAAGGCACTCTCCGCGCTTCTTATACGAAATTTTCTCTTCTTAAATTCGCTTCTCTTCATAAGGTGGTTATATTGATATCCTAATCTTTTGATCTCATAAACCGCGAAGTCTAGGCTGCAGCGCGATCTCCCAGTTCATGGAAGAAACCGCGACGCTCGGTTAAAAGTTGAAATAAATTTTAATAACTTTCGTAAAAATCTTCCCCCCCCCCCCCCCCCCCCCACCCTGGTAAACTCCCTTCCTCCACCTTTATCCTGGCTCTGACGTATCAAATTAAACTTTCCGGTTCCCGGTTACCGGGGACAGGTTTATTATTCTGATGGATAGCGGAAATTGTTCGATTTGCTCAACGAGGGATCGGACTATATATCCCCTAGCAGAAATCCTTACGAGCGGGAACGTAGGTACTCTACCTATACCACCTACGCGGTGAAATCATTCGAAGGGTTTCCTCCGGTCTCTGCCGCAGTACCTTGATGGTAGACCCGTGTAATTAAATTAGTCCAGAGAAATCGGGACAGCGGCTGGGTTCTTGGGTATAGGTGCAAATAAAAATTATACCCAAAACCCTGGTTGATCAGGGGATCGCATCGCATCGGCCCGTTAGCTAACGAAGCCGAAGGAGATATTCCCTGTCGAAATTTGTCGATCCAGCATGAAACAGAAGGGACTAAAGTCGATTGAACAAACCGAACCGGGGTAGTAATTAGACCGTGGATTTATTTTCTAATAAATATACCATACAAACCCGTCGTACTGTATTTATTTATTTATTTATTTATTTATTTATTTATACGAAGAAGAGATCACACATCTGGTATTTCGTTTCCGGTTTTCGAATCGTATTTAAACGGGTCCGGAAGTCCGAGAAGCTGCTGGGGACGGGAGTTTAGTTCAGCCGGAGAATATGGAGAGCGGAAAGTATATTCGTATTAATTTTTCAAAACGTTTTTATCCCCCTTTGAAAAGAAATGAAATTACGGTCGCAGCGAATATTCCATACTGTACTAATAAAAGGGAAAAAAAATTCCCCTTCTCGTGAAACGGTCTTTAACGCGATTCATCATTTTATGGGATAGTTTACCCGCTATCCAGTACCGCGGTGCTCTGCTGCAGGTATGTAGTAGGTACCAGAGGCAGTGCAAACTTCCATAAACTCATGGAAGATCATTTTTCGCTGTTTCAGAAGAGAAAACTAATAACAGGAAGAGCGCCGGGGTCTTTCCCTATCTCGAGTAACCCACGCGAGAAAAATAAGCATCGAGGTTTTTCTATTCCGTTTCCTTTTTCTTTTTTTTTTTTTCTTCTTAACTTTTCTTTTCCTTTTTTTTTTTTCTCTCCGTTTCTATATGCATCTCCACCCCGTTACCTGATATAAGTTTCGATCGGTGGTATACGGGAGGACTTTTCGCTATCATGAAAGGTCCTGCCGCTTACGTTACGTAACGGTTACGTTCTTTTTAGAGCTTATCGTAAACCGGAAATTGTATCTAATTTCGAGACTGTATACGTAAACAAGCGTCGTCTAATTTCCATCCAGGGATCGTCAAGCCGACCCTCTCGAGGCCGCTACAAGCTGGTCAGAGGTATAAAAAGAAGCGAAAGAGGGAGAGGAAGAGAGAGAGGAGAAAAAAAAAAAGAAAAAAAAAAAAAAAACCCCACTCGATTTTGTGGACTACACTGTTTTCCATGCGAGGGTCGTTTTACCGCTTTTCTAATCTCGCGAATTACTTCGGGCGTAGATATACTCGAGAAATTGATTAATTGACACGGTTACCCCGGCGCTAATATTATCCGTAAGAAAAAAAAGTAATCCATTCCCGTATGTAGAAAATTAGTTTCCCTCGAATTTCATATTACGTACGTGTCTCTAATTCTCTTCTAAAATTGACTTTTCTCTCGCTATATTCTCTCCCGACTATACCAAGTCACTTCGGGAAATGATATATGTACATATATATATATGTATGTATATATATATATATATATATACCCAAAGTGTACTTAGATCCTTGGCAAGACTCGTGAGGATGGGCTGCTGCGATGCCTCATTGACCCGGTGTCTAATGAGCGCGCACACCTGAGTGCCTCCAGACAAGTGGATCTTCACTTACATCCGCACCCTAGAGGTCTTACAACGAGAAGTGAGACAGACAGGTACAATCCCCGGCAAAATTGTCACGTGGATATAGAATTATTAATATCCGCTTGTATAAATTTTTGCGATATCGAAATAACATATCGTCATCCATTCGTAAATTTTACCATCGCAATTTTTTAAAACCGTCGATTTCTTCGAAAGGTATAAGAAAATTCTCTGCCCTGAATTTTCCGATACTCGATCGAATCTTTTGAAAAACAAAATCGAAAAAAAAAAACAAAAAACAGAACTTATTTGCCAATTTTTCTCAAACTGAATTCATTCATTTCCCGACGAATTTAGCCCACGTGTTGAAATTATGTCTTTAGCTGTACCCACTTTATTCCTCTGTACGTTGCACCGAAGTAAGGTGCAGCGCTGCACAGAGTAAAGTACTTTGACACCCGAAGAGGTTGAAGCCTACGGTTCGCTGAAACTATGCAAGATCGTGAACACCCTTTTGACTTCATATATAGCTGCAACAGCAGCACTAGCGGCAACAGCAGCAGCAGCAGCACTCTATAGCGATTCTCTCAGTTTCTTGTTACACTAAGCAACGAGATGGAGAGAGAGAGAGAGAGAGAAAATTTCGTCCTCTTTTACACGAGACTATCAGTACCAGCTAGTGCAGTATATAAACCACCTAATTAGAGGCTCTAGCACGTGCTCAAAGATGCGCCTGTCTCAGCAAGGGAGGATAGCGGAAGTGAACACTTCGGTATTCCACCCCTATTATACATATATTCGCATATTCTATACGAAATCGGTTGACTTTGCAAGTCAGGTGTGTTATCCTCTGTGTACGAAGAATTTGAATTTATAAAACCTTTCAGATGTACCAATTCACGCGGTTCTGTTTTTTCCTTTCTTTCTTTCTTTATTTCTTTCTTCTCCTTCCTTCGTTTCTTTTTTCTTATTATCCAAGCCACGACGCAGAGAGATAATTGTAATTAATTGGATCGCGTATAAAATTTGTCCATTAATTATATTTTAAACTGTATTTCTTCTTTTTTTTTTTCTCGGTTCTTTCTTCTACGTAGATTAATTACCCTCACCTTATCCATAATTTTTTCTTTTAATTCCGTCTGTTTTTTTTTTATCGTTATTTTTTATTTTCGTGTTTTTTTTTTTTTTTCTGTCATTTTACACCTTTAACTGTTGAACCGTGTTTTTAGGTGCTCGTTGGGGCGTAGAAATAGCGATAAATTATCACGGTAGCAAACAGCCTGTGACAAGTGGCTATGCTGGATACAAAATTGCACAGGTTCCTCGTTGGTCGATGTGAAGATAATCGGTATACGTGTGTATATAGCTATAATAATATATGTGTAACGATTTGTCGTTTGTATATTGCGTATATTAGCCTAAAAGAGAGAGGGAGACCTACATATTTACACATATACTGTAACTTTTTGGGTGCTTTACGCGACACTGAAGGTGTCGCGTACGGCTAGTTACTTGTGAGTGTCTTTACTCTAGATTAATTTCTAGGGCTCCTTGGTAGAGGTAATCAATTTGTTAGTCCCTAATACAGACTAGGGTGGAGCGAATCACACCGTAGCTGCCTCCCTCAGACCTGGATGCTGCAAGCAGCACCGAGGCTGTATCAGACTTGGGATTCAACGCACTTGCCGAGACCGTATCTCGACTTGGGTACGCCTAGCGCACCGAAGCGAGTATCGGATCTGGACAGTGCAGTCGTCACCGAAGCTGTATATTAGCTAATTAAATGAAATGTGTTAGTCAGGTCAGTTCAGCCTACGGAGAAGAAGGTTGTAGAGAAAAAGGAAACCGTCCCGATTAACAAAATATTTAATTAATCAAATAAATCATAATGAGTTGAAATGGTTGCAACCGGAAATTTATACTATTATTAAATTACATAAGTTTTAACCTAATTTGTAGATTCAGCTATGCTACGATTCTACGCTCGTTTCTCGTTTAATTTTTCGTTATATTTTAAATCTGATAAATAGGAATCCAAATGGTAATGTAAATGAAAGTAGAAAAATAAGATAATAATTGACTCTAACGTAAAACCCCGCTATGGCAGTTTCCGTGATTAAAGAAATGAAGCTAAAGAGCACCAGGGCGCTCTGCCTGTCTGGCCTCAGAAAAGATATGTTAGTGAGACAGCGTGGCGCTTTGCCTAACACTGCTGCTGGAGCCATGTTAGCGCTGCGCTTATATAGTCACTGATTGACGTCACTTGTTGTGCGCGGTTGACGGTGCGCGGCGTGACGTATTGTTTCGGGTGTGGATCACCCGATCCGTTACATTGCCCCCTTCAATCATCGGATCTTCGGATGATTTATCAGATGTTCGGACGATGATTGACGTAGTACCCGGGTTGCATCTACAGCCTCTTCAGACCCAGAGGATCACTAGGGTCGAACAATACCGGTATCTCGATCTCTTCGCGTTTGCTATGCTTGCTCGACGGCGCAGGTGTTTTTTCGTCGTCGTCATCCGAAATATCAATGGATCCAAACAATTTCAGCATCGAGATCTTCTTTCGGTGCTCTTTCCGCTGTAATTTTCGATCTTCAGGTATCTCCACTGCGATTAGCTTCCACGGTAAGTACGTCTCTGTTGCCTTTTTTTCGTTTGTTTTCTTAGGTTCATAAGATTGAGTTGGTAATGTTTTCGTTATAATCGGTGATGTTTTTGTCGTAATCGGTAATATTTTCGTCGTAATCGGTGATGTTTGTTTGTCTTGTTCTTTAGGTGCAGCGATGTTGAGATTTGCTAGGTCGATGTGTATAGGTAGGGTGAGCTTTTTAATCGTATTGCCTATCTGATCATCCTTCATTGTGTCTGCCTTCATCGTCGGATCAAGTTGTTCTCTGGTAAGTACTTTCTGTTTATTAATCTCCTCTACTTCAACAGGCTTATCTGCGACCCTCCTTCTTCTTCTCATCTTCCTCTCTACTGCAACCGTCTGCATTGCTCTCCCTTTGACAAATCTTCCCTTACCCAGGATAAACGTCTTGTTCGGAAATAAAATTTTTAATTCATTATTATTTTTATCTAGGTATGGTTGCGACTCAGTTTGCGTTTCCTTGTCTTGTACACTCGTGTAACCGTAATTGAACGAGGTCATCTTGCCGAAAACTGCTGGTGTCTTCCTTGCTGCTCTGCTTTTATAGATGCCTAATTACAGGTGTGTAATATAGGTGAGTACTTTTTTTTTTTTTCAACTATAGTCCTATGTCACCAAGTCTAAACGTTTTGTCTGTGTGTATTCAAAATGTTTTTCTATATTTCTCGAGAAGGTTCTAGATACAGCTTGAACATATTAGTATGGAATCTGCCTCTTTCTAAGCCATTGTTCAGGTGTTCTAAAATAAACGTGGCTTCGCCAATTCTAGTTTTTAATCTATAAGGTCCTTCGTAAAGGGTGAAAAACTTTCCCATCTTCTTATTTTTAGTATCTGATACGTTCAAAGCTTTAACTAGTACCAGATCTCCAACATTGAATTTTACTAGCCTGTGTGTTCGATTAAAACGATCGGCTCGTTTTAATCCGTGTTTTAGAATATTCTGTCGAACTAAACCTAGTTTTGCGTCCCTAGATATATTGTCCCTATTTTTTACGAGCCATTCCTCCCAGAATCTAGATGGAGGTTCTCCTAGTTGGATTTCGCACGGGCAGAATCCAGTTGAATCATGGTACACCTCATTTATGCAACACTCAATCACTGAGATCCAATTGATCCATGCGGTATGTTCCTCCGTGAGGAATGTCCTAAAAAACCTTCCTATTTCTCGGTTTACTCTCTCAACGATGTTCCCTTGCGGATGACGTATTGATGAAAAAATTGGGGTTATACCCTCTTCCTCTAATTTATTTAACCATCTAGCTGACGTAAATTGCGTACCATGATCAAACTGGATCCTGCTCGGCTTTCCAAGTTCCGGTATATATTTATCAAAAATGCATTTGATGATGGACTCCGCGTTTGCCGTTCTCAAGGGATACATTCGTACAAATTTACTGAATGCATCGCAGGTCACCAAGATCCATTTATAATTTCCCCTGCTCGAAGGTAACGGTCCCAGAAAATCGATGGATACTAAATCGCCTACCCCCCGCGGAACTATGTTTTGCATACTTGCATAACTATATGAGCTAGGTACCTTGCATCTTTGACATCTATCGCATCGCGCTAATTCTTGTCGGATTACTCGTGCGAATTTAGGGTAATAGAAACCTTCTCGTAATATCCGGTAGCATTTGCTCGAGCCTGTATGCCCATATATCTCATGGCATTCCTTGATTAATTTTTTAATTAATGAATCAGGCACGTAGGCTTTCAAACCGCCCCCTGGCTCTACGTGGTATAGTACATCATTTATGATTTTATATCGCTTTTCTGATTGTATTTCGTCTGATTCCAGGATCGATAAAATTCTCTCGTCCTGTCTTTGATTGTTAGCAAGTGATTCTAAATTAATTCTTAGTTCATTTGTTAATTCTTTAGCTAATGGCGCTAATATTATTATCTGCCTTACTAATGCTATTTTTTCTTTCTTTTCAGGAAGATATCGGCTCAGCGTGTCTGCGACAACATTATCTTTTCCTTTAACGTACTCGATGTCAAAATTATACGTTTGAACAAACAAAATCCATCGGGTTAGCCTTGAACTTAATAGTCTGCATGCAAATAAAAATGTCAATGCCTTATGATCTGTCCGAATTGTTAATTGAGCTCCTGCCACAAATGTCCGAAACTTTCCTAATGCGAACACTACTGCTAACAATTCTTTTTCGGTTGTGAAGTAATTCAACTCCGCTCCTTTTAATGTTCTACTTGCAAACCCGACAATTAATTCTTCATTTTGATCTGAAAGCTGGTATAATACGGCTCCGATAGCGTAATTGCTTGCATCGCACTGCAAATAATATCTACGTTTAGGATCAGGATGATGTATTATCATGTTGTCACAGAACAACTTCTTTACTGTGGTAAAATGTGTTATCATTTCCTCGGTCCAATCCCATTTAGAGTCCTTCTTTACCAACGCTAATAATGGTGCTGTTGCCTCGGAATAAGATCTCGTAAATTTGCTATAATAATTTGTTAGGCCCAAGAATCCTTTTAGTTGTTTAACATTTTTCGGCTCTGGAAAATTCTGAATTGCCTCGATCTTCTCTGTTTGCGGCCGTATGCCTTCTTTCGTTATCTTGTGGCCTAAAAAATCGATTTCCTCACGGAAGAATTTTGATTTATTAAAATTTATCGTCATATTGTATTTTCTGAATACTTTAAACAACAACTCAAGGTGCTCTAAATGTGATTGGATCGAGTCAGATAAACACAATATATCGTCTACGAAATTTATTGTGAATTGATCTGTGTCCTTTAACACTAGATCTAAGGTTCTAATCAGGCTGGCTAGACTTGTACTTAGCCCATATGGCGTGACAGTGAATTGGTAGGTTTTCCCCTCGTGCATGAATGCTGTATATTTCCGCGAATCTTTATGCAATGGCACTTGCCAGAAACTAGCTGTTAGGTCTAGACTCGACATTACGGTTGCATTTCCGCACTTCTGGAACAAAACCTCAGTAGATTGCGCGCAATCGTGATCAGGTACTATAAGCCGATTGATGTATCTCGCATCTAAGACTAACCTGATCTCGCCAGATTTTTTAGCAACAACTACCAGTGGATTCACATACTCACTATAAGATCTTTCGATCACTCCAAGCTCTAACATTTTCTGTATTTCTTCGTTTACTTTATCTCTATGTACCATTGAAATGGGATATGATCGTTTGACGAACGGTTTATCTTCGTAAACTTTGATTTTATGTTCATATACGGTGACTCTACCCGGAATTTTTTGAAAAACATCTCGATAATTTTTTATTAAGTCTGTAAAGGCTCTAACTTCATCGGCTCCTAGTACCTGACAGTCGGTTAGTTTGCTCTCTACTTCATCATCGGTTATGTGATATTTATTTTCTTGATTCTCGGTTGTTTTTAAACTAGAGATTTCAGCCGTGGAATCTGATCGATTTTGTTTATCGCTTGGGTTATACAATTCGATATAATATTTTCTCTCTTTTATTTGGATCTCCAGTCTGTTTATTTGCAAGTCAAGATCAGCTCTCCATTTACGCAGCGTGTCGATACCGATTATTACATCGTGTTTTAATCCAGGCACGACGAGAAAACCTACCTCATCAACTGCCACACCGACCTTGATTTCCGCGAGAAACTGTTCTTTTACTCGGGCTGGTCTTCCCCCTGTTACACCCTGTACTTGAAAATTAACAACCGGTAATTTTTCGCATTTTGATAAGTTGTCTTTATGTTTGAGATACCATTCATCCGAAACGCAGGTTATTTGGCTACCTGTGTCTACCAAAGCTTTCATCTCGATTTTTTCGATTCGGAGACTTAATTCCGGACATTTGTTATCTACAGGTTTCTCATTTATTTCTTCCGCAATTAAAAACTCGTACGGATCTTCAAAAGTAGTTAAATCAGTGAGATTTGCCGCGAAAACATTGACTTCATGCTGTGTCGGTACGTTTATCGGTGTGACCGGCACAGCGATTTCTAGTTTTCCGAACTGTTACTCGTTTCTATTGTAATCTGATCTTCTGTTGTGTCGTCACAGTCGATCGCGTTTATCTGTTGATTTGTCCAGTTTTGTTTTGGACTGTTATACTGAGTACTTGGCCTAATATTTTGGCTCGCGTCGCTTTGTTTCGAACCAGGACTAACGTTTTCAGTCCGCCATGACACTTGTTTATCTCGCGTCTCTGTTGTTCGGTAACCCGGTGCATTTTGTTTGTTCGTGTAAGTGAATTTACTTCGGGTTGCATTGGATCTACCCCCGAATTGCAATTCGTCTAAGAATGCGAGGAGCGCATTGATGTCGCGGATGTCACGGCACCTAGCTGCTTCTACTACGGATTCATTAAAATGACGGGTAAGGCAACGAACTATTTCCTTTTCGTCCATGCGTGGAGACAAGCCTGCGGCTGACGCGAATTTTCTGTTTGCGTATTCTGACCACGTTACCTTCGTATCGTTATTATAAAATCCGAACTCAATGTCTTTTCTAATCTCCCTCTGGGTTCCTTCTCCCCAGTATCTATTTAGAAATCTATTTTTGAACGAGTCCCAGGAATTGATCACGTCACGACGCGCAGTCCACCAGTCTTTTGCATCCTGATTAAGACATTGGCCTATGAGTTTTAAACCTAATTCATCGCAATCAGCTCCTACAAAGGTAAAGTATTCTTCTAGTTCTTTAATAAAGTTAGCAGGTCTTTCCCATGCTTTTCCTGAATAAGTCGGCATTTTGATATGCTTAGCAATTATGTTGTGACACTCACTGTTGTTGCCAGAGTTTCTGAATCTAATTCTCCTAACCTCTGTGTCGATGTTTGTTTTCAAACTCTCGTGTTTGTTCTCTAACTCAGCGAATTTGTCAACACTAAATTGATAGTTATCCTTAACCTTGGTATTGAGTTTATTTAAATTTCCGTTAAATTCGCTTCTGATGTCTACTTGGCAAGTTGTCAATTGCTCTTGCAAACCTATCACTTCGGAACTATATTTTTCGTCTAGATCATGTAAATTCGCTTCTACAGACTCTATTTGCTTTCGATTTATTTGCTGTTGATCGTCTACTTTTTTAGATATTCTGTTTTCGAACTTTGAATATTCTTTTTCTGTATCTGTTTTAAATACCATCATCCTACGTTCTACGGCAGCAAATTTTTCATCTAACTTTTTGTTTATTTGTTCTAGGATCTCCATCATCATGGATTGCGTCGGATCCGCGAATTTACTTGATGTTCCTACTTCTGTTGGTTTTTCAATAAAGGTTTTGTCAAACTCAGTAGTGCCTTTGTCTTTCTCACGCCTACCTACATTTTTATCTGTAAGTTTCGAGCCGGTTTCCTTTTCCGCACCTTTTCTCGAGGCTGAACTGTGACCTTCCATTTTGAAATTGACAAATGACTCTAAATTATGCAATGACTCTAAGTTAACAAAAGACTCTAAATTAAGCAATGACTCGAATTTAAACAAATGACTCTAAGCAATGATTTTACTGAATTTACAGGTAAACAGAAGGTTTACCTCCAACTAACAAGGAGCCCCACGTTGGGCGCCAAATGTAACTTTTCGGGTGCTTTACGCGACACGGAAGGTGTCGCGTATGGCTAGTTACTTGTGAGTGTCTTTACTCTAGATTAATTTCTAGGGCTCCTTGGAAGAGGTAATCAATTTGTTAGTCCCTAATACAGACTAGGGTGGAGCGAATCACACCGTAGCTGCCTCCCTCAGACCTGGATGCTGCAAGCAGCACCGAGGCTGTATCAGACTTGGGATTCAACGCACTTGCCGAGACCGTATCTCGACTTGGGTACGCCTAGCGCACCGAAGCGAGTATCGGATCTGGACAGTGCAGTCGTCACCGAAGCTGTATATTAGCTAATCAAATGAAATGTGTTAGTCAGGTCAGTTCAGCCTACGGAGAAGAAGGTTGTAGAGAAAAAGGAAACCGTCCCGATTAACAAAATATTTAATTAATCAAATAAATCATAATGAGTTGAAATGGTTGCAACCGGAAATTTATACTATTATTAAATTACATAAGTTTTAACCTAATTTGTAGATTCAGCTATGCTACGATTCTACGCTCGTTTCTCGTTTAATTTTTCGTTATATTTTAAATTTGATAAATAGGAATCCAAATGGTAATGTAAATGAAAGTAGAAAAATAAGATAATAATTGACTCTAACGTAAAACCCCGCTATGGCAGTTTCCGTGATTAAAGAAATGAAGCTAAAGAGCACCAGGGCGCTCTGCCTGTCTGGCCTCAGAAAAGATATGTTAGTGAGACAGCGTGGCGCTTTGCCTAACACTGCTGCTGGAGCCATGTTAGCGCTGCGCTTATATAGTCACCGATTGACGTCACTTGTTGTGCGCGGTTGACGGTGCGCGGCGTGACGTATTGTTTCGGGATTAGATCACCCGATCCGTTACAATATATATATATATATATATATATATATATATATATATATATATATATATATATATATATATATATATATATATATATATATATATATATATATATAGTAGGTATATTATATAGTAAGTAGAGAAATGAAGGTTGAGGTTCTAGATTGCACGGTTTTAGAGAGGGAAAATTTTGTCTCGTTTACCGCAGGAAATATCCGATGATGTTTTGTACAGCGGGAAAGCGAGAGAGAGAGAGAGAGAGAGAGAAATAGAGCGGAGGCTGGATAAGATAAGAATCTTGCTTACGAGAGGTAAAGTTTTACGCCGTAATCAAGAGACTCCGCTACTCACCGGGATATTTCAAACGCTGTATAAACTTAGGCGTGAAAATAGAAACTAGAGAGTGAAGAATTTTTTTTTTTTTTTCTCTTTCAATTAACCTTATTTTTTTTTGAGTATATCAAGGGGTTGTTTGATCGTAAAATGAATTAGAGAACTGAACGAGAGTTCGGTTAAATCTCTAAATAGAAACGACAACAAGCCGAGGGCTGCTGGTATGATCCTTGAGTTAGTTTGACGGCGTTGGAATTGTTAAACTTTCAGCTCTGATACCTACTTGCAAACAAAAAGTTTTTGTTGCAGAGGGTTTAAGCCTCGTTGTTAGGATGTTTACCGAAGAGAACTGTCACTTCAGGCATTATTTCGACTAGGGTATACCTTGGCTTGAAGGAATGATCTTTATTCTAACAAATGGTAAGCTGCGGTTTGTTGCCGTGAATTTCTCTGCCCCGTTTCAACGTGTTTCATATTCCATATTACACGTTTCACCTTTCATGTTTCAAGCCCAGTATTTTCACCCCTGGAAGGTTAGATCTTGTGATTTATTATCCTTTGGTATGAAAATTCGCGAGGTTTTCCGTACCTACTCGTGAAAGTACACGTATACGTACTACATACGTATATGGTTAGGTGCCGCATACGTCGGATTCTGAGGGTTTTCCGACCTTTTCTTTTTGTCTCTGACAAGTTCACCGAGACACTAATTGCTTGGTAAAACTTAACGAGTTCATTTTTTTACTCATTTTAGTTTATTTTATTTTATTTCGCAAGGACGATTCGCAAACAGATAATCAGGCCCTTATAGGTATAAATCGAGAAGGAAATTTTTAAACTCTTCAAGGGTCCCAGCAGCCCCTGCTCTAAAACTCGAGGGCTCTTTTCTCGAACGAAAGCTGCAGATCTATGGAAAGGGAGTAAAGAATAAAAAAAAAACGAATTTTTTTTCAATTTTTTTTTCCCGCCAGAGGTTCGTTACAGGGGGTTCAATTGTGAACGTGCACAGTCCGCGAAAGTCGAGGTGTCAGAGTGTCGAAGGATCTAAGGTAGGAGGACAGAGTAAAGCTCGGTAATGAGCAGCCGTAAAGAAAAGAATTGACGCGAAATTGAATTTCTGATAAAATGAAGAAGAAGAAAGCAAAAGAAGAAAAAAAAAAAAAGAAAAAACGAACAGAAAGGGGACTTTTATTATAAAAACTCGATTTAACCCCGTGGCCTAGACTCTTAGGGAAAAGCGATATATTAGTTTCACTCAAGGCACTCTCCGCGCTTCTTATACGAAATTTTCTCTTCTTAAATTCGCTTCTCTTCATAAGGTGGTTATATTGATATCCTAATCTTTTGATCTCATAAACCGCGAAGTCTAGGCTGCAGCGCGATCTCCCAGTTCATGGAAGAAACCGCGACGCTCGGTTAAAAGTTGAAATAAATTTTAATAACTTTCGTAAAAATCTTCCCCCCCCCCCCCCCCCCCCACCCTGGTAAACTCCCTTCCTCCACCTTTATCCTGGCTCTGACGTATCAAATTAAACTTTCCGGTTCCCGGTTACCGGGGACAGGTTTATTATTCTGATGGATAGCGGAAATTGTTCGATTTGCTCAACGAGGGATCGGACTATATATCCCCTAGCAGAAATCCTTACGAGCGGGAACGTAGGTACTCTACCTATACCACCTACGCGGTGAAATCATTCGAAGGGTTTCCTCCGGTCTCTGCCGCAGTACCTTGATGGTAGACCCGTGTAATTAAATTAGTCCAGAGAAATCGGGACAGCGGCTGGGTTCTTGGGTATAGGTGCAAATAAAAATTATACCCAAAACCCTGGTTGATCAGGGGATCGCATCGCATCGGCCCGTTAGCTAACGAAGCCGAAGGAGATATTCCCTGTCGAAATTTGTCGATCCAGCATGAAACAGAAGGGACTAAAGTCGATTGAACAAACCGAACCGGGGTAGTAATTAGACCGTGGATTTATTTTCTAATAAATATACCATACAAACCCGTCGTACTGTATTTATTTATTTATTTATTTATTTATTTATTTATACGAAGAAGAGATCACACATCTGGTATTTCGTTTCCGGTTTTCGAATCGTATTTAAACGGGTCCGGAAGTCCGAGAAGCTGCTGGGGACGGGAGTTTAGTTCAGCCGGAGAATATGGAGAGCGGAAAGTATATTCGTATTAATTTTTCAAAACGTTTTTATCCCCCTTTGAAAAGAAATGAAATTACGGTCGCAGCGAATATTCCATACTGTACTAATAAAAGGGAAAAAAAATTCCCCTTCTCGTGAAACGGTCTTTAACGCGATTCATCATTTTATGGGATAGTTTACCCGCTATCCAGTACCGCGGTGCTCTGCTGCAGGTATGTAGTAGGTACCAGAGGCAGTGCAAACTTCCATAAACTCATGGAAGATCATTTTTCGCTGTTTCAGAAGAGAAAACTAATAACAGGAAGAGCGCCGGGGTCTTTCCCTATCTCGAGTAACCCACGCGAGAAAAATAAGCATCGAGGTTTTTCTATTCCGTTTCCTTTTTCTTTTTTTTTTTTTCTTCTTAACTTTTCTTTTCCTTTTTTTTTTTTCTCTCCGTTTCTATATGCATCTCCACCCCGTTACCTGATATAAGTTTCGATCGGTGGTATACGGGAGGACTTTTCGCTATCATGAAAGGTCCTGCCGCTTACGTTACGTAACGGTTACGTTCTTTTTAGAGCTTATCGTAAACCGGAAATTGTATCTAATTTCGAGACTGTATACGTAAACAAGCGTCGTCTAATTTCCATCCAGGGATCGTCAAGCCGACCCTCTCGAGGCCGCTACAAGCTGGTCAGAGGTATAAAAAGAAGCGAAAGAGGGAGAGGAAGAGAGAGAGGAGAAAAAAAAAAAGAAAAAAAAAAAAAAAACCCCACTCGATTTTGTGGACTACACTGTTTTCCATGCGAGGGTCGTTTTACCGCTTTTCTAATCTCGCGAATTACTTCGGGCGTAGATATACTCGAGAAATTGATTAATTGACACGGTTACCCCGGCGCTAATATTATCCGTAAGAAAAAAAAGTAATCCATTCCCGTATGTAGAAAATTAGTTTCCCTCGAATTTCATATTACGTACGTGTCTCTAATTCTCTTCTAAAATTGACTTTTCTCTCGCTATATTCTCTCCCGACTATACCAAGTCACTTCGGGAAATGATATATGTACATATATATATATGTATGTATATATATATATATATATACCCAAAGTGTACTTAGATCCTTGGCAAGACTCGTGAGGATGGGCTGCTGCGATGCCTCATTGACCCGGTGTCTAATGAGCGCGCACACCTGAGTGCCTCCAGACAAGTGGATCTTCACTTACATCCGCACCCTAGAGGTCTTACAACGAGAAGTGAGACAGACAGGTACAATCCCCGGCAAAATTGTCACGTGGATATAGAATTATTAATATCCGCTTGTATAAATTTTTGCGATATCGAAATAACATATCGTCATCCATTCGTAAATTTTACCATCGCAATTTCTCAAAACCGTCGATTTCTTCGAACGGTATAAGAAAATTCTGTGCCCTGAATTTTCCGATACTCGATCGAATCTTTTGAAAAACAAAATCGAAAAAAAAAAACAAAAAACAGAACTTATTTGCCAATTTTTCTCAAACTGAATTCATTCATTTCCCGACGAATTTAGCCCACGTGTTGAAATTATGTCTTTAGCTGTACCCACTTTATTCCTCTGTACGTTGCACCGAAGTAAGGTGCAGCGCTGCACAGAGTAAAGTACTTTGACACCCGAAGAGGTTGAAGCCTACGGTTCGCTGAAACTATGCAAGATCGTGAACACCCTTTTGACTTCATATATAGCTGCAACAGCAGCACTAGCGGCAACAGCAGCAGCAGCAGCAGCACTCTATAGCGATTCTCTCAGTTTCTTGTTACACTAAGCAACGAGATGGAGAGAGAGAGAGAGAGAAAATTTCGTCCTCTTTTACACGAGACTATCAGTACCAGCTAGTGCAGTATATAAACCACCTAATTAGAGGCTCTAGCACGTGCTCAAAGATGCGCCTGTCTCAGCAAGGGAGGATAGCGGAAGTGAACACTTCGGTATTCCACCCCTATTATACATATATTCGCATATTCTACACGAAATCGGTTGACTTTGCAAGTCAGGTGTGTTATCCTCTGTGTACGAAGAATTTGAATTTATAAAACCTTTCAGATGTACCAATTCACGCGGTTCTGTTTTTTCCTTTCTTTCTTTCTTTATTTCTTTCTTCTCCTTCCTTCGTTTCTTTTTTCTTATTATCCAAGCCACGACGCAGAGAGATAATTGTAATTAATTGGATCGCGTATAAAATTTGTCCATTAATTATATTTTAAACTGTATTTCTTCTTTTTTTTTTTCTCGGTTCTTTCTTCTACGTAGATTAATTACCCTCACCTTATCCATAATTTTTTCTTTTAATTCCGTCTGTTTTTTTTTTATCGTTATTTTTTATTTTCGTGTTTTTTTTTTTTTTTCTGTCATTTTACACCTTTAACTGTTGAACCGTGTTTTTAGGTGCTCGTTGGGGCGTAGAAATAGCGATAAATTATCACGGTAGCAAACAGCCTGTGACAAGTGGCTATGCTGGATACAAAATTGCACAGGTTCCTCGTTGGTCGATGTGAAGATAATCGGTATACGTGTGTATATAGCTATAATAATATATGTGTAACGATTTGTCGTTTGTATATTGCGTATATTAGCCTAAAAGAGAGAGGGAGACCTACATATTTACACATATACACATATACATGTATGTATATATATATACACGCGCGAGATGAGGACGAAAATGAAAAATTCGGGGAATCTCCCTTGTAAAATTAATCACTGTCACCCGCAGGCAGTTTAGCAAGCAGAGAAACACGTGACGAATGACGTTTGACGCCCTGTCCTGTATGTATGTATACAGGGTACGTATACCTACGTACATTTTGGGGCGGAAAACGCGTCACAGAACCAGTCAAAAGCGGGACTAGAGGGATTTAGTTGACACATATACACATATACGTATATGAATGTATATATATATATATGTATATATATATATAATACTTGGTGGCAGTCAACAGATTGTTTCCCTACTCAACCCGCGTCCCTTATAACCTACTCGCGAATACCATAGCTCTATCCTTACAAACGGGTAAATAGCGCAAAGCCAACCGTCAACCATGCGGATTAGCACAATTTTCGACTGCTTAGTACCTGAGATTAAAATATACTTTATCATGAGATGGAACTCATGCCTTGTACTACGTATATAAACTCGGACTATCTATACATGTGTAAATCCTCGAATAGCGATTTCTAAAATCAACTATAATAATCGAAAAAAGAGAAAAGAGAAAAGAGAAAAAAATAAGGTTCATTCATTTTTGGTGTTTTAACGAGAGGAATAAATGTATTCCATAAATAATACTCTATCCATGTAAAATGAGGGAATCAAATATTACAGTTTAGAGCTTGCAGCCGGCGACGCGATGTTATAAATTTATACCGCCTAAGCACAGGGCTAAACGAGACGCCACCGCAAGGTTCACGAATGTTTAATAACTTTCAGGTTAACCCCCCGTGCACCAGGTAAAGAGGACAGTGAGCCGAAAGTCTCTGCTTCCTTCCTCTCTTCCTTCCTTCTTTGAAGCGAGAACGAAATTTGGTAGGAGGTAAAAAAAAAAAAGAATAAAAAAAAATGCGGGGAATAAAATCATAATGAAAATTATGCGAATTACATAACGGGAGGCGAAAGATAGTCTTATGTATCTTACGACCCAGTTGCCGAAGGAAGTTGAAAAAATTTCTCTAAGATCTTCGAGATTCTTGAGAAAAAAAACTACCCCTAAAAAAAAAAAAAAAAAAAAATGCGTTTTCTACTGATTTCACTGGCTGAATTTCAACGGAATTCAATGTTCCCAACCCCCATTCTCTTCCTTGTGAAAAAAAAGAAAAAAAAAAAGAAACACGGAGAGATTCGCGTACCGGAGAATAATCTCTTCGCTGCTGCTAGGGACGATTATGCGAACGAGAACCACAGCGGCGTTGAAAGTTAGAAAAATTTCATACCGGGGTTCGAGGGTTGAATAGAAACTAGAAATTGAGAACAGGGTAAGAAATTATAAACGCGTTTCGACATATTACAAAGGTAGGTATGTATAATACATACAGTGTGCACGTAGATCAGCCTGGATTACCCGCGATATGCGCTGGTGAATTAATCTTTCAATGATAGTAAGGGGATATACATCAACGTCCTAGAGCTTAGCAATAATCTGATCAAAGTATAATGATCGATGATTGATATTTCGAGCAACGGTTTTGTACCTACCATATATCCATGAACGAGCACAGGTATGTGATAATCCATTACGAAATTATTAATACGTGGTAAGTGGTATTCCTCCGAAGATTATAAAGTTTAATTTGTTTTTTTGAGAGAAATTTTGCTTCAGTTGTTTCTTTTTTTTTTCGTCAAAATATATTTTGACCGATGAAATAAAAAAGGGTAGCTTGAAATTCTTGCCGGCTACGCTTTGAAATTTGGAAGAAGTAACGACGTAAAGTAAAGTCAAAAAGTAACGAACGGCAGGTTTAGTAAGACAGTTGTTTGTTAGAAAAATGAGTAAAAAATAAAAAGTAAAAATGAAGAAAAAAATAAAATGAAAAATAAATAAGAAGAAAAAGAAAGTGGTGGGTATGGATGTGGGGTAGTTCAGATCTAGAGAGCACCTCGGTAGCGTCGTTGCCTTTTCTCGTATCTCTTCGGACTCCTGAGTGCCTGACAATTTGTTACCAGCAGCAGCATAACAATAATTCTTAGCCTTACGCGTAGAAGGTATAAGGTGGAAGGTAGAAGGTATAAGGTAGAATGTAGAAGGTGGGAAGTATATAGCTATGGCGCTCTGTAAGAAGAGAAGAGGAAAAATATTTCTTGGCGTAAAACTTGGCCCGTTATAAATTAAAGTAGTCCAGAGTGAAAATAGAGACGTTACTCCGAGAAGATGGGGACAAAAAGAGAAAGAGAAGAAAAAATAAGGGGGAAGAAAAAAAAGGAAATAAGAAAAGAAGAAAAATAAAGAAAGCGGACAAAGGAAAAAGGAATCGTCGCCTAATAGAGCAGCCATGGGTATATAAAGTGTTATTTTCCACTTTCACCCTATACGGGAGAATTCACACCATAGATCCTCAAACGGATAGGCAATTCACCCGCGGTACCCGATCAGAAAACGATAAATTAGAAAACGGGGAGAAAAACAGTTTCTTATTCTTAATCCACTCCGGGCCATTAGCGGGTTGGTATTTTTCAAAAATCGATTGATTTATTATAATAAAAAGATACGAAACCTCTTTCTTTGTCAATGAGATGAGAAAAAGAAGACGAAAGTACGGAATCAATGAAATTTGAATTTCCTTCCTTCCTAATATTCTTTTTCGTTTCTTTTTACCTCGGGGAAAAAAACGCCAATCATGTGTTTCAAAGCTCGAATTATGTCAACGGTATAGACGGGGTAAAACTCACACATCGCCAATTCATTTCTCCATCTATCCTGGCCTTTGATTCGCATGCGTGTGTGTGTGTGTGTGTGTGTGTGTGTTCGAACGCGAACGCGTATAGCGTCGCGACGCTTCGAAGCATCTCAAATACATCAGCAGGGAATCCCGTGTAATTGGATAGGGTACGATCTGCTGGCCGGGTCCCGTGGGACGTGAGGGATATCCGGGATTCGAAAACACTTCGACTGACGGATCCGGCTATCCGCAGATTTCCGGAAAAGAAAAAGATTTACACGTAGGAATACAAGAAAGGGGATAAAGATGGGGAAACTATAAAAGCAAGAGAAAGGGATGAAAAAAAATAAAATAAAAAACCCCAGCTATTATTTCGAAAGAAATAACTGTTTAGAAAAAAAAAATAAAAAATAAAATAAAGAATTCTAAAATGGTATTAGGATCGTCATTGAATCGGGTAAAATTCAATTTAGCGAGGATAAACTGGTTCGGAAAGAGCGGGGCGAACATTTCAATCCAAAGTCTAAAGCCAAGGGTTGTCGACGCCGCTTTAGTGTCCGAAGTCACGATTTATAAATTTATTAAATAATAAAATAACGCGAATTTAAAGAGTCTGACGAAATTCTGAAGTTCGGGACTCTCGGCTCGCATCTGTGATCAGTAACTGTCTCGTTAATGTTCAGTCGTACATCCCTGGTATTAATTATGTAAAACTGAACCTGGTATGGGATATCTCTTCGCAGGATATGGGATTCGGTCGAACGTGTCCTAATTTTAGCTCTCCCCTATAAAAATTTCAGTATTCGTTTCACACCTCTGGAATTGCCTCACTTACAGCTTTGTTATATATTTGAAAAATTTCTATTCGTCGATAAAATTCGCTATTCATCTTCGAATTAAAATCATTCCGCGTAATTTTGGGAGGAATTATAGACACCGAATAAAATCTATACTCCAAATGATTGAAATATCAATTATTTTTCGGGGTAAAGCTTATCCGAAATTCTAGACGTTGCGTTGGGGTGAGATAAATATTCGATAACGAGGTTTAACCCATCATAAGAACTAATGAGAATATAATAGGTCGTTATCTCGATTTACCCCTTTCCTTCCACCACCCCCCCCCCCCCCCCCGTGAAAGCTTCGTGTAATTTAGCGGGGGTATAACTTCTTGCGAACTTTCATGCCAGAGACATAAATATGTCTTTAATGTACGCGAAACTTTTTCAACCCGAATACCTCGGCGGTTTTTTAATTATTATAGGGCCCCTTATCACATGGCCGATTAATTCGTTCGAGTCATAAGACTCCGATTTTTACGTTACCGAAATTTTTGTAAATATTTTTAAAAAATACACGAATCGTATTTAATTCCTTAAATGATATTCAAAATTGAGAAATTAAATTCTTAAACTGAACCAGATGTTCGATCAGCGAAACTTCGTCTGTTCACTATCGAACTTAGCGAAGAACAGAGCCGACAATTTGTGCTGGTGCCTTTCCAGCCTAGCTATATACGAATAGGAGTATGGGAAAACTTGTGGTAAGCCAAACTGCACTAGCGAGACTAATAGTTGTAGGTACTACCTACCTAACGCGCGCCTGCAAGGTGTCGTCTGCACATTTGACCCAAAATTCCTCTAATAGTTTCTCAAACTTGTATAATCGATAGTGAATTAAGTTATTTCAAACTTAACTATCTATAACATCTCCCATAATTCCATTCAGTCTTTTTATCATCGTATGAAATACGTTTGAAAAAATATATTCATCAAGCATATATTGATATCTACTTGGCCAAAAAATGCAATTTATTAATTAATTAACTTTCAGAAATGTAGAATCAATTATTTCATACAATTCGCGACCCTTCCTGGCAATTTAATATTAATATATGTATACGTAAACGACGGTGTATGTCAGATTGTTTAATTATTCTTCTTTATCGGAAAATAATTTTTAGCCAATAATCTGCGTAGATAGATAGAGAACAGATCCGATGAAATTAATACCGTAGGACTTACTTACTCAGTACCTGAGCTATACGTATACAAGCCGTATATTTACTATCGATAAATAAACGCACGCCCGTTTTACTCCGGATTTGAATTACCTGTCAACTTAGCACTTTATTGGCAGAGGCCAGCGGTAAAAGCTCTGCAAATACTACATGGGGAATAGTCTGAGAGATGAAAAAAGGAAGAATGGCTAAGAGCTAAGGATATAGTCGCCGAAAAGAATCGAGAAAGTAATACCGCGTGTGAAATTTTTGGGTAAATAAAAAATGATTTTTATATTCCTTTTTTTTATTCTTTAGTGAATAATGAAGATCGTAGGATCGATTCTCGCTGGGAAGAAACCGGGCTTTTATATCCAGGTTCCAAAAATAGAGTAGAATGAGAAATAAGAGGGGTCTGACAGTAACGGGTTGAACAACGATCCGTGTGGAATTGTAGATTCGTAAAGTAAAGTACCTAGCTAAAGAATTCTACTCGTAGATGGTAGGTACTGCGGCTGGTAACCTTTTCTGACTTTACCTGACCTAGAACTAAAGATAACTCAATTCGACCGCAAGGAGTAGAATAAATTCAGAAGCTCTGGCTGGCTGCTGCTGCTGCTGCTGCTGCTGCAGATAATTGGAAAAAATCCAACGACCCCGTACATCATACTATAAAAATGATAAAATATTTCTTCAATATTCCCAACGCTATAAATTATGATTTTTATTCACCCTTGATGGGGGGGGGTTGTTTTTTTTTTTCTTCTTTTTCTTATTGTTAAACGAATGAAAACAGATGAGAAGATCGAGAAGAGATTTTTCCCCCATTCGATGTCGGGAAATTTTACTCTAGCTGATGATAGCGGAGAGAAGAGATATCAACGGAATTCTAAGGGTTGAGAAACACACGGGTCCGATTATTAATCATCAGAAATTAAATGAAACCGATTTTCTTCTTTTCTTGTATAAGTGAAGTGTAATTGGTGATTTGTCATCGCCGCGGTTGAACTATACGCGAATCGACTGATTGGCAATTTTTCATTTTTTTTTTCTCCCCTTTTTGTTTCATAATTTATGGAAAGGGGGGGGTTAATTATTTACGCGAGGCGATTATAAATATTAACGTGATTAACCACCCGGCTAATTTTCTTCATATCGAGTAAACTGGTTGACGTAAACATCGATCGCTGTGTATACATACGTGTCGAGAGTTTTGTTTGTTAATTTGTTAAACCTGTGAACATGAGAGGTATTTGACTATCGAAGATGTGAAAAATTCGGATGAAATCGATCGTTTGATCGAGTTTCCTGTACATATTTCGAAATCAAAGAACGGAAATTATACGATTTCCCTGAATTGTGTGTCGGAGGCCTAATTACCAAATGGATATCGGAAACGGCCTGGTTAATTAACGGGCACAACCCTTTGTGTTAAAAGTCACGAGGTATTTATAGCGTGTAAGATATACGTAAGTATAATTAAGTGAGTAAATTGAGTAATCGAGAAAAGAGAAGAAAAAATAAAAAATAAAATAAAAAAAAAATGGAACTAGAAACGAAAATTTCGAGATAGATCTGCGGTTCGAAGAGAAAGCGAGAGAGAGAGATATAGGGAAAGAGAGACAAGTATAGGAAGGATCTCGCGTGACTTTGCCCACTTTTACAACTAGGTTATTACCCGAAGTGTAGAGAAGACTTGTGTGCAACGCCGGGAGTTTTACGACACTTCGTTCGATCGTCGGTCACGATTAGGAATTACATTCAATTCCAGCAGGTATACCTTTACCTTACCTACCTATTGCAACGAGTATAGGTGGGTATAGGTATATGGAAAAAGGATCGAATTCGGTGTTGAAATGAATAGAAAAATAACAAAAAAAATGGAAAAGAATATCGTAAGAAATTTGGGAGGATTTGAAGAAAGAAATAAGTCAGTAAATTGGAAATAACGTGGAACAAACATCGGTACAAAACATCGGGAAAAGTTAGTTGGCCAGACTCTCATCCCACCCCTTAGTCTAACGCGCTGGTTAATATCATGTAAATTGTAATTAATATTCATGGGGTTAATTTTGATGTGGAAGTAAGAGAGAAAGAGCGAGAGCGAGAGAGAGAGAGAGAGAGAGAGAGAAAATGAGGCTTTGGCTTTCGCTCTAGGGAGGAGGGTGGTTTGTGTGCCGAAAGTTGTGTGAATTTATTGCGCGTTGGAAAGCATATTTCGGAGTAAACGACCCTCCTTCTTCTTCTTCCACTTCTTCTTCTTCTTCTCCTTCTTATTCTTCTCCATGGTTGGTTTAGCGCGAGACCCGCTGCGTATAAGACGAACGAAG
The DNA here is from genome assembly GCA_963966615.1 of Tenthredo amoena. Classification (NCBI taxonomy): domain Eukaryota; kingdom Metazoa; phylum Arthropoda; class Insecta; order Hymenoptera; family Tenthredinidae; genus Tenthredo; species Tenthredo amoena. The sequence goes on along the minus strand of OZ016492.1, from coordinate 4,225,734 downwards.
GAAAAAGAGAATAAGAAAAAAGAAAAAAGAAAAAAACGTATCCACGTATACGTATATAATTTTGTTAAAAAATATACCTTCCTAAACCCCCCCGACAGTCTGGAGCGGAGTAGAGACTCCCTCTCTCTCCCGTAAGAGTTTCAGTTTAAGATTTTCCTCGTAAATAAGTAGCGTTTGTACACCGGTGGCAGAAGTCCTGGAGGATTACCTACACCTATAGGGGTAGGTTGGTATCTACGTGGGATCTTTTCTTTTTTTTTTTTTCTTTTCTCTCCAACTTCTCCCCGTTTTCTTACCTCACTTTCGACGTACATATGTACATCTATCTCTGTTTTTTTTTTTTTTTGTTTTTCTTCCCTCTCCCTTTTTTTCCCTCCCTAAATTTATTTCTTTTTCTTCTTCTTCTTCTCTTCTTCTTCTTATTATTATTATTCTTCATCTTGCGCTCTCTTTTATTAGACTATACGATACAGGGGTATGAAAATTTTTTGCATCACTAAAACCGCGCGTCGCGTCATCCCTTTATACTGTACACACGGCATAGCGAGGGAGCGGAATCTCTTTGGTTAGGCGTGACGAAAAAAGAAAAGAAAAATAAATAATAACAATGAACTAAGAGATTTAATTAAGTTAAATACCGAAAGAATTCTGACACTTGTGCGAATCTGACTCTATTAAAAATTCCTTCTTTTCCCCTCGCGTCTCTCACTCTTCTTTCGTTTCTCTATTTTTCTTTTATCTTTTATCCGGGATACCTACCCTCCCGCAATCCGCTCGCGGCCAATTTTTTTTTTCGTACCATAAATTAAACACGGCGATGAATTTCGTTCCCCCTATTATTTTATTTTATTTTTTCAATTTTTTTCTTTTTCCTCCTCTCTCTTTTTCACTCCCCTTTTATTTTTCTCTCCACAGTTTTATATCACCTCGCCTCGCGGAATTCCCCACTTTTCTCGATGTATTCTAGGTTCCAGATATAATGTATGTATGTATGTATACGTACTACATACCTAACTGTACATTATATACGTATAACTTTGACAAAGAATTCTTTCTTTTCGTTTGTTCTCTCAGTACGACGATACGATTTTTAATAATCCTTCAGATCCATTCCGCACGATGAAAACGAAACTTTTCTTCTCTTTAATAATTTTTTATTTTTATTTTTCTATACACCTGCATCCTACCTATATTCGCGATACCAATACCGCGAAGGAAATAACTATAACAATAGTCGTAATAATAACGAAAAATAGTTATAATCTGTACACTGCACAGACACGCTCATACATATTATATATATATATATATATATATATAGGTATTGGTACATACATACGTGTAAACGAAACGATGTATTTTATTAACGGTTATGTAACTACGCGATATACGTTCGCGTTCCATTGCGTAGTATGGCGAGAGCCATACACATTCAGCTTTGCAATAAAAGAAAATGACAATAACCTTTACGAGGTATCTCAATTTTTCTTCTACCATATTTCGGTTTAATATATATAATATATATATATATATATATTTTATTGTATGATATTCTGAGACAAAAAATATCAATGTTCATTTAATTTTACAGAATCTGTTTTTTCCGAGTCTTTCAAAATTGCGAGATATTGTACTTTAACATATATCTAACTGAGCAATAAATTTTACGAAAAAAATTACAGTAGAAAGTAGCTTTTTTATTTGTTTGTCTAATTTTTTTTGTTTGTGGAGGCTGGATAAATTTGACTAAAATGCAACAACAACGGTGAAAATAGAAGCGGAGAATAACCGCGAAATCTCTTTCGCAAAATGGAAAAAGAAAATCCATTTCAAGGAAACAGAATTGAGAACCGAATACCAGCCTCGATATAAAAGCACAAGAGGAAGAATAAGAAGAAGAAAAAAGAAAGGAAAAAAAAGTAAAAAGATATGAGTTGTATGCTTCCTAAGCGTTGGGGTCGTTAGCTTCGGCTAGGGCAGGGCAGGGCGTTAAGAAATAAGAAAATAAAGAGAAAACTGAAGAACTCGAGACCATTTCTATCTCAGGATATTTGACGAGTTGGAAGAGAGGAGAGGAGAAGAAAAGAGAAGAAAAGAGAAGAGAAGAGGGTAGGAGAAAATGGTAGAGGCACGGTGAATAATTGCTGGAAATAGTAAAAAGAAATATATTTTCACCACCCTAACGAGAAAACGCGGGGTTCCTACTTCTAATACGCCGGACGAACCTCGCGGATGATTTTTTTCACCTTTTCGTTTTTCCACTTTGTTGGTTTATTTTTTTTGGGCTTCTTTTCTTTTTCTCGGGTAAGTAACGCGCGCAATAATTTTGGTCAAGGGTAGACAAGACTGTGATATAGGAGAAGAGACCAAGTGTCACCTAATCCTAAAACGCTGTTTAATTAAAAATCATATTTTCCAAATTATGACGATCGCTTATCAGAGTTAGGAGTTAAGCAGCTGGATCTAACGAGACATGTATACGCGAATGAAGTTCCCGTTAGTTCGCCACGGGGATTTTCATCCTCTCCAAAATCTTTCTTAGGGCGGATCCTACGCCATCAAGGGCGCAAACAGACCGTGATATAATTCTTGCAAGAGGCGTGAATCCAGCGCGTGTAAAGCACCTATTCACCGCTTCTTCTTCTTCTTCTTCTTCTTCTTTTCATACTCTTTCTTTTTATTTTTCTTCTTCTTATTCCACTTCTTCTACTCCGACTCGGGTCGCGTCGTCGTTCTCTTAGATTGGCGGCGTGTCGCATACCTCGTTAATTCCCGAGGGGTAAAGGAAAGGGTGTTTAACTCCCTATTTTATACCCTTTATTTTCATACTACGCGAGAGTAACGCTGTGATATCTTTCCTCGGTTAGTTACACGTGTCTCAAAGTTCCGACTAGAAACCCTTCGAAATTATTTCTCTGATCCATAATGCAATACACACAAAATCAGGACGTAAGAAATTTCATTTTCACTTCAAGAATATAGATCGTCAGTCAGTCAGAAATTGAAACTTCAATTTTTATTTTCTTCATGGCTATAATCCGGATGTCAAATTTTGCGAATTTCAGAACGAGCTGAAATCATTTTTCTACCGAAATGATCATACGTTTTCCTAAAGGTCCAAAAGGTGATTTTTTTTCGTCGTTGTGTTAGAGAATAGATTACCGTGGCTTTTCATTCGTCGAAATAAAATTCCGTCAAAAAACGAAGTAGGATAAATATATATAAATAAATGAATAAATAAATAATTTCGTGGTAGTTTGTACGTCCTTATGACTCTTCCCAGAGACTAGATAAACTAAAAAGTCTTCCACAAGTCAAACGAAACTTTAAATTACACAAGTTTACCTCATAGCTGTATAATCCAGAAAGTTTGGATATGTAGTCTTCTTAGTTGTAGTAAGTAACGAAGAAGAAAAAAGAGAAACGAAATAACCAGAAAAGCTATATCATAGAATAAAACTGATGTAACTATGGACACAGTGATATAAAGAAAAGCCGAAAATACAGCTAGATGAAAATATCTCAAACTCACCATTGGTCCCTGGGATCTGGCAGCGTACGATGTACGGATATCAAATCACTGGCGTACTGATTAAACGCGTTATTAAGCCAGCCATCATCGACAAGTTTTTTCGTCTCTGAGGTAAGATTCGAAGGCAGGGTAACAGGGCGTCCCATTTCACCCGGTGCCGATGCGTCAAGTTCTCTAGGAGCTGCGAGGACTCCACCACCTGAAGTGTAAAAAATTTTTTGAAATTAAAAAATTGCATAGAAAAAAAATAGGGATTCAAGATCCTCCGAGGGTGAAACTCGGCGTGTCTTATACCCGATGCATTTCGCCATATCTTTTGGGTTTAAAATCCAAATCGATAATTCGAAGCCGAAAGAACTTTTCCTTCCTATTTGAAACAAAAAAAAAAAAACTACCCCGACGTACGTCGCAGCCCTTGAAAACGAATGGCGATTTTATTTTTCGCTCACCTTGTTCGGGTCCGGCCTGATTTTGGTTGTACTTTGATTTGCTGTGTCCATTGATGGGGGTGTCTCGTCTAAGTGGAAGAGGAGCCGGTGGTACAAATCCGTTGGCAACTTGTGGTGCCGCGACCCCTGAAGGAGGGTGTCTTTGGGCAGCAGCAGCCCCGTCTTCGGTGTAAAGAAGGAAGCATACCGTTAACCATACGGCGCAAGCCAGAACTGCGATTTTTAGCTTTAACTTCATGGCGATAATAATCGCCTGGCTCGATTTCGCACTTCACACTCTTAGGCGGAAACACCTTTTTTTTTTTGAAAAAAATTTTTAATTTTTTTTTTACGACACTCTTAGCTCCCGTTTTAAAATCTGAGATTTATTTTTGGCCCTTAATTTTAGTCTCGGGTTACCTGAGCAGCATTTCGGTGGTTTTGAAACGTACGTTTGCAGCTGGGGTGGTTCAGTATCGATATTTCTTGACAACGGGTTTCACACACTTTATTTTTCACGGTATTTTATCAAACGGAGATCGTGTAATATATTTTTATTCACTCGTTTTTTTAAATTTATTTATTTTCTCCAAATCCTGATTCGCTGAGGATTGGCGAACTGTGATCGGGATATGTCGACGATTATCACAATGATTAAATTCCGCAACACGTAAACGACGGTTTCCTACGATTGAAACACAAATTCATTATAATCTATGGCACTAAACGACGAATTCACACGATATTTTTATTCGTTAAATATTTTTACATCGAAGAAGAAGGTTTTTTGGGTTCGCTTTCCAACTTCAGATATATCAACTGTTCATGTTATCCGTTCGTGCACTCGCGACTCAATTCATTATCTCCGCATCGATTATAATCAAGCTTTATTAATCGAGGGTATTTTTTTTACCGTCGATTTCAACTCCTTCGAGTCCAGCCTCTCTCGTAGTTGGAAATGTCATCTCATCCCGACACCTAGAATCAAAAATATGAGAAGGGAAATGATATATTTTTCTAATTATGGATAAAGAAAAAAATATAAAAATAAAAAAAATGTGTAAAAAAATAAAATAAAATAAATAAAATAAAAATTGAAAAGAACTCGCGATTTTAGTAATTATTTATTTATTTTCAAACCAGAGCTGAGAGACTGCGTTCGGTTTTCTTCCACGAATCAATTTCGTTAATTTAAAGAAAATATTTTTACAGTGTAAAAGTGCGGGGGGGACTAGAGATGGAAGTATGTAATAAAAATTGAGAAAAAAGAAAAAAAAAATTGAAATTGTTAAAAGCTGACCTCCTCTCTCTACTCTAGCTGGGGGATATTTATAAAAGTTTGTAACGCCGTCGCGAATGTGTATAAGGAAGCATGGTAGCATGGAAGAAAGTGGTGTGCAAAGGTGTCGGAGTCTATCTGTAAAAATAATATTATCTTTCACTTTATGGACTGCCGGAACTGCCGGGAATTGAATTAAAAAATGTACAAAGAAACGAGGAATGGATCCCGGAAAGAGAGAAAGAAAGATAGTAAAAAGGGAACGAGGGAGGAAACTGGCTAAAGCGGGCTGCACACGGCTACGAAGAGTTTTCCACGCTTTTACGTTTTTACGCTTTTACGTTTTCAGCTTTTTTCAGTATTTATTTTTGCATCGCGAAAGACCCCGGCAGAGTCCTCTGCTGTAGCTTTTTTCATCCTCCCTTTCTCACCTTCGCGTTTCCCTTTTCGTAATGCCCTTTCTTTTTTATCTTTCCCAATATTTCCAACCCCTCATGTAGATTTAATCCCACCTTTTTACTCGCCAGTATAGCGTACGTATATACACACCTAGATGTACTTCTGCTTCTGCCCCTTCCTACTTTATACAGTTTTATTCCGCTGGTTTACCTTTCAGCCTTCTCTTATTTTCTTTCGCATCTAATTTTCATTAAAAAAATTTTTTTTATTTTTTTATTTCCTTTTCTTTGTCCTTCTTTTCCGTTTTACTCAATCCTCTGACAAAAGGCGACCAAAGGATACTCGATATTGGTTCCTTCCCGCGTGCAGAGAGGTTCGGACTTTCAAAGCAATTAGTAAACCTACGACCGAATGAACTACCTTGCAAAACCTTCGAGAAAGGAACTTCAACTCGCAGATCCTTTTGTTCGACAATCTGTTTCAATCGAACTTAATCTCTCGTAGTTTATATTAAATAAGTGAAACATTGTGGACATTAATTGATCGGAAAGTTCGTCAGTTCTTCATCTCGTCGGAGTTTAGTTTCCTGTAGAAAAGAACAAGAAATTTGAGACACGATACGAACAGGTCTACACAAATCTTCAAGGAATTTCAAACTAAATCGAATCCAGGCTATCCCTGTGTACTCTTTGTGCATCATCCGTTTCAAACGGAGTAAATCGATGGTAAGAACGACACCCCCAGCTCGCGTGACAAAAGAAAAGAAGGACCTTCGATTTAGTGTAGGTTCGTAGAGTACGGATTTGGCACAAGAATTTCTGGAATAAACCAATAAACGGTAATGGTTACCTCCTACAGCTTTTTTTCTTTTTCTTTTTTCGTTTTTTCGTTTTTTTTTTTTCTTTTGTACAAAAAGCGATGCCCAATACTCGCAAACGCTCGTTCGCTTACATCCTCGAATCCGAATGTGTCTATCTAGGTATCTATCGAATCCTCATCTGCTACTCGCACCCGGAAAACTACCTTCTCCTACATTGGCTCTGTGCTCCTTGTGTAGGACCATGAGCTGAATTTTAAACCAACTCTGATCGCTTTTGGTTCGCGAAGGTGGAAGGAGAGAACGGTAGAAATTGAACTAAGTAGGACTATGGAAAAGATTTTATACCCGGATATCGAGGTGGGATAGAACTTTCATTTTCGAAACTCTGATAGGATAGGATAGGATCGATTCTGGAATTAAAAACGGGTTAAGAATCGATAATTGTTCCGAAATAACGTATTCGGGATAATATGACGAATTTGGAATCGATTTATGTGTAAATTCGTGTATATATAGGTATGTATATGTATTATGTGTATATATACACGTATGGATGTGTATAGAGGAATCGGTCCTTCGCGCTTGAATTCCGGATGCGTTGGACGCCCCGAGGTTCGCGTTTCTGAAAAGAGCACTCGAGGGACGTTCAGACGTGACCGAGAAGGCTGGGCGATGAAAAACCCTACGAAACCTATCGTTTTTTTCCACTCGGTGAGAGCTTGGCAGGGAATCCTCGCTCCAAATGCCGGAATGAAACGAAATGAAACGGCATCCAGTCGATTGAGCCTACGCCCTGAGGGGGTGGTGGTCGTGGCTCGAAACTTTGTGGGAAAATTCAATAAGTTTAGAAACTGAATTTCCCGTTTACCGCCACTATATGACACTAAACCGAGGTCGCAAAACTTCGGGGAATTTCAAAGTATCGAAAAGCGAACCGGACTCGGTGAAATTTTTAAGAATTTCGGTCAAATACTGCGGGAGTGGTAGAAAAATATAAAAATAAAAATAAAATAAAAATAAAATAAAATGACGTATGCGGTCGCTGACAGCTCGTGGATTTTCAGGTTTGTCTGAAAATTGGAAAATCGCGGTTCCCACTTGGTGGGAATAAATCAGGAAACCGAGAGGAACGCGAAGCAATTCAACGGGACTAGTGGTACAGAATTTCGAAGATCAAGGCAGCCATAAATCCAGCATTACCTCGTATTCTTATCTGTCACCTGTTGAATTATAGCTTGACAAGCCTCTGTCCCCGCGATACATCTTCTCTCTTATTTATTAGGGATCGAGGGACCCACAATTGTAGTAGATGTGAACAAAAAAAAATAAAAAATTTCTACGAGATATGAGGCGATTCTTAAATCCCTGAAATATGCGAAAGGGAAAACATTTTTTACACCCCTTCATGAACAAAAATTCTCTCTTTCCGTAGCGTCTCGAAAAATCCGCGAGATATCGAATCTCTTCTCTCTATAGTTTCACGGAGGAACTCCTCGGTCAGAATGAACTATTTTTCGTCTTTAAATCCTGAAAAACAGACCGAAATTTTCAGATTTTTGATTTTCCGGAAGTCCGTACTTTCGTGCTTAAAATTTTCCGAACTTCAACGTTTCCAAAAATCCCAAATCGTCTCGAATAAATTCCGCCCTGAACTTTAAAAATTGGGAACTTCAACGCGGCTCCGTATCGCGTCGTAGTAATATTTTCTGAATTTTTCTTTCCTGCGGTTTTTATCGATAAATAGAGAAAAACGGAGGTGCTCTTTATTGCTCATATACCTGCCCATGGTACACGACCCTTAGACTAACGGTTCCACCAGTTTTCCTCCATGACACGAAATTACTCTGTCATATTCAATCACGCTGTCACTATTTTACGACAAACTTTTCCAACAACAGGCAACAGCTATACCCACCCTTCCTCTACCTCTGAAAAGCAAACTACCTACCTAGACAAGGGAGAGTGCGGAGGTCCGTGGTAAACGAACACAGATTATGCGCTTAGAAGCACGATGCGGGCGTACCTACCCTTCCTGCGATAATATCTTAACGACAACTATACACTTGGGTGACAGTAAATACTGATAAAATTGATGCATGTCGCGAAGGATGACAAAAAACTGAAAAAAAAAAACAATAAAACTACCAACTAAATGTTGCGTTTTGCAGACAGACATGATTAAATGAAAAAAAAAAAAAACAACAAAATTGCGACAAATAACGCGGCTCGACTTAATGAGATTCTAAAATATGGGTAAATGAACCTCTCGGATCGATATCGCGGTCGGTTTGGAACTTGTGTATGTATAATTCGCGGAGTTATTTTTCGCACGCGATATAGCTGGTAGTACATACGTAGAGAGAGAGAGATTTAGAAGCTCAAGTTTATGCATATTCGCAAAAGTAGTATGTGTGAGTGTAAAGATCGGAGTGATCAGTAGCCTGTTTTATTCTGCAGAATTTTTGCCGATTGTGGTTGCACTGAATGAGGTGAAATCCCGAATCACCTCAGGCCACGAGATTGTTTCATTCGATGAGAAGTACCTAATGCCTATTCACGTAAGTATTATTATACGACGTTTGACCCGATTTCAAACGAATTGAATAAGCACGCTCGATCACGATGATGATGCGATAGATACCCTGAAGAGATACGGGGCCGTAAGTGATTCTCGACTAACGCAACGATGCGTATGTAGTTTATTGATAAGACCAAACCGATTATTTCCAACTCTCTTGATCAGTTTTTCCACTTTTCATAATCGTCAATCTGGCAGTTTTTCAATCAATACATTCCGTGCTCTTCGTATTTGCAATTCTCAGTTTTTGGACGTAGAGAAAAATAAAAATTAAAAAATTGAAAAAAAAAAAAAGAAATAAAGAAAGACTGAAAATTTTAACACTTTTGAGACAGTCAAAGAAACTGTCACGATGCACCGCATTGAACTGCATTGCACTGAACTGCACTGCGGAGTTAACACCGTAACCGCTAATGGACCAATGGAAACTGCGAGGAGCCTGTTGGATCCTGGCCAAATAATCAGAACCGAAAATTCTCTCTTTCGTATATCACAGAGCGTTTAGGGACAGCTTAACTTTAGATTTCGAACCGGTATGTGGGATGGTGTGGCAAGGTTCTTTCCGATATCACGATTGCGGACGCAGAATCGAACAGAAAATTGGAAAAAGGATGTTTCTCTAAATAGAATAAGGCTCGCGTGCTCGAAAAAACATATATTCTTCATTTTTTGCCTCTCCTTTCTTTTTTCTTTTTTCTTTTTCCATTTTCTTTTTTCTTTTTGCAGGACTTTGCGGATCCCCGTATAATACCTACCTACCCACCTACGTACGTATATGTATAGGTATATGGATCGCACAGTGAAATGGGTGGTGGATAGCTCTGTGAGCCTGAAGATTCTATCTTAATGGACGAAACGATTTGTTCGGCCGTTGCGAAGAACGAAGAAAAGAAGGCGGTGACGGTGATTGGCGTGGTTTATACTATTAATGGGATTGCCCCCATATACTACTGCTAAGGTGTGCGGGGCTCGGTTCACCAGGTGGCGATATCAGATCCCGCAACAAATGTCGAGTTATCACGAGTCCAAAATTCCGTAACAATCCTTCTTACCAGAATTAACAAAAAAAATTAAATAAAAAAGAGAATAGAAATATAAAAAGGCCAAAAATTCGATCAGCCTACAATTATTTTCCTCTTCACCTACTGACCGCCGAAATATCATAGTAATTAGTCTTTTTTTTTTTTTTTTTTGTTAGACGGGGTTAATTATCCGCAAATTTCTTTCTTTTTTTTTTTTTTTCTTTAGTCTTCTTGTTTTCAAACTCTGAAATAATCATCATAACTAACTACGATTATAATACGCTTGATTTTTATTTCCTATTTTTCGAACTAATTAATTGCCGTGCGGAGTAAACTACCCTCGCACGAGAGTTGAAAATTCTCTGGTTTCTATATATGTATGTGTATATATATATATATACCTATATATTATATATACATGCGTGTGTGTGTGTGTGTGTGTGCGAAACTCTGTGGGCGAGGTTCGCATTTACCTCAACTAGTAAAATTCGTCCTCCGAGGGTTGGTTAGCCGTAGAGTTTCAAGGTGCTGGGTCAATCTAACCGCAGAATTTAGCCTAGCACCGGGCACAAACTATGGGAGCGTGTTAATTAATCCGAGATACTTTCATAGCTTGTACCAACCTAGCTCTGTGCCAATTTCTTGCTGAAATCGTAGCCCCGTGTATTAAGGTTACCGGTTTATTATACCCGGCTATGAGAGAACCGATTGTCTTGATCGTAAAGCGTATAAGGACCCTGCGGGTATAATAATTATTCGATAAATATAATTAACCAATGAGATCCCGGATTTATTGAGATGAGAAAAAAAATTCCTACACATTCCTAAATCCCAGCCAGCTATCAATTTCCGTTAATAGCTTCGTAGCTGTCGAACCGTTAACTTTTCTTTCTACTCACTTTCAATTTAGTTCTCTTCACGGTAGAGTAGATGCAATGCACCGAACGCACGAATCATTACCCTGACGTTTATCGCACCTTCGGACGTGATTCAAACAAAACGAGAAGGAACGGGGGAAAAAAAAAAAAATGGAACAAAGGGACAGAACTGCATTTCCAATCTCGGTGTATTGCAATTTTGATAAATCAAAGAGAAAAACAAGAAAAAACAAAAATTCTAATAATTTATTTCACAATTGTAAACTGCGTTTATAAAACGACGTATGTATATATGCTTTTGATCGATGAATGTATGAACGTGTATGCTCACCTCGTCGATCTACGAAGCACAAAACAACGGCGTCCGTACGGTACGAGAGACCATATCGTTGTGGTACACGGTCGTGTTTGATGTGCGGTAAAATTAATTACGAGATTCATGTCCCTTCGCCGAGGGATTCAGTTCCGAAATTATCCATCGGGGGATTCCAACACGCGATACTTTAGGCAGGGAAACCGAGGTACGAGAGACGAGGGTTGTTATATAATTGAATACGGCGGGAGGAGCAACAGCAGCGGGAGAATAAGAATAAGATGAAGAAACGGGGTCGTATCGAGTTCGCGATAATTGGGAGCATAAGGTATACGCAATGCGAGTCCTGTCCCTCCCGGAGGATCATATTTTTTATATATTTACATCTCGTATTGAAGATTTTCATTTTATTTTATCAACGGAATAAAAATACGATGTTTTACTATGATTCCGAAGTCGAGAATCGGGCGAAAGAAATCGGGCAGGGTAACGGAAGGTCCTTTATCAAATACGATTAATCAAGGCTTAACAGCATCTGGTCCTGCCCCCTGACAATTAGGAAGTCATTTAACCACTCTAAATATGGGTATTGATTAACCGTCAAGTTTAACGTAATTAAGAAAAAATTTCACCCCATCCAAAGACTCTAGACTTTGAACTTTGGATTTTGAAACTTTCTTAAAACTCTCCTTCCCCTTTTTCGGTAGCTGTTTACCCTAGGTCAATTAAATCCGTGATCACGATCTTTTCTACATTTTTTTCTCTCCACTTCGGGGATATTTTTAGAAATAATTTCCCGAGGGCGAGAAAAAGGGGCGATAGTTAAGAGCGAGAGAGAAAAAAAGAAGACTAAGAAGTAAAAGAGCAGACACATCCTTCTAGCTATATAACTATTATTCATTTCCATATGCTGCACCAGGCTAGGAGAGTTGGGAAGTATAAAAGAGAGAAGACGCAACGAGTCGCGAGAAAATATGCATTTCTACCCTCTATAATCCACCGGCTCTCATTTCTCGTCAAATTTATACTCCGACGGTTACATTGTGCTGATGTTTTATAACAACTACGGTGAAAAAAGAAAAAAAAAAAGAAGAAAACCAGGTCTCGGAAGTCTCTACTCGTGTCCCTTACTACTCTACTTCCGCTAGCTAGAGAAATCCTTTTTTCTTTTTTTCATTTTTTCTCAAACGTTAGGGTGTAGATGTCTATATACCGTATACCTATGCACATATAGCTGGTATACATTTGCGAAATGAAAACGACGAGAAGCGACCCGAAACGTATCAGATACATGTGAAATTTCTTAAGTATACTGGTATCGCGTATTCCTATTTAATTTTTTTTTTATTTTCTCAAATTCTATTTTTCTTTCAAAATTTCCCACCATTTAATGTCATTCTATAGTATTTACCCGCCGTTTGCTAGGTAGTAACAATAATCCCGAAGAGGGTCAGCCCTGGCTCGTTCATTCGTTCATTGACCATTAAGCCCAAGAACTTGAGCACCTTAAAGGTGCGGGTAGCTTTCAAGCACATACACATTCGATCTCTGCAGAGAAACGGAGGGAGGTTTATCGCCGTTAAAAGAGGTGCTGGCTATACTAGCTACCTGTACGTATATACATGCATGTATGTATTGGTACCATGGTTTTAATTTCGCGTGACGTTAACCTCGGGCATATATTATATATATATATGTATATGTATATATATACCGACGTAAAACACCGCGATGAAAAACAAGGTGATTAGCGTGCGCTGCAGCAGCAACCCCATCGTATATAACTAAACGAAATTTACTTACATTAGAGGCGGGTGTATATTTAAGAATTTATTATTGATTTCAGTCGGTGGTAAAATAGCTGGTATCAACTACAGATTGATCACCTCGTATTAGTTACTGTTCAAATATACGAAGATTTTTATCTTGACCCTTGGAACGCTGGTATACATAAATCCCACGCGTTACTTGTACTCAAAATGATTTCTATCGCCGGTAACGAGACCTTTTTTTCCGATACGTGAATCTCTTCGGTTTTTTTCTTTTTTTTTTTTATATAAGAAAAAGAGAAATCCCATTCGAAGATAGAGAAATCATATATATGAAAATGAACAGAGACGCGGATTTTTTTTTTCTTCCGCACGTCGTTTGGGGTAGATTTTTTTCTTATACTCCAAAATCTAGCCTCATATTGGGTTAATTTGAATTTTATTCACACGACAGGTGGGTGAAATTTAACTAGCCAATTAATTTCAGAGGTAAATCATCGTGCCTGAATATTTTCTGGAAAAATTCGTGGTGTACGGTTATTTCCGTATCGTTTAAACCGCGAATAAGAAAGAAGATGGAAGCGAAGAGAGAAAGAAAAGAAGAAAAGAAAAAAGAAGCAAAAAAGAAAAAGAAAAAAGAGTAAGTATAGCGTTGTAGCTCGGCAAGAAAGACCGTTTCGTGTTTATTCGAAAAGTTTGCGCGTTTTCCATGCAAATCCTAGCAGAAGGCAGGCCAGGACGAGCCAAGCCGGTTGGCTTCGACTCTCGCGCCGTTGCTTCATCGTCGTGGATTCCGTAAGGATTCACGGGAATATACCTTATATACCCTTATATACCTTATATACCCTTCGGGGGAGGATTTCAGAATTCCCATTGTTTAACAGGGGCCGTACAAAGCCAGACGATAGAAAACTTAATCAGTTTACTTTTATTGGATTCAACCGAGAAAAGTATAATCTTATACCTTTTCTCGTTTACCTTTAACATACGTATGTATATATATGTAAATTATTAAACTCTTTTTATATTAACAGCTATATATATATATATATATATATGTATATTTATGATGTGTGCATATGTCCAGTTTATTTATACTTTTTAATTAATTACCTCATCCTAATATTCCCCACGTTTGATTAAAATTGACCGTCGATCGATTGACAGAGGGACATTACTCCTCGCCGTTATACGAGGGTCTTATGTACATCAACTTCATTGTCAGATGCGGTCTAGGCATTCCGATAGCGTATATAATATTTGTGATATCTCATCTGACATATCGAGTCATTCAAATTGCAATAAGGTATAAAGAGATGTAACCGCGTACATATATACATATACGGATAATAAAAAGAACAGATGGATACATATTGTGAATATGTGCGTATATGGGGTATCACTATACCTGTATTACTCTGTTCAAAAATTTTATACGCTCTGAATATAGAATTATGAATAATTCAAATCCAAGATTCAAGTACCGACAGTATATGAATTCGCTGAGAGAATACCTTGGCGAACGATTTTCGTATTTTTTATTTATTTATTTTGATTTTTTTTTTTTCTACTCCGTATAGAAAATGAAGAAAAATTAAAACTCATCATTTTTACGTGAATATTGAAGAGAATACGGATTTACATCTCTATAAAGCAGTAATATTTCATAAATATAATATATCTCTACACAGGTAGGTAATAGCTATAGTACCATGATTAAATTTTTTTTTTCTTCAAATATTTGTTCAGATGTAATGAATAAAAATCGTTCAACTACGCTGACGGTAGCGACTTTATGAATGCTTGGTACATCGACCGAGGACACAAATGGATATTGTCGTATGAACGATCATCGTTATTATTATTATCATTATTATCGTATACAAATATCGGCCGTATTCCCAAATATATATTATATATACATATGTGCGTACGTATCCCGTGATGTGTACCGGGTTTCAAAATGAAAAGCTGTGCATAGTTGAGGTGAAAAATAAAAATAAATCCGCTAGAGGGTTTAGATCAGCGATTTTATAGGCGAAATTGGCTCAGCGTATTATATAGAGTAAATTTCTAAAATGAAAATGCATCATTTTGGTGGGAATGCAGTTTAACCTTCGATATTTGATCGTTCGATTTAGTTAATTGGATATGCAAACATCCCTGCCATTTTCGGTAATATTCCTATACAGGTATTGATTATTAATAGATAATATATTGAACACTGGAACCTGTCAAAGGTTCTTTATCAATATCGAGTTTCGGCTGATGAACTAGGCAGAGAATAAACTATGATGCAGATATGCAATGGGTCGAAATAAAATGATTCAATGAATGGTCGAGGGTAGAGGTAGGTACTACATAGGTATACGTTAAGCTCAAAGCTTAAGCTCTGGCTTAGTTTTCCAAAGACTCAAAGCTCAACGATTAAAATCCCGCTCGAACGATCATCGTTAATTTTTCACTCCATCGAGCGGATTCGATGCCGAAGAAACGGAATGAAAAATTGTAAAAATCGCTGAATTAAGCAACGGCTTGAATAATTAGCGCTAAATCAGGAGCCGGGTTGAAGTTCCGAATTCGAAAGTCCTTTCGGAATTTTCTATGATCCGAACTCGAACGTTTACTGAAAATCCGAAATCGTCTGAAACCAATTCGGAATTTCGAATTTCAATCCGACCGGGAAGACAATCTCCGCGGTGACGAAGAAATTTTTAATTAACTTAAACAAGCCGGTGCTAGTTCGACCACAACCGAGTCGTATACAGCGATATATAATTACTTATCGAGTTAACAGGATGTTGACATACCACGATATCGCGTGGCTTCTTTCCATATTAATCTGATTTCGTATGCAAATAAGTATAATCGATCGAGTCTGACCCCAATGATCTCATTGATACATCGAAAGGTTTAGTTTCCGCACGTTGAAATTGAAAATGATTTTTTTTTTTTTTTTTCATTATCTGAAAATCAAATCCGTGTCTATATACTCACCGTTATAGAAACAAACCGAACCCCATACCGCACCGTACATATCCCTATCCCTATAGTGAAATATAATCACCACTATAACTACTACTGGTTCCCAAACCGATCCTGCCAACGCAATTAACTTCGTAGTACTAAATTAGATTCCAGCTGTGGAATCGCTTCAACGTTACACTAACCCACCCGTACTCCGGATATTTCAATCTAATCTTTTACTCTTGTATTACGGTATAGTTCCCTGTTTTCACGTCCTAACTTACTAACAAATAAAATATACAACATATGTCAGGGAACAGATTTTTTTTCAATAATTAAATACTATTGGTATAATCAATTCATAAAGACTCATACTTGAATAAATAAGTTCAGATAATAACGGCGGATGCACTTTGTTCTGTAATTGTTTTTTTCGTTTCTTTATTTTATTCTCGTTTTTCTCTTTTCAATTTTTTACAACGCGGTTTCAAAGCCACGTAGTAGGTAACTCGGTGTTTTATTCAGTGCAGTAATTTCGCGCATCGCGATCGGTGGTAGATAGACAGATATCTATAAATCGCACGCACACAGTTTCACAAATTTGTTTGCATACAGGGTCCGGGTGGTTTCTTTTTTTATTCCTGTTTTTTATTTTTTAACTCTTTTTGCTGGAATAGTTCGGACGCACGTAACGTATGTACTACATAGAACGGGTAGAGTTCACATTGATTTTATACAAGACTGATAGATAGGCCACATAGGAGAAATTTAAAACTAAACTACACGCTGATACCATTCGATAAGATTCTAGCTATCGATTCCAAGCTCGCTTCCTCTTATCTGGAACGTGCAAAGAGCATATGACATCGATTTAAACCTGTGGTTATACTTGGAATAAAAATTATAATCGACCGTGATTAATACACATCGTATCAATTTGGAATAGAAAAAAAAATTCATGATAAATTCGCAGATAAGAATCGTCTCCGAAAAAAATTTATGCCCTAGTTTATCGAAGTCTTATTCCATTACGGGCTTTAAATACCGTGGATAAATAACCCCGGATAAACGATAAGCTATTTTTTTAATTTTTTTTTATTTTCTACACGAGTTTTTCCAACTACTCGATGATTCTGGTTGAAATTTTTCAACTCCCAAGATCGGATAAGGTACCGAAATGATTTACCTACTCTCCTAAGAGATTCCTATCTCTCAACGTCTCGTTGATTAATTTCATACTTCCTGGATCGGGAACGTACTTCACCAAGGTGCCGATGTAACGTGACGGTTAACACGCGATTCCTCGACGTCCGACGTCGCTTTTAAATTACAAAAATTTTAAACAGGAAGAATATAATTTCCAGTAAAATCGTCGCCCGGCTTATCCAGGTCGAGACCCGATCTTCCATACCTTTTATCATATCATCTGTCCAACTGTCACATCTATCAGACCGGCATAGATATATACATACCTACAAATCGACTAATGGCTTCTGTAACGGAGGCTATGGTTAATTAGATCAGATTATTCGAGAATGTAGATCAGGTTAGCCATACTTCATCTAGCCGAATTGATTAGCTGTATATTTGACACGATGCGTTGACAAAATTTTGTTGAAAAAATTTAGTTTTCACCGCTGTATAATTATTTTATCGACAAGCCACTTCGAGTAAGAATATAAGAATCGGTCGTGTACTCGTATGTAGAGTTACCTAGGTTTAGTAGTTGGAAATATTATAGCGTACCTTGTCCTTTGAAAGTTAACGTAAAAGCAATGCTGCGTGGGAGAGTTTTGTGGCAACAGCCTTTACAAAGGAAATGAAATATTCAACATGCGGCCCACGATTTCTGGACCGGTGCGTGGATGAGTGGAGAGCCATATTCGAGGGGATATCTGTATGTATGGGCGTGTGTGCCACCGATCCTGTCCGCTTTTTAAGCAATTTCTACCAAATTTGATACAAAACTCAACGACCGTGCGATATCATGCCTCGAAATTTCAAATTTCGTATACCACCGCGAGAGATGATCCTTTTTACTTTTTTTCTTCTTTCTTTCTTTACGTTTAAACTCCGTTTCTCGTTTCGGGAAATGAAGCTCCCGTATCCTTACTCTATTTTCTTTAATTGTTCTCCAAACTTATATACAAATTTCTAATGAAAATTAATACAACGAGATTAAGGGTACGCTGTGAGTTGTGAATTAAGGAGACTATATATAACAACTATTTCGTATAGTGTATCTGATAATATATTCTATGATGTGGCAGCAGAAGGGAGTCGTTCAATTAAGCCGTCACCTTTCGTGAGAAACTTTTATATGAATGGGTTTCATTACGGCATAGGGCTTATTAAGCTCTATACCTTATACCACCGTACCTTGTATACTATATATTCTTCACCGGCTCTTCCCACGTTTCTTAAATTCTGTGTTAAAATTCAACCCTTGAAACAATACCACCCCAACTGTCTAATCTCGTAGAAGAAACTGTGCCCCAAAAAGGAGAAAGAAGTGACGAGAGAAAACACAAAAAAAAAAACAAAAAAAAAAAAATCACCTCGTCGAATTCGTTGGAAACTTTACTTTCTGATAATTTATAACGCCGAAAATTCAGGACGGGGTATGACGGGCCGATGGACCCAAGGTAATTTAGGTCGATGATTAGAGGAAAGAGGTGAGTTGAGGTAAAGCAAGGTAAGGTAAGGTAAGGTAAGGTAAGGTTAAGTGAGGTATAATCAAGAGAAAGAGCTACCGAATCCTGAATAAGAACTGTTGCGAGTGGTTTGGCTGCGGACGACCGGGAGTAATTAAAAGCGAGTGCGATCATTCAGTTGTTTAATTAAGTCCATTACCGTCGGCCGTGGATAATGGCTAGTCGACGAGATCCAGCCTCTGCCAATTCTCTTTCTTTCTCTCTCTCTCTCTCTCTCTCTCTCTCGCTTTTGGTATGTGAACCAGGTACTAGCTAACATTATCAGAGATTTATGTGTATATGTATGTATGTACCTACTTGAGACAAGATAAACGAGGATTTTGAATTTCGTAAGGATTAACGATTCGCTTTATCATGTATACATGTACAGTACACATATACGAAGAGTGATTCCGTATTCGGCATAATTTTGTCGCTAATTTATGTGAAATAAAGAATTTTTAAGAAACTACCGGAATTCTGGGCGAGATGATTGCTCGACAACGTTATATCTTATATCGAGCTGAAAATTTTACTCTTTATAGAGGTAAAACTTCAAAGGGATAATGAAGATGGTTGAAAATGTTTTTTATCGAGGAAGTTCAGTCCTGCATTATTCATACATGTATGTATGGGTGTATCTATACGTATATGTATGTGCCAAAGTTACACAAGGAAGAGGAGATACATTCGCAAAGATTTACCGTTACTAAAACCGGTCTCGCGAAACATGCTTCGAGTTTTAATCAGTTTGATTCCTCAATTCCTCTCTCAGTTCTTCGCCTTTACTTCTTATTCTTCTTGTTTCTCTTATATACCGTGGAACTAAGATGAGACAAATTACACGAGTATTCGAACCCTGCAGATGATGACTATAACAGAGTTGCATTAACGGTACACTGCGATAAATAATAAAAAAATATAAAAAAATATAAAAAGAGATCTCCGTTGCAGATGCCGCGGGTTCTATTCCAAATATGGAACGATCCTGAGCATCCGTGCTCGATTGAACTCGAGTACTTGAGGAAAGAATTGAAAAAAAAAAAAAAAAAAAAAAACAGGAGATAAAAAGTAGAACAAATTTTTATGGATCATTTACAGGATTTACTTGGGAGTTCCTTATCTTCTTTTCTAATTGAAAAAAAATCTTTTTTCAATTAGCGATTTCTCGTTTAATATTTTAAGAAGGAGGTTTATAAATTTTCGAGGTATTGTGTAACCGATAAACTTTTCAATATTGGATAAATGTTATCTCCGCTACGTCGAGCATGTAACCAATTCCGATTCTCGACCTCATCGTCGCCATCGACTCAGACAGCGAATAATTTGACTTTTTTATTGTATAATTAGCCAATTTTACAGACATGAATAATTCAGATCAAATCGATCGCTTGAATAACTGAGATATCGGTAAATTCTTCGGACGATCCATTCGTCTGGAAATACGAAATATTTAAAGTACCCAAAAAAAACGAGTTGGAACATCGAACGACGAGTTTAGGTCGATTCGAAATTCCAAATTTTGTAGGAAAAATTTCCGAACGAGATATCAAACTCCGGTTTTTCATCCCGAATGGAAAATCCCATCGAATAAACTACCCCTTTGATATTACAAAAGAGTTTTGTTGCCCTGATGAGAAGAGGATCTGTGAAGTGAATGAGAAGAATAAAATAACTGGAGGGAATAAATGGAGCATGCATGTATATGTGTGTGTATATATATATATATATATATATATATATATGGAACTGCAATGTTGCTCTATGTCAATTTCCATCCCTTATCTCGGCTCTTCTTTCCACCCACAATGCACACTCCATAAAAAAAAGGTAATCTGGAATCTAATGGCGGAATTTAAAGCGACTGCGGTAATTTAAACTCTGACAATGAATGGGATGAATGAAATCATCGTACCGTCGTCGTCATGAGGTTAATAAAATAGAATTATAGAGGAATTTCACGAGCACACAAAGTGAGTGAGTAGACCACGAGTTCGTTTGTTCCTGTCTAAATCCTGACAAAGGAATAAATCGATAAATGCACAAAGGGTTTGGATAATGGACTGGCACGGTGGTCAGTACTCGGCACCTTTTCAAAGGTGTTATCAACACCTTGAAACGATACGTCAATGTCGCGAGCTCGCTGTACCATCTAAAGAACGAAATAACCGCGAGAAACGACTATGTACGCGGTAAAAATAAAAATGGAAATAAAAATATGTGTGTATAAAAAAATGAAAATAAAATTGAAAAGATGACCGTGAGTGAGTGAGACTTGAGAGAGAGAGATAGAAAGAGAGGCTACCGTTGCAGAGGTTCGTCTGACGGGCAAAGCACCGTTGTTTCTCTGCACCGACGCCGCGACGCCGTACGGCACCTATGACGACCAGGTATACCCCGGTGGGATGAAGTGTCACTGAATTATGCATGATCCTCTTTCAAAAGGGACGCTTGCGTGTCGTTATTCTCTCTCTACGTCGTTCTTTCGGTGCTGATGCTTACGTAGGTACCGAATTTACAATCTCGATATTTTCCCATCTTCTAGTCGTTCGAATCTCTGACCGTTGGTCAATACTCGAACTTATATCATGATGAGAAATAATTTGATGAAAATTATTTTGTCCCGAAGATGAATTTAGAGGTGAAGTTAGAGACGGGAATAAGCTGTTGGAAAAATCGATGGATACATCAGTCGACGTTGAAGAGATGGCTGATCAACGCCCCTGGAGAAACCGCGCTTCGGTACCTATGTCGCGTCGCGTCGCGTCGCGTCGCGTCCTCGTCGAGGCTGTGACAAACGGGTTGAGATAAATAGACGTCATTAGCGATTTGGTGGGTCGATGGCAGCTGAGACTTAACTTCACCCTCGAGGCTCGGTGGTTAGAGGTGGTTTTGGGAAGATCGTAGCTACCGCGTACCAGCAGCCCATTGTTCAGGATTCGCGGAACATTTCAACGTTAAGATGAGCCGCGATAAGGCCAGGGAAGTTTCCTTATGAAAGGCGGACGCGTTGAGGGATGCAAAAACCTTGGGGATCAAACCGACTCGAAACGAGGGAGACAGAGGGAGAGTGAGAAAGGGTGGGTCCGGTTATCCCCAAACTTACAGACCTAGTATATATATACCTATATATATATATGTAATTATATATACATAAAATTGCTATCGTCCATTTCAATATTTATTTAATATACTTTATTTTCAGCGACGGGTTATGAGATTGAAAAATCGAATAGCAAAAATGTTGGTATTTGATAAAAAAAAATGAATATATAGATATATGTAGGTATATACATACATGGGCGAAGGGCAGAGAGTTGGGTATCAGCGAAACTAGCCATTTATAAAAGCATTACTCGCCGCCAGAGGCGACTGTTGCAGAACAGAAGGGATGAAATATGAAATATGAAATATGAAATATGAAATATAAAATATGAAATATGAACAGTGACATTTAATGATTTTCGATATATCTAGAGAAAATTTTATATTTTCACATACATACGGGGTTGGGAACGAGGTGCGAAAGCGACTCGTTGAAATGTTATTAGTCATTTATTTTCTGCAGCTATAAACCAATTTGGCAACGTTACCGAGTCGTGCGGGGTATGGCCATCTGTTCTTCAGCCAATTTAAAGTGAAAGAGAGAGAGAGGGAGGGAGAGAGAGGAAAGAGAGACGAAGGAGGGTGAAAAAAAAAAAAAAAGAAAAAATGAAAAAACAAGAAAAGAAAAAAAGAAACAAGAATATAATTCACAATCAGAAATTACTACCTGCAGGAATAAAAATTCTCCCTGGATCCTCCCAAACCCTATATATACAGTAAAACGAGTACAACGACGGCTAAAAATCGGGGGATATTGGCACGCTCTGATTTCCTGCGCTTATTCAAAGCAAAATGTGTCAAACGTGCTTTTCCACAATTTCAGAAAAGCTCTAGTCATATTTCATACCTATACGGTATAGAATCTATTTTCTATATTAGCCGAGTACGTTTCTATCTACACATACATATAGGTACCATACGAATAACGAGTTGAAAATTGACCTGTGAAATTTTTTCAATTTTTTTCTTGTTCAATCTTTCTAATTATTCTTCAAAAAATTCTTTTCACAGTTAAACAAATCTTTTAATTTTTCAATTTTTATACGTTAGTTTTCTGGAACGAAAATTTTCTGGCTCTCATATCTTGACTTCGGTCTTGCAGGACGCTGCAGGTTGTAAAGAAAATTGAGGCGACTATCTGAGCGGCTTACTCGAGTTTTCTTCTACTCGTTCTTATTCGTTCGCTTTAGGTATCAGTGTGTGCGTATGTGTAGGTTTAGATCTATGTACAGTGTACGGGGGTATGAAAAATAAAACGTATTAAATTCTTTGAGGTAAAAAAAAAAAAAAGGTTCTTGCGATTTATATTGGCAAAAGCATAATTCACACCTCTTGTACTGCCCTTTACGCGTATAGCTGTATAACTGTATTTACGGTATGGCCGAAATAAATCTAGACTTTGTTGTTATCCAAGAGAAAAGGATTATTTATTACAGGCAATATAAACCGGAGAACGTGACAATTGTCGTAATAAATACGATCAAATTCTGTAAAAAAGTTCTGTTTCAAATATATATATATATATATATATCGCGGCCGGAGTGTGAAGACGTGTGAGAACGGTCCTCACTCAAACGGCGTTTAGAAAAGAAGAAAAAAGAAACAGAAAAACTTCCCCCCCCCCCCCCCTCCCCGCCCAAAAAAAAAACAAAAAAAAACAGGGCGATATTTTTCGCGGTTCAGAATCAGGGATACAAGAAATTATTGATACAGAGAGAATTCGTAATAATCGGAACAATATCTTTTTCGCGACCCTACCGATTATCCGATAAATACGCGATATATTTCATTAATCCTGCTGCGAATACACAGACAGGCGATTAAACGTCCTTTCAAAGTGAAGACGCAATGTGAAAATGTGAAAAGATTTCAACACCTTTACTAGGTGGAATATACCTCCTTTCATGGTCGGCTCATTGATTTATGGGGTCGTGAACTATCCCGCGTTTAGAATTTTAACGAGGACTCGCTGGAAGCTCCAATTTTTTTTTCTTTTTTTTTTTTATTTTTTACTATTTCTTTTTTTCTTCTCCTCCTCTTCTTCTTCTTCTTCTTCTTCTTCTTCTTCTTCTTCCGTTTTTTTTTTCTATTGGTTGGAAGTGTTCATATGTCTGCTGCGTATGTGTATTTGTGTATACGTCAGAGTGTCCTGGAAAATTGCAGAAATTGCTCCACGTATACATACAGCGAGAGAAATTTTGTTCTGCAGATGCACGTCCCTTCGTTTTCCAATTTTCACGTATACCTGTATAGATAGGTCCCCGCACGGACGAGAAAAAAAAAAATTCCCGTTCTCTGAAGAAATTTAGAAAAATGCAATTGACGAATTGTCGTTTGTTATAACCGTAAAACAAACCCAAAATAAAATGACGAGGTATGTAAAATTGTTCGAGCAACTTAAACCGTGTCCGGGTTATTAGCTGCTCGACTCAACTGAACCGAACCCTGTAAAAACCGCGGTTAAAATGCGAAATAATTGAAATAATTTCGCAAAGGTGTTAATTTGGTGGTAAAGTGAAAATTTCGTCAAAACTAGGAGAGAACCATCGTGCGGTGAGTTGTGGGCTGCTGCTGCTGCTACTGGCTGCTGCGAAATGTTGCGATATAGCCGCAGGCTATTATTATAATGATAATAATCAAAAAAATTATAATATTAACAATTTAGTTTTCAACAACAGTTTAATATATATGTTTCCCTCGTCGACACAAAATCCATAGAAATTCGCGACACAATGATATTTTCCATTTTCCATTTTCCGTTATTTTTTTTTTTTTTTTTCATTTTTCTTCTATTCTGCTACTCTTTCCATACAGTATAGGTACCTTGAAATAATTCAACGATCTCATATTCAAGTAGACCGCAGTACGTATACACGTGTAACAATGAATTTTCCTTTTTAATACAACGACTAGACACTTTTCAAATTAACAAACCCGCAATTTTTCTTATCGTGAACGTAAACACACAGAGTTACGTATACCTACGTTGGTTCTGTACACGTCTGTGTGTGTGTGTGTGTGTGTGTGTGTGTGTATGTGTAAAATTGAGATAAATTAAAACCAAGCTCGGGGGAAATTAACAACGTGAATTTATTTCAAAGAGATAGCAATTTTTTGAACCCGTTCATTTAACTAAAAGAAAAATAAAAAAACAAAAAGACAGACAGCGAACATCAAAAACAGTATCTCATAAAAACGGAGAACGAGCAGATTACTGAATTCGATTCGCGATCGTTCCGAAAGATATCGCCTGCGTTGCGATTTGCAAAAAAACGAAAAAAACGAAAAAAACAGAAAAAAACCTCCTCAAACTGATAACTTCATTATTATCGCACCAATACAACAAAAATTTTCAAATTTCCAATTCTAGTCAAAGGGATGAGGGTGATACTGCAACAAATAGATCGATTCAACGATATAGATACACACACTGTAACACGTAACCACTAATTACACCTACCGCAGTGAATCTAAATGCAGCTCAAAGTTCCACAGATCAAAGATCAAAGATCAAAGATCAATCACACACTGTAACGCTACACAGTTACGTTGAAACCAACCACTTCAGTAATAATACAGTATCGGTGTACAGCTATCTATTCCAATTTACCACCAGAGATGGATAAATTTGATTCCTGGGAACGGTTCAATCTCTAAACGCGAAACATTGTTCCATCATTATTATTATTACTATTATTATTATTATTATTATTATTGTTATTGTTATTATTATTACTATTACCAATATTGTCACAGTGATACGGAGCATTTCAGAGATTCCAGCGGTC
Organism: Tenthredo amoena; assembly: GCA_963966615.1. Classification (NCBI taxonomy): domain Eukaryota; kingdom Metazoa; phylum Arthropoda; class Insecta; order Hymenoptera; family Tenthredinidae; genus Tenthredo; species Tenthredo amoena. The sequence continues at coordinate 4,200,163 of OZ016492.1, read as the reverse complement.
GTTTCACATCATTACAATATCGAGTCTGGTTTTCGCTATCGTCTGTTTGTGGTTTCTATGAATCCCCAACAGTTCGATACAGTCAGTCGCGTCGATGTGGTCTGCATATATGTATATATATATATATATATATATATATATATATGTATAAAGGATTATATTTATTGAAATTTTGATCAAAATTCTGTGTAGGTATGTTGGAAATAGTCTTTTTTTTTTGTATCGAGTATAACCATCGGATGATTAATTATTGCGGAATGATATGTATCTAGGTAATGTCACCGATTTTCACGACTGACTCTATATACATATATACATCCAAGACTCGTTTTTGAATTATTTCTTCTTACTCTTCGTTTTCTTTTTTTTTTTTATTTATTCATTTTTTATTTTCACCCTCTGGCAGTTCGTCTCTACGACGTATCAAAGACGTCAACGAATTTACAATATTGAAAATATGCTCAAAGAGCTGTCGGAAAGAAATGACGAGATAGGGATATGACATTAGACTCGGGAATCTCCGAGGAGGAAATGTATCGATCTACTCCATTTTTTTATTTATTTATTTTATTATTATTTCTTACTTATTCTTCTTATCAAAGTTGTCAGTCACAGGGACTTACTTTTCTTTTCTTTTCTTTTCTTTTTTTTTTTAAATATTTATACATATATATATATATACATATACTACGCTACTCTACGGGTAGGTATATGTAACAATAAGTCGAATAATCGGAAAACGGAATAACGTCTACCGCAGAGATAGAATAACGTCGAATCTCTGAATGAGCGTTAAGGTAGGTAGGTAGATGGGGTAAGCCGGTGGAAAAGTTTTACTATAGATCTAAGATCATCCCGTTTCACGAGTTTGTACGGGATTATCGGTGTCCTGAGGAAACTGCAGCCAGCTGATCTTCTCAGCTCGTGTAAATACCAACTTTCGACAAACCAAGTTTAGCTCAGACGCAGAGTCGAAGTTCGACGTTACTCTTGAATCAACCATAGCAGCTTGGTACTCTACCTCTATGTATACGTACACATATTCGTGTACTACACAACTCTGAATGTAATCACGGAGCTTCTATTTAAAAAGTATATAATTCGGTATGCATATAGGATATGTACGAGAAAAAAAAAACAGGGAAAAAGGAAAATCCAAGATTTCATCGAATAGTCAAAAACGATGAATTTTCTTCTACTTTTTTTTTCTATGTGTTTGTTTCCGATCGTTTAAACCAAAAAAAAAAAAAAAGAAAAAAAAAGAAGAGGATTCGGAGTAATAAAAGTAAAAAGTACGTATATCTCGAATAAGTAGAGATACTCGAATAGTTATAGAGTCTTGGTTTAATCTCACGCTTCGCTCGTACTGAACTGACCCGCCCAGACGGGGCCACTGAACCCGAGGGAACGTCTTCCACCATGAATTCTGATCATCAGTTTCTCGGTAACCCGTAACGAGGTTGTCTCCGCAAAAACGAGCCACACCTGAACGACCAGTTACGGGGATTGAGATAGAATGCGATTTATGAATTATGAATAAGGAATCGGAATTACCGCGAACTGATAACGATGAGTAAAAGAAAAACATATATTTTTCATTAATACGACGATTCGAAAGAGCCTCGAAATTTCAATGAATATGTATGTATACATAGCTATTCAAAGTTTGAATAGAACCCTAACAAGGGAAGATATATTATTGATAAACAAGTTTTCGCAAAAGTGTGTTGCACGTACCGTTGAATCGTTTATTTAATAAAAGGGGCCTAATTAGCATTGAGATCTTTCAGACAGCATAATATATATATATATATATATATATATATATATATATATATCTCGTATTCAAATGTCGTTCGCAATCGCAGTCTCATATAGGCAAGTGGTAGGGTAGAGAAGGGTAGCGAGGTGTAGGTACCTAGTTGCGGAATATTGCGAAATGAATCACGACACAATAAGTATAGTACCAGATGGCACCCTCTAATAAGCCTGGGCAAATTCGCGGAGTTTACCCTTCGGGAAACCAAAAGCAAGGGAAGAAAAGGCAAAGCGAGGCAAGGCAAAGCGAAGAAAGGAAAGGAAAGGCAAAAGGAGAAGCAGAACGAGAACTGCCTCATCCCCCGCTAGTTTTCGAGCTCTGATGGTGTGTGCCTGCCAGTTTTGCTTTCCCATTCCCATCGTGCTTTTGCAAACGGTTATTTTCCACTTACCAATGCAACACGACGCGACGCGAGGGAGCTTGAACTTCTATTAGTAAATTTCTACCCCCTATAGGTGTATACATATATATGTATACCCTCTTCACGCGGAATTAATTAGCTATGTGAGAATGGGAATCGGGTTTCGTTCGGTACAGTCAATTAGTTTGTAAATTACAGTAACAAATAAAAAATTTATATCACGTATTGTATTTTCAATTAATTCTCTACTGGATTTTTTCTTTCTTTACTTTTTTCTGTTATCAACCAATGAATGTATTCAAAATTTATACATATATTTGTGTATAGCAAGTTTTACACAACGACGGTTGTTTTTTGCCTTGTTTTACCTAGAATTGCATATTTCATTTTCACACGCGGTTTTACATATATTCGCATCTATGTGTATAGGTATATGTACCCTTGGTCTCTGTAAATAAATAGTAAATGTTGAACGTTTGAATAAACCAGAGCCTGGCGTAGATACAACACGCGTTACACGTATATACATATATAGTATATATACTCCCTGAAAATGTCTATATATACATATGGTAGACCGGAATTCACGGCTCGGTTTTAGCATCAGGATGCGAATCCTCGTTCCACACATATATAATATATATATATATATATACATATATAATTCCCGCTCGTCTATCGCTACTGGGTATACTATGGGGTAAAGTATGTACTGCGTGTATATAGCAACTATTCCTGTATTTATAATATATACATACATGTGAATATCTATCTATGTCATTTCATCCCCCTGACCACCAGCTGCAAAATAATTCACGTTATATACCATCGCAATTCGCATACGCGCATAAATATATACATATATATATATATATATATATATATAGCTATATGTGTATGTATATGGGAAAATTTCGTGTCGTAAAAAATATGAAAACACAATTCCAGTTGCTGATACAATCTAAACGAGATTTACACCGGGCATCAACTGACAGATGGATATTGAGAGGAACTCCATACTATAGGTAACACATGTCCAATACTTTCCGCGGTCGAAATAACAATTTTTTTTGTTTCGTCTTTTTTTTTTCTTCATCATTATTATCATTCTCCAAAAAATTTGATCAGAAAATTAAACGATCGATCAATTTTCGTAATGATAAATAATAATCGAAGATTTTTAAACGTTGAAAGAAATTTTTGGATTTTTTTTCTTTTTTTTTTAAATTTTACTTCTTCGTTTCAATAATTATTTTATACGGTCGATTAAATTAGCTGAAAAATTTAAGGTCTGTGAGACCCGAAGTAGAGCGGTTGTATCTATAGCGGAGATTACTGCTAAGAGAGTGTATCAGGATTTAGGATGGCTTAGGAGAGCCACGACCTGGGTGGCGTTCGGTAAAAGATAGCCTATACGTTCATATTACCCATAAGTCTCTTTCCAAGAGTCAATTCGCTCGTTGGAATTGGCTCGGCTATCTTTCGAGTAGAGAAGGCTCTCTCGCGAGCTTCTTTTGTGACCTTTGACCCAATATAACGGGACCCGGGGTTTTGTAGCCGAAGGTATTACATACCCAGATCGACACCTCGCCGAGTATGAGATGGGATACGTGTCTTCTATTTTCAAACCACGTGGAAATATATATATATATTTTTTTTTTTCAAATTACATATACCTGTACGTATGTTTCTAGAAATTAGAAAAGCGAGATAAGGAAGTAAAAAAAGAAACGTAAAAAACGATTCTTTTCCGAAAAATCTTTGGCGAACCGATGCCGGAGGGCAAAACTAAATTGATTGAAAACTATCGCTGTAACAACACGCTGGGGGGTGATGAATTTTTTAATTGAAAAATAGAGGGAGAAGAAAAATTGGATAAAGAAACGAATGAAAAAAGAAGGAAGAACTCCGTTGGAGTCCGGCACAGTTTCTTTATGATATAAATATAGTATATAAACTCGAAGCCTGAGCATGAACGTCGAGTAAATTCCTTTTCACAGCCTTTTATAATGGGCTTACGAAAACCCTAATGTACTTTCAGGGGGGTGGAGGATAAATCTGGAACCCAAGTTCGGCTATACAATACATATTTCACATCCGGCGAAATATTGATAGCTTCGTGACTCGGAACCTCGATTTTTTCCCATTTCCTAAAGTGGATACACTGCCCTGAATTTTATCCCCAATTTTGTTTCCGTTAGTTTTTTTTTGAGCGGGGAAAAAACTTCCGGATAAAAATAACGATTACAATTCGGTTCTGATCTTACCTGTAACGCAAACGATTTCTTCGATTTCTTGTAGAAACGGCTAGTCGCGGATCTGTAACATAGAAATTAATTTTCATGAAAAAAAACGATCGATTTTACTGATATAACAAACGAATTGGACGTCGTGGGACAACTGTGAGACTAGTCCAGGGACGCCAATAAATTTAACAACGAATATAAATTGGCTATTGAAGTAAATTTCCAAGTGCAAAATATATTCCGTTCTTTAATTAGTCGGCACTGATCGTACCGGAGAGAGATATACTGTGACGAGATGAGAATTTATTCTAGAATGCTACGGTAGAGATTGAAAGTTGTTAAGAAAATAGAAGAAGAGACAGAGTTTTACAGAGTTTCAATTAAAACCCGAAGGTTATAAGTAGAGAATTGTTCTCTCTTGAAATACCCTGAAAAGAGTACAAGTTTCGCTATGTCAGGTGACAATTTATCGCGTTTCGTTATACCAGCGAACCTTGACGCCAAAGAAGAAGAAGAAGAAGACGAAGAAAAAGAAGAAGAAGAAGAAGAAGACGAAGGCTAAGGCTAAGGCTAAGGGCGAAGGCGAAGAAGTAGAGGGTACTAGATATGAGAAACTTGGTACAAAGTTACACCGAGAATCCTTTCATCCTCTCGCCTCGAAGGTAACTCGCAACTTGCCCAGAGATTTCTATAGCGTATTTAACGTTTCATAGTTAGAAAAGTAATTCGCACGTGCCCCGCGGCTTTATGTAAGCTACTGCACAAACCATTGCCACCTTGTTACATCCTCTCGTAAAATTTCTTCTTTCAAAGGACACACGTTCGTTCTAAAACGATCGAAGGAACATCGGACGATACGTCGATCACCACTTTTGATGGTTTTGTGAAAATTTCCAGTACCGTTTGTCTAAAAGGAAAAAAGATCGGTTCCAGTTTCTCACGATTGGTATAAACGAACGAAATAACTCTCACTAAATTTCGAAAATTAGACTCGACTACGCAGTGGCTTCCACCGTCATTAAATACCCGTTATTATAATCGTCGCACTCGTATTCGAAGTGTGGGAAGGTACTGATAATCTCAATTCCAGAATCCCCTCTTCGACCGGACGGAGTCTCATCCTTTTCGTCGTTGGTGTTTACCATGTGATGTGAAAGTCGAAGATTCCTGAACGCGTCACGGGTCTTACAAGATCGCGACATCCGTGAAGACCACAAGGTCGACATTGTCTTATACCGGATTTATGACCGGTCGGTCTTGTTATTTGAATGAATCGAAGAATAAAAAGAAGGGAAAAAAAAACTATACGAATAATAATGACGAGGAGATCGAAGAAGGCTGACGATCTCTGATATCTTTCCGCATCAAAAAAGAAGATATCGAATCTTCTGATTTCATTATTACGCTAATAAAATTCCAACTGTTTCGTGGCCCCATGTTCAAGAACTAATTTCAAATTCAACGATATTTTACCTTTCACTTTTCACTTTGAAACATATACATATATATATATATATATATATATATATATATACACACGGACACTTTATCATAGCTGCAAGATGACGCGAAAGATTATAAAACTTTGATGACACGAGGACGAAGCGACGGTATAATCTCGGGTGCAACGATGCCGTTGAAGATTGGATAACACGTTTAAAAGATTCTAAATGCATTTTAACGTAGATTAGGTGGGTACCTGGGTGAAAGGACGGATATTAAACGAGTTTTTCGCAACTTAGCTTAGCCAAATCGCCGAGCGATACCTACGATGATGATAAAACCACGGAATTATATTTAATGGCAAGAAAGAGTCTCTATCAGTTCGTGTCTCTCTCTCTATCTATCTTCTCATAAAAAATCGGCGACCGAGATGCGAAATATTTGGAATAAATTGATGCAACGAAATTAGGATTTCTAGTTTCTTATAGAAATTATTGTACTACCTATAAATATAATTAAAACCGATATTCCTGACCACTGAATATCGGCGATATAGTATATTTTCAGCTTTCCACGAATAGAATAAATATAAATAAGGCCATGACCGTCACTCTGTGTGTTGATTTCTCCGACCGCAATGATGTACGTTATATTATACACGGATAGCAGCCATGAATGAATTGACGAACGAGAAGGCGAATATCGCTTGATAAAATAAGCTCGAGAAAAACTGGTGATAAATTTATAAATATGAAAAGAAAGGGAAAAAGAGAGAGAGAGAGAGAGAGAGAGGGAAAGATTGAGAGATTGTATGATAAAATTTGACGTCTCTTAGTCGGTGTGAAATTCGTTTAATAACATTGCGAAGCAGACGAAACATTTCCTAAGAAAATGTCACAACAAGTTAACACGAGACTTAGGTCGAGCGAGAAAAGACACTTATTAAACCAGACTCCTTCTTAACGTTATTAGAGATACTTAAACAGCAATTTAACGGGGAGAAATGGTAGCGAGAGAATTGGAGAGGTAAAAGACTAGAGTTTAAAATCTGTCTAAGTGTTGTCCGTGTCGTAAGGTAATAAAGTTAATTGAAAATCTTTAGAACGTTAAGTTATAGGAGATTTAATACATTTAGCTGCATATACATATAGATATACACAGGTACGTCGACGTAGATATCTACGTTGGCACGTGCCGTTTTATTAATAAGAATTCTACACAATTCGAGTTTTACGATTTACCCCATTTCGCCCCCAATCCTGAAGACAGAAAAAAGAAAATATATATAATCCAATTTCGTACCTAAAGCTGCCTTTTTACTTTACTTTTAGCACACGTGCCTTTCGATCTCTGATTACCTAGTCGAGCTGCTATAAATTTGCAAATTTTATCCCCTTCGAAGGTGAGGAAAGAGAGAGAAGAAAAAAGGAAAAGAAAAGAAGAAAAAAAAAAATTAAGAAAATGAGGGAAAAAATAAAAAATAAAAAGAAAAGACACGGCCACGTCTTTTCTCTGACTCTTTTACTCAGATCTTGGGACTCGAGATAACTTTGATTCGAAATTCAATTCGGAAATATTAAGCTCCTTCATCCCCTTTCGTGACAACTGCCACCGCCTTTGCAGCCTCCCCTTTCCTCCCAGTTCTTTAAACATATATAGTAGGATAGGAACCCATCTCGTATTGATTAATCTGTCGACTGAAGAGCAAGCGAACCGGGTTCAGAAGAAAAAGTAGTAGTTTTCTGATCAGAGATGATTTCATTGTTAAAAATAAAACGAAAAATATCACCAAGTGGATTCGAGCAATCAATTTTTTTTCTTCTTCTTCTTCTCCTTTTTTTTCCTGTCTCCAATATTTGATCAAATTTCAATCAAATTAATGATTCAAGGAAAGAAATTCTCTATTCGATAGTTTGATTCTCTCTTGCATACATTTATACATATATATATATATATATATATAACGTACATAAAGACGTGGATATATAAGTACGATCAATTATATTTATAGCTACTCTCCCTGTATGAGAAAATTTATGGATGCATTCGGCCCCATTAGGAAGGAGTTTTCTCCGATCTAGATGGTGCGATTTGGAAAAATATATATTTTCCGTGAGCAAAAGAAGTTAGTAGTAGTAGTAGTCGGTGGAAGTAAGCGCCTGATCGCACGTCATATATATATATATATACATATATATATAATATATATATATACGGGGGTACCCACCACGAACGTCGACGGTCAAACGGGGTATTGGAAATCCGTTATATGCATTGGAAAATTATTAACCTGTGAAATATATTCCAGCGTAAATTCGGTCCCATCTCTTACGCTGGAGAGGCATCCGGTGAAAATCTGAACGCCGTTAAATTGAATTGAAAATAAAGTTTTTATCGTGGTTGAGTAGAAAAAAAAAAAAAAAAAAAAAGGAAAAAGGAAAAAGAAAAAGAAAAGAAAAGAAAAAATAAGAAGATCTCATCCCTTTCTATCCTCCCGTAACCAACACACCCGACACCCCCACTGTATCTATAAAGTATATAAAGCACACACCTTGAATAGGCGTTGAAAGAAATACGATGCGAATTTTTCCGCGGTAGTACGGATCTGCAGAGAAGAGCAATTCCCCTCCGCGCCATACCAACTGGACTTTGCCAGGTCAAGTGTATAGCGAATGTAAGAACGTAGGATCGACTCTCTTCTTCTTCTAACATCTGTTAATCTTAAACGTCATTAGTTCTGTACGGAATGACCGTCGGAAGTCAGAACCGTGACGGATTCAACGAGGCCGAAGAAAAAAAAAAAGATAAAAGAAAAGGAAAATTTGCCACGAATACCGAGAGCAAGATGAGGTAAAGGAGTGATTTAAAAACAGATTCAAACTCTGTAACAGTTTTGAAAATTTTTCCACTGGGACTTTGCGTTTTTTTTTGTTTTTTTTCTCGTTTTTTTTCTCTTTTTTGACGGAAGTGCGTGAATCGGGGAAGTAGGGAGAGAGCCCGCGAGTTTCCAAGTCGTCCAACATCGATGATGGATAGACTAGGCCACCCTTAAGGTCCTAAAATGTTTACATAGGTTCGTGCGAGGCGGGTAGTTCCACCCCTACTAAAACCTCGCTAGAGATAACATATTCATAGTGGTCCGGTCAATATTAGGGTAGGTAGGTAGGTAGGTAGGTAGGTGGATGGGTGGATACGTTGTCCTGTTATAGGTAACAGAATAGCCAGGGAAGTCTCTCCGCAGGGGGACCTTACCTTCGTTAGTCTCTATATGGAACTTCCAACGCAAACAAAATTAGACTCGATTCGGGGGGTGCGACGCGACGCGACGCGACGACGGTTAAAAAGTTAAGGAAACGGAGGAGGAAGACTCTGCCTCACGTGGAAACAGTCCGACGTTTAGATATCGCGGTATAAAAAAAAAAAACAGAAAAATTTACGTGATCCGCGGGAATAAAAAGGAACAGTGAATTATTACCATCGAACAAGTAATTTTTTTTTCACCGTTTTAACTCGCGGATAGAAAATGAAACAGAGTGGTTTCGACGGAGGGGGATTTTAAGTTGCGATGGACATTGAGTAAACGGTTGTCGGGTTCCCGGGTCAAAACTGATGAATGAAACGGGGCTGCACCTTAAAGGATCCTTGCGGACAAGTCGAGTTTCTTTATCGTCTACCCTATCAGCAGACTCGTTCGTTTCTTATACCTTATATATACCCGACGATGTAAATTCGGCATTGTATAGTGAAAAATGTTACCCACGAACGTTGAGGTCGCGGGAGTTTGTTACGTGGTGGTTGGTATACGTCTTCGGCTAGGCGCCACATCGGGGAAGAAGTCGAGGACTCGAAAAAGGAGCCGGGACGCAGGGAACAGACCGTGGAAAAGGAATAGGTCGATGTGTCAGTGAAGGAGAGTCGCTTTGTTACCGCCATAGTTATTTTCACGAGGATAAATCGATCACCGATAAGATAAAAAATGAAAATGAGAATGAAAATGAAAATGGAAAAAAAAATAAATAAAAAAAATGAGAAAAAATCTCTCGCGGGATTTCTCTGCAAAAAAAAAAAAAAAAAAAAAACCATTTATCATTATTCTCGTACCGCGTGGCGATGAGAGTTTTTTTTTTTAATTTTATTTTTTTTTTTCCTCTTTCTTCTTTATTTCGCGGTTTCTAGAAGGAAGAAATAATCTTCTTTCCTGTCGGAAGGAGGAGAGCCTTCTCGAGGTCAGATGTGAGGCGAACAATCAAGCCCGGAAATTAAGAGCGAGAAAGTCTGTCTCCTCGGTGTCGTAGTATTCCGTGGAACCAGTTAAGGCTTAAACGATATAAAAAAGAAGAGAAAGAGAGGAAAAGTATATATATATATATATCATTGTCCACCTCGAAACCAGCGGAACTTTAACCTAGATCTTTTCGTAGACATATATAAGATAAAAGAAACAGTTTTGTTCCTCATAGTAAAGTGAGACTTTCTCATCAAGTATAAATAAATAAGCTAATTACGTAATTTTTTTTTCTCTCCATTTTCTTACAAAATTTTTTCCTCTCATTTTTTTCGACCATAGAGTCGCGTAAATTTTTTTTTTTCTTTTTCAAATTCTGCAAAATATCGCTGAATTTCTGATTATCGCAGCTCTAGTCTAAAGGTCCGGGGGGACGCATATTAGCGATACGAGATCATTGACGTATAATCGCGTATAAAACTATGACCGTCTACCTACGCATTTAGATTTTACCGAAATGAAATGATCGAGTTAGATCGTATAATTGAGTATCGGATTTAACGAGTCTTAGATAATCTTGACCGTGAATTAGATACCTATGCCTCCTCCTCGCCTATACCTATTCCAAGCCTTTATTATCCGGTATAACAAAAATAGAACTAGATACATAACTCGATATCACTTTCGCTAATACAATTTTAGTTCTGGTCAATGTAGAGAAGCCTAATTTCTTGCGGTGGGAATTAAACGAGAATGAAACTCTTCCGTGATGAGAAGGATAATAGGAAGAAGAAGTGAGGAGTATACTTCATTATATCGACCCTCTCAAACTCCCTTGATATGGGGTGAAAAAAAAAATGAAAAAAAAAACAGCGACAAATCTACTGACACCTCGGAGCAAAGTTGCGGAGAGAGACGGACTTCTTCTCGACAGTGTCATATTTTTATATACAATACATATATATCTAAGGTACGAGATGGAAAGTTTTGGGGATCCGTACTTTTTGAAGGTTTGCGAAAAAAGCAGAAAAAAAAGGAAGAGACAAAGATCTGCGACACAGTCAGCAGTCAAAGTTCAAGTTTCGGGCTGAAAGGGGTTGAAAAATTTTTGGTTCAATAATTTTCTCTTATTTCTGTATATATAATATCCGTATGGTATAAATGCATGATCTGGTTTCGGATGAGACCGAATCGGTTTAATTCCTCGATTTAGGAATGAATTAAACGACATAACGGCAATCAGTGCATTCGAATATAGATAATCTTTCGGTGAGACTGTATCCCCTGAGGGTAATTCTCCTCCATACTCTTGACAGTAATGTCTAATGCTTAATTTCTGGAAGCGTATTAAGATACGATCTAACAGGTGTGCTACGAGCACCATCCAGGAAGCCCAACGTCCGCGTGTATTACGTGTTAGCATACGCGTATGCACACAAAACTGAATATGCATGACGATGACGAATATCTAGAATATGGAAATACCATTCATATCAGAAGTTAGAAAAACGGAGAAAAGAACAAGAGAAAAAAAAAAAAAGAAACCAAAAAAAAACTCGATCCATCATAAAACGAAAGAATAGTTCGATTCGAGTTGCGAGAAAATTCGATGGGAAATAATTTTCGAATCGTCTGTTTGATTGCCGGAAAGAGATTTTAGCGTTGATTAGTAGAGGTTGTATACCTATACGTATATTTGACGATAAATCGCTGCCTAGCAATCAACCAGTTGTAACAGCTGCAGGGGTTAATGGGGATCTGGTAGCAATCACGAATGCCTAAAGTTTGGTTCGTCGGGAATTGTGGTGCCGGCGGTAAGAGGGGTGATAAAGGGGGTGGGATTTAAGGGAATTAAGAAGTGGTAAGGGTGAAACAAATGGGAACAGACAAAGGCAAAGGAGAGTAAACGAGAACGGGGTCAAACGAAAGTTACCTAATTACGACAACTGACGATCTCTGCTTATCTTTCGCCAAAACTCTTTGTGACTTTAAGCTTTACGATCGCGACTGATCTCGCCGAGAGCTTTTCATCCCTCCTATATTCTTACTTGACGTAAAATTTACGGGTACGTCCGGTTGCAAATCCGTCGTTTTAGAGTCGGGAGAGAAAAAAAAATAAAAAATTTACTTCTGTTATAAATTGTATATATATTTTACCTTAATTAATGAAGATGTTGTTATTGATTCATTCAGGCGATGTATACATAACGAGGAAATATCGCTTTTGGAAAGTTCTGGAATTCTGGAAGCTGGTTAAATTCAACAAAATGCGGCAGGTACCTACCCCGTAACAAACTTTTCGAAACTCTGTACGACGCATATTAAAGTAGAGCTATGCGAGATGGTTTCAAACTGAGAAACAGTTCTCAGATATGATGTAGTACGCGGTCTGTACTATAGCGAAACTCTTTCGCAAATCGCCGAAAACTACGATCGGAAAAATTCCTTCGAAAAGTCCGCGATTAGAAAAGGGTGCAACGCGACAGCCGGTGTAAGAAAAATTCATGAAACTCGAATTTCTTTCTTAACTTTAATACTTCTGTTGCGTGTTGAAAATTTTTCCCCATATCTACAATGTCTCCCATTATTTTACCATGACTAGTCTACTTCCTTGCCAATCAATCCCACGTTATCACAAGGCTCGTTATACTCTACTACTAACTTAAGTATAAACAGGGAATTTAAACGGCACGCTATTCTAATAATCGCCCAGTGATTAAGCCTCTAAGTTCTAGCCCTACCGATCCGCCTGCACACTTCGGTCTCTTTATCTAAACGCGTGATAGTTATCGTGTGTAAATTTCTTATCGAGTTTTGTAGATGAACGGGATAGAGAGTTTGTAGAATGGAATAAGTTACGGGAGAATATGGTATGTAAACGCGGATTGAAATTAGGTTCGAAAATAGGAAAAGGGAATTCTATATGCTGTGGGAAAAACGAGGAGGACTTTGGAGAAAATCAATTGGTAAGTTTGGTAGAAAACGAGGGAAGCTGGGGATACGTACGTACGTGTGTGTGCGTGTGTGTGTGCTGCAACATCTGTACTTTAGTGTCCCTTTCGACATATGGTGTTCCTCTATGTGCTTTCGCGCTTTGGCGCTTCGTCAACCGTAAACGAAAACTAGAAAACTCGTGGGAGTGGGATGAAATAGAGATATTGAAGTGGGGTGAAAAGGGATTGGCGATAGCCTGCAGTGGGTCAACGATTTTATCCGGCTTTTTAAAATCGACGTACGGATAGGGAAGTAGCTGTAAATATACTGTGAAATATCATTTCTTGAAAAAGTTATCGTAGCTAGGGTGCAGGAAGTGGAACGAAGTCTTCTCGAGGGATTTCATTTGGGGTTTCTAACTGCAATACGTTTCTATTGATCTCAGAGATGCAGTTGGGAAATGATGATTTGACTTTTTCTTACCGATAACTCGATTCGACTTCTGGCTTTACTCAATTTCAAAGTAAATTGGATTTATCGTGTTTTCCTTTTCTCGGTGTCGAGCTGATTATCCGACTTCCCAAAGGGCTATACTTTTCATTCCTCTTTTCATTCTATTCCTCTCCTTAATCTCCTCTTCTTTATTTAACTCTACGTGAAAGTTGAAAGTTTTTCTTTTATTTTTATTTTTTTTCTTTTTATCAAAAATTCGTAGGCAGATTTATCGTGTGTGAAAAAACAATAATCCGTGACTCGGAAAATCCCCCGTATATAGGTGTACGCGCGATGTATGTGAAAGAAGCGTTTTTTGAATGACAAAGTCGTAAAAGAACGAAAGAAAGAAATTCAAACGGGGGGGGGAAAAAAAAGGAATCTGAATAACTTTCGTGCTTTAAACTAAGTAGAACAATAATTCAAAGGAGCTCATTTCATTCGGAAGCTCATTTTACTGGTTTTATATATTTTTTTTTCAAAGCAGTACCCACCCCCTCCACTCTCACAGTAACGAGCAAACGGTCGCTTGCCCGTTTGCACAAACTCAGAGAATTCATACGACTTGTTTGCCCGAGCATATATTTGCACGAATATGTGTATACATGTATAAATCCGGTAATGCACTAGAACCGGAAGAGTCATAGGTACTAAAAGAGAGCACAACCCCTTTGAATAACCTCGACAAATATTTAATCCTTGATCATCGTTCAATACTTTAGTAAACATTTGATTCGCTATATATTTTTTTTTCCCCTCCCGATTCTACATATCCGCGATTTGATTATTTATTCGTAGGTATATGTGTGTATTGTATGTATAAAAATGCACGGGTATCTTGTTATTAAAAAATAGCGATTTCTTTTCTTAAATTTTTATCTCAGAGAGCTTAGATAATCCTTGGTTACGCGTTGCTCTTAAGTCCTATTAAGATACCGCGGTTTTAAATGTAGTATTTATAAATCTCCTCGGTGAGAAGTGAGAATATCTTAATTAACATTTGTCCCCAAGCTTCCTGGTAGATTATTATTAAAAGCCTGAAACCACCATTGTCGCAGTTATCACGTCAATAACAGTTCGCGGTGCTTCGCTTCTCGCGTGACTTTTCTTATAATTTTCTGTTCCAGACCTCGAGCGGTTTATATTCCGAAATTTAACATAATTCCAGTAGTTGCAGTAGGAGCCACGAAACCCCACGCTATGCCACATCTACTTCTTCTGACGCATTCATTTATACGATAATTGCATAAGGCGTTATGTAACGGAGGTACAAAAATTGCGTCACTAGGTAATAGGTACACCTACCGCGGAATAGGTTTTCATAAGCCTAATTTAACCTAAGGCTTCGCTAAACGTATTACACGAATATATTTTCAATTTCTCACATATACGTACGCATATGTGAATTCATCACAATTTCCCCGTTTTATCATTTTTTTCATCGATTATTCAAACTATAGAATGATTTCTTCTCCGTTTATAAGAACGGGCTTCGATCTGAGCTAATAAACGGCAATCAATGATAGTCGATTTTTTTATTGATTTTATAATAATAATTATTTTTTTTTCTCTCTTCTTTCTTCGTTATTTATTTATTTATTTATTTATTTATTTTTTCATTCCTTTATTTTATCCTACAAAGAGAAGATGGCTGACCTTTCGACGACACACTTTCCCAGCGGCGGTAAGCCGACCTTAGGCGAACCTCGCGTATCCACACAACACAGAGATTTCGAGATTAGAGAAGCATCGAGGTAGGTACAGAAGCAGACCTGCAGTCAAGGATCATCAATTCTTTTTTTTTCTTTTTTTTTTTTTTCTCTTAGCGATAAAATAATCCAATGAAAGGTCATTATGGATTGATCAATAGCTCGTAAAACGATCGTCGTTGAATCTTTGAAAGGAAATTAATTTTTTTTTTTTCGTTTTTTCATTCGACTTTCTTTTTAGAATAACTTTTATAAACGATAAGCGAATTTCTTTACCCGTTTGATTTACGCATATATATATATATATATATATTTAAGACGTTCAATAATCTCTATATCTAATGTCTCTGCTATACAACAAACGTGTCGAAATAACGCGACGATTATACGAGGCTCAATTAAGAGTCTAATTAAGTTCTAACGGTTTTGTGGCTTCTCAAAGACTTTAGGAGGTAAGATGCGACGTAGTATAAGGTCCGGCTTGTATCCAACGAAAATATAATGAATTATAATAACTTCGATATAGTCGCGAGTGGGGAGCGAAGTTGAGGAAAAAAAAAGGAAAAACCTAATATAAGAAATTCATGAACCTAGACTCTAGCCATATTTCTAAGGCTCCTGGTTGTAAATGTCAGTAAAATATCACCTCTAATGGTCTCCGTACTATATTTTACGCTAAGGAATTACCCTATCTTCGACTAACACCTTGAACACCTTCGTTTCTCAGTTTAATATACATACACGAATAGATATCAGACTCAGCGTTGATTTTCAACTTATTTTTCTGAATTTTTTCAAACCTAACGAACCTAGACATCCTGCAGTCAGATTCAGATTCAGCTTCACCGTTTCACACCTTCGTAGAAAAGGTCATATTTCGCGTGAGAACGGATCCCCACTGACGTTTTGCTTTCGTTTCCTTTTCTTTTTTTCTTTTTTTTTTTTTATCTTTATTTTCTCTCATCTTTCGAAGATAGTAAATTATCTTTGCTCCGTAAAGCTAGAGCTTAGGAAGATGAGAATAATTCCAATTGACTTTCTCCTCAATTTAGATATCGATATGATATTTATACCAAACAGCGAACTTGATGTCAAAGAGGGGATTCATGATTCGTGTACTTATCAGGTAAAGGTATGTAATAGAAAGAAAAAATAATCGTCTGACACTTTCGATTATAGATTATAGATTTCTTTCTCAAACATATCTCTACGTATGTGTATATATTATACATATAATATGGATGTGAAAGAGTATCGTTTACTGGTAAAATGTGTAAACAAAAGCGTAGGTAAGTTAGGCTTGTCTTGTTTGTCATTATTATTAACATAATATAATCAATGGTAGAACTAACCGTGGCCGACACTATTTTATGCAAGGGAAATAAGCTGACTTTCACAACTGGAAATATATACCTACTCATATATAATATACCATATGTATAGACTCACGGTGAGGTGAGTTGTCTGCAAACCCGTTCTCTCAAATAGTGTCATCGCATTCGAAAGAAGAGGAATTTAGTCAGTTGTTGGTTCTTCCAGAACCACGTCTGCCTCACTATATCTATATACACACACACATATATATATGTATATATATATATCCATCGTTATCCAACGTGTGTACATTCCATACTTTCGTAAATCGAATTGCAAATATTTGCATACCTCTCATTATCGCTGATCATAATCGTCGCGAATATACGTACGGATGAAATACGTACGATCCAAGAAGAATGAGAATAAGAATAAGAGGGAGAAGAAATATGAGAAATAAGAAAAAGTACGAAAAATATATATTCGGTGTAATTTATTCAAACGGGAATCTACGACTCTTTCACTTCGATTAGTCCGAGTTTAAAATCGTTAGGCAAAAATCAGTGGAACTAATTTTCTATCCTGGAGTTATACGAGTTGGTTTTTTTTTTTCTCTTTTTTTTGTTTGATTGATCGAAATTTCAAGAGTTTTGTGATGAATATTCAGTAGAAATCGGCCTAAAACAAGACCGAAAACCCTGAAACGAGGTAAAAGTTTTATGGACACGTGCCAATTGAACTGCAAACGAACCAATGTCTGCACCTCTAGGTATTGCCTTGGTTAAAATTGGCTCGTTTAATCTACAAGCTACAATTTGTTACATGTATCAATTAATCCAACTCTAGTATACGGATTTTTTACTTTTTCAATTTTCATGCAAATTTCTCTTTTTTTTTTTCTGGTCTTATTTCTGCGTGGCGAAGTTCTGTTCTTCATTTTTCGAAAAAGAAACGTCGACTTTTTTCACTCGGTTTATATCTTACATTATACACCGCTCACCCTTGGGTTTCTTTTTTTCTTTCTTTTTTTTTTTTTTTTTTCGTTCTTATTCTCCCTCTTATTCATAAAGTTTGATTTAACGCGCGTCAGAGAGATGGCAGTTGATTCTCGTTAACTCGAACGTCGAGGGAGACAAATGAAAAAAAAAATAAAATGAAAAAAAAAATATATATATATATATATAACGTACGCACACGATTCTCGGAATCTGAAATTTGACAGTTCAATTTCGGCATTATTACTGTCTCATGCAAAAAAAAGAAAAAAAAAAAAAGAGAAAGAGAGAGAGAAAAAGAAACAGAAAATATAGACCGTAACGTTTTCACGTCATATATTTTTTTTTTTTTTTTTTCCAGCCCGTCGCGAAATCGCAGACGATATGAGACACGTGATTTTATATTCACTTCTTCTTATTTCACTTTCTGAAAATTTATTAATGATAATTTCAACCTTCCAATTGTGTTTCGCTATTACCCCCGAAGCCTGAGAACTATACTGACATTGATTGAGCTCTAGACCCAATTCCGGATTGAGTGGTATGCCCGTAATTAACAAGGATGGAAAATTGCACGCGAATTTCCGCCCCGGTATAAACTCGAGGAATCCTGATGGTATACCAGCTGATTTCGTTATTATGCGGTGCGGGATTTTATTTATCCGTCGAAGTAATAACGCGATTTGTACTTCAAAAAAACCGAATTGATCAAAGAGTTTCGAACGAAACTCAACAGCGAAATAGATGTATAAATAATCCATAAAGTATACAGTAGATAAAATGATTCCGGATGGACTGAATCCAAGTTCCGAATTTCAAGAATTTCGAATTTGGATGTTTTTTCCCCGAAAGTCTACGTAGCCGATTGAAAAAAAAAAACTTCTTTTCCCCGATTGACTTTTCCGAAGAAAAAGTTTCAAAATTCTATCCGTCATTAATGACATCTCGCGAAGTTATCGATTGAAGCGAATGAACTATATATTTAGTCTTCGTACCGAGGGAAATTCTAGACGGAAATTTTGCGGATTTTTTTTCCTGTCTTTCGGGATCTCGGGGATTTCGGAGTTTTTGATCTACGTTCATTCCGAGCGTTCAGAACCAGAAAAACGTCTAACGTCAAACCCGGTCCCCCGGAAAAGAATTTCTCACGCTAAACTGAGCAAGTATAAATCCGAGACTACGACGTAATCTGACAATGAATTGTATAAACAACTAGTAGTTAGAACCCGGTTTTAGTTTACGTTTCAGCTAGAGTGAGCAGAAATTGTTTATCACGTTGTTGCAGCTGCGTCTGCAGCACAATTCATGCGGCTCACAATTTCTAAGCCTAGTGTAATTTAATCCTTACAGAATCCCCTACCCGTTTCTAAGATAAGAGGAAACAGCTATGCTATATAAATAAATAATTATTTATCGTAAACACTGAATATTATGTAATTTTTTTCCAATGAATAAAGCGAAAGAACCAAAAAAAAAAAAAAGAAAAGAAAGAGAGAGACAAATTCTTTACGAATTTTTAGTCTGCTCCGGTTTCCTCTGTAGCTATAATACGGGTACAGCAATCGTTACGATTCCCACTTCCTACACGGAGGAGGACGTACACATACGCACTGTTATATGTGATTATTGGCTACGCGTCAAAAAAAAGAAGCAGAAGAAGAAGAAGAGAAAAAAAAAAAAAGGAAAGGAAAGAAAGAAATTACAGTTAGGATTCCGACCAGTAGCCTTGTATTGCTGCATGCGGTCAACTTCATCGTCGATGCGCAGCTTACGATCAGCTCGGTTTACCGCGGGTGCAATTCCTACGGTAAATAAAATTAAATATAGAAAATAAGAGAGAAAGATAGATACAGAGAGAGAGAGAGAGAGAGAGAGAGAGAGAGAAAAAGAAGCACTTATACATTATAGGTACACGCGCGTTTACGCTCACCGTTTGCCTTCATACACCTACGAGTATAACGTGACTAGTTCGAATTAATGGACCAAACATATTCGCTATCTAGATATAGATATATCTGTGTTCACATTGCTACAGGCTGTCATCTAACAGCTAAGCTATATAAGTGGATACGCGTTTTTGAGAATACGAAAGATTTCAGAAAAGAAAAAATTCGTATAGAACTCGTGGCAACGTTTTCGCTCGCAGTTTCTCCGAGTAGTGAGAACTGTATTACATACAGATATGAATTCTGATTCGTTGTAAAAAATGTTGTCCAAATTTTACCTAGATAAAATAAATAAATAAATATACGAACATTATTTATCGTTGATCTGATTAATTTCTTTTTATTTTCTCCTTCGTATCAGCGGCTATAAACTCACCTTATTAAATTAACTCCGTTTGATTAATGAATTATTTCCTTTCTTTTATTTTTGCCAATTTTTTTCATTTAGTTATAAATTATTACACGAACAGTCGAGTTGTAATTAAAATCTAACGGAAATTCTCCTCGTTTTATTTAATTCAATTTTTATTTTCTTATATTTTATTATCACTTGACACCGAAACCCGCACCTCGCGTCACGTCGCGTTTTTTTAAACTTTTCTAATTAATTCACTGTCGTTTCTGTACTCGAGCAAGTTAACTCTACCTCGGCTAGACTCCTTTCCCTTGATTGTTAGCGTTAATTTTCATTTTTTCTTTTTTCTTTTTTCTCTTTCACGTAATTAAAGCCGAAACATATACTTGAAAATTAAATTAACAATAAGAAACAACGACTAACTACCGCGCGTCAAGTCATACTTTTACTCATATCTATACTCGGCAACGATCGCGCGCGAACTGAGGTCCGCGCGATTGACTAGAAACATTAAACTATACGATATAATCTCTACTCTTCTCTTCTCTTCTCTTCTCATCTCTTTTCTTTATTTTCTCTTACTCTTTCTCCCATATAGTTTAGTAGCGAGTAACTCCCTCGCCGCCTTCTCTGTCCCAGCTGTGGTTTCCTATTCGTTTCTTCGTCGCTCAACAAACTAGCAATTACAACAACCACGACAACCTCTATACCCACTCGGTACGTACGGTTCAATTCGGATAGCGGCGGGGGAAAACCGCGGCTTCTTGCGTGAAAGCGTCGCGACGCGCACCTTTGCTCGAACGGTTCATTTGCATCGTGAGCATATACTATATATATGTATATACATATATATATATATACATATTACGTAACAAATTTAGCTACATACATATATATATATATATATAATATATATATAAGACACTTCGATCACCTGGAGTGAAGAATGAGAAATTGAAAAAAAAAAAGAAACGGTACATCACATGCCTATCTTCGTTAAGGAATTTTCCTGTCTTTGTAAAGGTTGGAAAAAATTTGTCAAAAAGAAAAAGGAAAAATTTCGTCATTAGGATCTTCAATCGATTTTTCTAAATTTTTTTTTTCCTTTCCTTCTAATTGATCCAAGATATTGACCAATATTATGTAAAGTAGGTAAACCGCGATGTCGTCTATCTTGGTTGAATGATAATCGTTTGATTCTTTTACCCATGCACCGTGTCTAATACACGTCGACGAGATGATAAATTGATACTAGTTTAATTTTGAAGGATGTATACGTATGGTAGTAGCTGCTATAGTACATATATAATATATAATATATACACACACATAGGCACAGGCATTAGAATAGTATATAGTAAACGATAATTTATTACTTTTGGTAGAAACAGTCAAGAATATGTATATTAACGATTTATTTTCTGACTACGAGATATGTACGATATAGGTGTATGTATTAGTATAGCTAGACGTGTGGGTATTAAACTTTATATCAAAGCACAATAAACGACTAGACCCTCGCCCCTCATTACTGGCTGACTACTGACTGAGCTTTTTCCTGCCCCCTAATATATAGCATATACCTATACTATTTATAGTTTTTAGGGTCGATCAAATATTAAACTAGGCCGATCAATGATGACGAGAGTTTGCGGTAATTGTTATACACGTAGGTAATTAACCTGTTTATCTACGTACTCATCAATTTATCAGCTAGATACCAAGAGGCTCGAAATACATAATTAGAAGAATAAAGGGGCCGGGTTAAAGTTCCGAACGGTCGAAATTCTGAATTCGTTTAAGACGATTCAGAATTTCCAGAATGGTTGAAGTTTAGAATAATTAATTTCCGAATTCCAGACCACTGAAAGCTCAAAAATTTGAAAATTTCCATCTATTTTTCATCCTCCTTACGGCAACTCGTTTCATCTACTTCAATCGACAACTTCACGATGTCGAAAATAATTGATAGGATTTTGAAACCTTTTTTTACAAAAAAGTTGATCTCGAGACGATTAATTTAACCACTTATTGGTTTCGATACGATCGATACAGCCCGAGTTATCAAACATTGAATGAATACATGCGTGGATTTCGAGTTTCGGAGGTTCGGCCTTTCGGATCTTTTAGTTTCTGGAATCTTAGACCTTCGGTGTTTTTCGTTTCAAACTTTTCGAAATCGACTATAAAGACTTTCGGGAAGAAACCCTTGTTAAAAACTGTGAGTCGGTGATATTAAAATCCGGAAATTTGACCGTTCGGAACTTTTGAAATTCGGAACTTCAGCCCGGTTCCAAAATAAAAAACAAAAATGAAAAATTTCGTGTCAGACTATAAGAATTGATATTGTTTTGACGAATAAAATAAAAATTATATCGTCTAATATTAAAATTGTTGTCATGAAAATTTCTCGCGATTTTACTCGACGTTTGCCGTTCGCGAAATGAGATATCAAATTTCCGCGCCTCATTATCTCTCGCGATACGGGTCTTACAGGCTTCTGTTACTATTAAACTAACAAACACTAAACTCAACAAACTCGAATCGTTAAAAATAAATTTTCCCCATTTATAATAGCATGAAGTATACGGCTGCTGCCGGAAGTACACATATAAGGTCTTGGCAAAGTAGAGGAGAATCGCACTAGATTCTACTTTAGAGTTTCGAGTGATTATACCAGAAGAAAACTTTTCAGAAAAATTTCTCCCAGTCTACCTACGTATATATACCTACTACTGAAAGTTCGACTGTATCAATTTGTCGCCGTGGAGAAAACTTCGCTTGGAATGATAAGAAAAATTGAAGAGTTTGTAGAAGAGGGGTAGCTACGTATTGTTCTGTCAAAAATTGTTAATACTCTTATAAATTATCACAGGATTGATATCTGTTATAAATATCTAATAAATCATCTTCAATAAATATTATAATACGATCGCAAATTTAATTCGCGAAATTTTTATTCACCGTCGTGCGAATAGATGCGATTAATACCAGTAAAATTACTTCTGCTGTAATTATTTTTTTCCAGGGGAATTATTGAATATGAATGTTTCTACAAATATGCGTACGTAGAGCTGCATTGGGATTGAAAAGAAACAAAAAAAAATAAATAAAAAAACTGGAAAATAATCAGCTCAGAATGTATAACGAATCTGACTGTTATAAAACGAAAAACTCGATAACAATGTTATCTCTTGTTTATTTGCAATTTAATTGCTAATTTTTACGCTTCGAATTCTCGCTGGTATACTGTGCGGGTGAAATGGTATTTTTTGTATTTTCAACTATTTTTTACTTTCATGGGATAACGGGAAGAGAGGATAAAAAAATAGAATAAAAAATTGCGCATATTTTATTAGAAATAAAAAGAATGAAAAAAAAAAAGTTTCTTCAAATCGTGGCGAAGCCATTTAGGTTTGAAAAAAAAAACAAAATTTCAATTACGTATTGATTACCCGCTGCGAAAACAGCCGAAATTTAGTGGGTACAGTCGAGTTCGATGCACAACAGTCGTAAAAGTTAATTAATTACAAATTTATTCAAGCAAAGATGAAACAGGACTAAATATTCAATGCGACGAGCCGAGATTTAAAATTCACCGACAATGGTTGGTAGACCCCTTACCCCCATTCCTACCTGTATGCAAAAGCTGATTGAAATTCTTCACGGCTATGAGATTTTTATATAGAAAAGCAAAAACTTCCTCTCCACGGTCAGAAGTGAAAATTATTCACCTTCACACATGCGGATCTTATATATTACAAAAATGAATCGTATACATACGTATACCTTGTCAATCTAAGATAAAATAAAACCGAATGATTTTCTTCCCCATATAAAATCCGATACAAGTTTATGGGGCGGAGAGTTTAGTCTGATTTTGTTTTTTTTTTGTTCATTTTCTCCCTTTTTTTTTCTTCTTTTTTCTCTTTTTTTCGTTTTTCCTGATTTTTTGTGGCTCACTCCGCGGCTTCGAACCGTATAAGTATTACAGATCGAATAAACTTCTGATCGGATAAGGATAATACGTTATCGGAACTGGGGCCGACTGCCGAGAGGAGCGTAACTCGTCGAAAGCCTCCGCGGTATTTCGGCTTCTTTCCCCCATAATTCCCACTCCTGGATAGCAGTAGGTACAATTCGCGATTTATAGGCGTCCATTTTCTTTAGGACGCTGTAGGAATGATTGTACAAACCATTCCGGCTGAGCCGTTCTTCACTTTTACGTTCGCTATATTTTCCTTTTCTCTTCTCTCTTCTTTTCTCTCGTCGTTGATGCTATACTTTGCTTTCCATCTTTCCCCCCCCCCCCCCGTCCTGTTCTCGTTTTTTCCCTCTTTTTTCATCTGCTTTAGGAAAACCGTGTACGAATTGATTATTTAGACGCAATCCGCTGTCGAGAAAGTTGGGAAGAGAAGAAGAGATGACCCATCTCATACTCCCGCAACTATACGCTGCAAGACAGCATCAAAAACCCACCGTAAGTTCACGCGGTATTCCTGTATCAAGATTAATGTTTCTCACCCAACTCTTCATCTTCCCACAAAACCCAGGGACTCGGAAGGGTCGGATGGAACATACGTCATTGTGAAAGAGATGGAAAAAACAAAAAACCCTTCATTCAATTGCATCATGAGAAATATACGAAACAGAAAAATTTCTGTCTCATAGTTTAATCGATCCTCTCAACCCTGTGAGAACTTCTTCTCTTTGGTCCAAGGTTTGGTCTCAGGGAATAAAAGCGACAAATTTTCAGGTCAGAAATTGAATAATTCCGTTTCCGGTAAAGTGGCAGGACAGAAAAGCTTCAGGAAGCTTTTCGTTATCGCTGAGTAACTTCCGGCCGTTTTACGATTAGAATTGACGCCTGGTAGGCCGGAATTGAGTTCGTCTCTTCGACGGGTGTTCTTGATGGTGTTTGTGAACTGAGCGATAGTGACATGTATAAAATGATTGTCAACCCAATTAATTATCATTGCTGAGACGAAAATGTCGTAGTAGTCGCGGCGTATTCGACGCTGTTAAAATTATATTACGCACAGGAAGAAAACCGCGGTTGCAATAGCGGCGGTAGAGGAGTAACAGCAAACGAGGTTAGAGACTCGGTTTATTGTCGAGGAAGCCGAAGGTAATTAGCCAAAGCTGTAAATTAGCATTCATAACCAATTGTGCTAACGCAGGTATACTCGACCCGAATCTCCGCAAAGAGATATACACGCTCGTTATACAATATTTATACATGCTCGAGTGTATATTTGTTACGTCAGTATTCGAAACGTTGAAAAGAAACGACGAGATTTAGAAACGTTATTTTTCCTAACACTTCTAGTCACTTCAGAAGCCCATATATGATGCTTTTCGAATACTAGAGACGCGAGGATTGATCAAGACCATCGAAAAGTGACTAAAAGTCCAAAAATGAACCGTCCAATCAAAGAAGATCAAAAATCAGGAATAATTCAAAGAGATTCTGCTAAAGAATTTCATATCCCGGTTTACTTGGTTATCGGATTAACCTAACAGGGTGTAAAAGAAAAAAAAAAAAAAAAGAAAGAAAATCTGTCCACCGACTCGGAGTAAAGTAAAAAATTGTAATTTCGTTCAGGACCGTTGGATTTGCTGTGAGAGAGCCAGTAAAAGTTTTCTACTTTTAGGTGGCTTCCGCATCCGCGTTAATCTCGAGCTCTGACGAAGTGCTCTGCGTGGCTTCTCACCTATACTTGAATAACTACCGTACGGGACAGGGGTAGATGTATCTTACACTTTCATGAACGTATATGTACTTCAGCGAGAGTATTCGTGTCTTACACACATTGAACTAGGTGATTACCTAGAAGCTAGGGGTAAAGGCGTGGTGCCACTTGTTTCAATCCCGCACCCCGCCTTTTAGACGCTTCTATTATACCCATCCACCCCTCTGCACCCTTAGCTAGGTAGTAGTACACGCCGGTAATCTTATGTTTGCTACTTTGCATAACTGGGTATACTAGTACGGCGCGACTACGTCGCAACGAGATTCTCTAGGTAACATCAACGCAGGTAAACACTAATGCATAAATAGAACTGCTAACAAAGTTAAGCTACGCTGAAGTAGAAATGAGAAACTTTATAAGATGAAATGGGACTCTTAACAGGACCCTGTCCTGCATCGCAGCACGTTTACAACTATTTCAACCTGACCTCCTACCAGCCAGGCTGTTGGCTCCCCATATGCGCAATACGGTACCGAAACTATTAGAAACTGTATCGCGTTAAGAGAAAGTGATTCACATCTGATGATGTCGTTGATACCAATTAACAAAGACGCGTTAACTTATCCCCGCTTTCGCAACTCGCGTTTTCATCAATCGGAGCAGAGCTATAGAACTGCATGAGAGATTAGCGAGGAAATAAGTTCGTAGAAAGAAAGTCAGGCGGGGGTTATATCGACGGATGTGATTCCAGTTGTAAGAAATAACGCGAAGAAGGGTAAATTTTTTACCTTGGTTTAACGTTTTGCCATGGAACGTTCCAGGGGTACAAATTTCTGTATGGTATTCAATAATGATAAATAATGCGGCTCGATCGGTCACGTCGCAAGGGTTTATAAGGCAGCGGATGGACGCCCCCGAACGAAAGCCCTCGGCATCCAACCGGGTAAGGAAGACGTATCACCGAAATAAGAAAACAAAATACACTTTCGCGTTCTCGCTGAGGCTCGGTTTTTCCCCCGAATTCCCTCGATTCCTATGTATTTTATTTACACACACACACACACACACACCACGTATACCCACATATCGCCGAGTATAGGCGAGTCTCGAATTTTCCTGATCCAATGATCCATATACAACTGCGTACACACGAGATCCACCAAGATAGTAGTACACCATGTACCGTATATACAGTTGTATAAATACGACCATCTATATATATATATACCTAGATACATTAATACTACAGAAATAGATCCACCACATAGACACACACGTATATATCTTCGAGGGGGTTCCAACCCTCACGAATCACGTGACAGTTGAATAATTGGGACGGCGTCGGTGATCAATTACATCATCTCCGTGGAGGGACTGTTTCCTACAATTCTCAGGATCAATTTCGTACGAAGTGATACTCTGTAGGATGAAGTGATGCAGAATTTCGAACAGTTAGATCTCACGAGATGATTAATAGACGGATAATTATTAATCGACATTCGTTTGAAAAATCCGAAAAGAAAAATCGAAATTTTCTCATGTTTCGGGTGTAAACTGAGATTTACTAAACGCTAGTAACTCGCTGTGAGTCGCAGCGAGGGTGAATCGATATCTTCCTAGCTAGGTGGATAGGCGGTATACGCACCGAGTAGCTCTCTGGGTATAGCTGTAACAAACGAGCTAAAACAAAGACTAGGATTCTCCCAAGGTGTCTCTGTAAAGTCAGAAGGGCAATTCGCAAGCGTTGAAGAGGTAATTGAAGTTGTTAGAAAAGGAAATGGTTTCTACGTGCGAATTTCTACCGGTCGCTTATCCAGGTGTATATATATATCTGAACGGATATGAGGATAAAAGAGATGATTTATGAAAGATTTCTTAAAATCTACTGCTCAGTGAATTAAGGGGCAATATCGTACTATTAACTTGGTAATCCTTGTTTGTTGGCTCTTCTAGTACTGCGAAACGCTACATGGTCGCGACGCCGTAGATATCTCGGGCCGCAATCATCCCGGGTGAAGAATACGGGGGCCACCGCCAATGTAGGATGGAAATAGAGTAGCTAGGAGAGACCGGGAGACTAAAGGCAAGAGTGAATGAAGCTGGAGGAACAATGCCGAGGCAAAGGCAAAGGCAAAGGCAAAGGCAGAAGCAGAGGCAGAGAGGTAGAGGTAGAGGAAAAGGAAGAGGACCTTCGGACTAGCTCGGTCTAGGAGGAGAGACAATAACCGAGAATTTATTGTGAATGCTGTTGCAGTGAAGACGAGATTCTCGGGAGAAACAGCTACGGGAAGTTAGAGGTATAACCTGTATACCTGGAGGTAACACCGTCGTTTTCCAACCCTTGGTTGCACGAGGCGATCTTACCTCCTTGCACGGTGCAGATCCTCGAAACGCTTGAAGATAAGCGGCGAAACAAAGCTCTGCAGACATTACTCTGTAAGGCAGAGATAGATTTCCCTGCAGGAACATTACGCGTATAGGTGTCTACGTATGTATGCACCTTACCGTTTCGCTTATTGCCGGTACAGTGGGTTCAACTGATCCTCGGTCAGTTCCCGGACGGGTCGCGCGGAATTCCCTTCATCTTGGGAATATCCGCGAATAATTTGGGTGCTGATTTTTAAGTGAAGTGAGGAAACGACCTGTTTTCGAATACTTTTTTGTTAGACCTGTGAATCTCGGGTCGTAGTCTCTGAATCGTCTGAGACCATCGCATAGACTGAACTGTTATTTCCCACCTGATTCATCGGAGATTAATAAACGCGGTTTGAGGAAATGAATTTAATTAAAAAACGCTGCGATGAAATCGGACAGATTTCTGTCTATGATAAACACGGTCCGCGTAAAGTCTGAGATTACTATCTAGTCGGGAAATTATTTTCAATAGTAGACGAATGTATAGAGGCGATCGATACCTAGTGCATTGAAATTATACATTCGCTCTCCTATCCACAGGGGTAAAAATTTGAATACGTTAATAGGGATGAAAACTGTGTGGAGGTATCCGCAGGATGAAGATTCAAAGTGAAATATAAACGCGTAGAAAGCGAGCTTTCCCAATAATCGTTGAAAGCTCGCTGACTGAGTGTTAAAATAAAGTTTTAGTTTTTAAGAAAATAAATCTAGCCGCGTTTTCAAAATTCTACTATATATGCACAGCGTATTACCTTACCGACTATAAATTTAGAACCGATCGACACAATCCAAAGGAAATGAATTTTCTCTCGAGAAACAGCAGAGAGGGATAAAATCACGGAGGAATGTTCATAGAACTTTAGGTATTTTCCGAACGATTATAATCGTCGAATTTTCTAAGAACTAAATTGGATATTCTGGTATGAATCTTATTTCCCAACAATTTTCCACTCTCTCGCGTACGCCATTTCTCTTTCACTATTTTACGTGCTTTTTCTTAGTTGAACCAAGACCTGTAAACTCCTTGAAAGATTGGCCCTTCTTAATAACGGTATCTTTCTAACCCTGCACCAGCCCCGCCAATATCCATTCGCAAATTGTGCTGCCAGGGATATAATATGTATACGTACGCACCACCCCTGCGAAGGGCGACAGATGCTGCGCATGCTTCGGGACCGGGATAAGGATCAACATATATTTTCTATCCTATCCAACCCCGGCGAAAAAAGAAAAAAGAAGAAAAAAGAAGAAAAGACAAAAAAAAAAAAAAGCAAGGAAAAGAAAGAAAAAAGAAGGCGAACTCCTTTCTTCCTTACTTCTTTCCTTCCAATATGGAGAGGACTTCATCTCTTTAAATGCTACACGAATCGGAACCTTGTTTTAATATTCGAAAGCACTCAATCTTCGGTTCCGCGTCGGTCGCTACCTCAGAGAAAACCGTCTCCTGCCTCCCTGACTGCCTGTCTGAACGCCTACCCTTCACCCGATGCGAATGATCCGGACGCCAATAATTCTTCTCCACCGAGTTTCTTTACCCCATTTTTTTTTTTTTCTTCTTCTTTCTCTTCTTTTTTTCTTCGTTCTTCTTACTTTTCTTCCCTTTCTTTCTTTCACCTACTCGAACGGAGGGAGTATAGTACAAACGTCGTATGCAATTCCGAAAGTTGGTAAGCAGAATCGGTGGCTCGTTAGAACCGTAAGGATCAAAAAATCGAAATATGCCGAAGGACTGATAAAATTTTCCACAAAAAAAAAAAAAAAAAAATTATTGAAAAATCTCGATAATAATTGATTGAAAAAGTTGTGATGTAATATTGAGAAAAAAAAAGAAAGAACCCCTAATCTGTACGTTTAAAATGATTTATCATCGCCGTTCTCCGAGATGTTGGAGTAGAAAAAAAAAAAAAAAAAAGAACTCGAGTTGTGAAATTTTCTTTTTATTTTTCCACCTCTCTTTTTTTCCCCTTCGTTCAGCACGATAGGTAATTAACTTTTCGAAGCCGATAATGAGCCGTGAAAAATCGAGAAAAAAAAAAAAAAATCCGTCTCGTCACCCGTCCTATAATTGCGGGTTGATCTTTTTCGATATTATCTTATCGATCTTAATTCAAGTTCGAAAACTATTCCAGTCGCGAATCCACGCGCTGGGCGAGTATATATATATATATATATATATTATAGTTATTAGTATTCCCGACATAATATCACGCCAGATGTGACGAGAAATAAAATTCTAAAAATTCTTTCAAGATCGCACATCGTTTGCGTGCGGTAAAAAAAAAAAAAAAAAAAGAAAAAAAAATTTCGTTTTTTTTTTTTTTTTTTTAAATTCTTTTTATTTTCAAACACACACGGGCGCCCGGTTATTAAAGCCGTTTTTATAACCATACCCACCGTTCGCGTAGTCTACTTTAAAATTCTAACTAAATAAGTAGAGTATGCGGCTTTATCTGTAGACCGTAAAACCTTGAGTGTAGATATCAAGATTCGCGGCAGCGAATCGCCGCCAAGTACCCGTAGGCAGGCGAGCGCTAGCCGGGACTCTATTTTCTCGGGGGAACTCTTTATACCTGTAAGCAGGAGGTCATAACTTCGGAACGCGTGAATATTTTTCGATCAAATTCACAGAACAGATATTCCCCCACCACACGACTTCGCTGTACAAATTTGATCGGAATCGGTACACTGGTTTCTGATATATCGGTCACGAAAGTTGATGAAAAAGCATCTTCTTCTTCTTCTTCTTCTTCTTCTTCCTGGTCATCAAATTTTCGCTAGACGCTTGCTTGTCCTCACGTTTCTGAACGAACGGTGAAACGGATCGACTTGATCTTTGAAACGTGGGTACAAGCCATCCAAATCTCGCCCCCTATTGATTTTGGCATGAATCTGAGTCCGCACTTGGTCGATATGTAATAATGAAGTTACGAAGTGAGCTACAGAGGGTCGACGAAATCAAAATGGCCGTCGGAGGGCTGTCGGATCGCGCTATTGACAGTTAAAATATTCATAATTTATATATAATCATATTATATAGTTATATATTTATATTATATAATTATATAAGGTGTTACCGGCCATGCCAATGGTTTTTTTCAACAGGTGCGTGTAATAGGCCCTTTTTCTTGCATGTAAAACGAATGGAAAATCGACCATTTCTAGCGTGGACTTTATTACCTCCCTGGGGAATTTCTAAACTTTCCAAAAGTTCCCATAAATTTCCAAAAGTTCCCATAAATTTCCAAAAGTTCCCATAAATTTCCAAAAATTTCCATAAATTTCTATAAATTTCCAAGCCTTCCAAAATTTCCAAAATTTGTGGAAATGACCCTCGATATAAATTACCCATTCCCCCTCCCTCCCCCCCCCCCCCTTGTTGTACAATGTACTATTATATCAGTGAGTCAGTAAATCAGTGAACAATAATCAGAATGAAACCGTGCAACGACCGTGGTTTCACGCCGATGACTGTTATTATTTAATAAATCTGCATGATGGCCTGTTGTAATTGCACGGAACGGATCGTCTGAGCTGGGTTCAAATATAGATAGAGAATAAACCAATGAACCTGGCGAAATATTATTTCACTACTAACCGGAGCAAATGGCAGTTGACAATTGAAATGGATGTGCTTGTCTTTCACTGAATATTTCTTCCCTTGCCCAAATTCCGAATATACTTCTTGTAATGACCAAAGGATAATAATGTTTAACCCAGCTGAAATTAAATGAGCAATCCTTCTCAATTCTCCTACTTGCAAAAAGAAGTGAAATCCCACGAAAAACATCCAAAGATGTAAAAAAAGCCGCCAAGTACTCAGACAAAAATCACAATTGCTTTATAAGCGAAACGGTTCGCCAGTCTCTGTCGTGAAATCAAGAAAAATGCCAAGCACCGAACGTACCCTTGCGATTTCTCAGCAATTTGTTAAAAAAAAATAATATAAAAAGAAAAATGAAAAAACTCAAACTCAAACTCAAGTCTACGTTGTGAAGTCGGAGTTTCGTGTGAGGATATCGAAGCATCATTCCAAGAGCTACGTACTTGGCGGGCACATTGGGTTCCTTAGAGCTATACGGACATCCCGCTTCATTTTACGCGAAAATTAAGTTTTCAATGCAACAGCAATTGAATACACTGAAAAACTAGTTATTCAAACCAATCAGCGTATCAGAAGATAATTCTACGTGTCCTTAACTATGTGTATGACTTTACAGACATGAATACTATAATCAATAAAAATCGTGGTCGTTCCATTGTCATTGAAATATCAGATCAGACTCGGAACTCTGGAATCACATATCTCATTGTGGAGCTAATGAGCGATGTACTACAGTGAGTTTTCCCATAATAGGTGATATACCGTAGAGCTCGAGTATGTAGTAATAATTATGAAAGAATAAACTTCGGCATGAAACCTAAAACTTGCAGCTACGGATATACGTGTATGTTATAAGTAGCATATAGAGTATGACATTTTGTTCTAATGATGAATATGAAATTACTATTTTCCATCCCTGCAACGCGGGCGGAAAGAATTTCTGACCAAAGGGAAGAAAAAGTTATTTTTCGGTCAAAAAAGTAAATTTGAAAGGCAGAAAAAAAAACTAAGTTTGACCGATTCTAGGTTTGATTGATTAAATGGCTGTGTTTGACTGGTGGATGCAATATGGACATTTTATCTAGTCGGGTAAAAAGTAATATATTATTATTCCACACGGAAGGAGCGAATTTTCACCTTGTGCTCGTGCTGAACCTCGCACTCAGCAAAAATCACGCACTTTCCTCCCTAGTAGCATAATGTAGCATTGTTGCTTATTTGCAACTACACAATCGTGGCAGTTGAAAGATTAGCGCTTGCGAGTTTATGGGAGTAAGTAGTGCGGGCGCCCAAGGCGCACGCACTACGCACTCCCGTAAACTAGCAAGCGCTAATCTTTCAACTGCCACGGCATAGTCGTCCGGCAAGATCGAAAGATGATGGATTTTCAATAAGTGTGTATGGAACTAATGTTATCTGCGAATCTGACATTCGTCAGTCGATGCAAAGTTCATGACATGTAAATAACCAGCGACCGGAAACATAGTACTTTAAGACATTCGTCAGCCACCAAGTGCCGATGCAAGCAACTGTTTGCAGTTTGGAAGAACTGTGAGACAAACAGCCAAACACAAAATAAAACTGCAAGGAGTCGTGTTCTATCAATCGATGTATTTTAAATGCCAGATTTGATGAATGAACATTATGAAAAACAGTCGGAAAAATATGGTTCGCAAAATACGATAGAGTCATATTAATTCAACGTGAGATCAACAAACACAAAGAAAGAAAACGAATGTGCCCGCCAAGTACGTAGCTCTTGGAATGATGCTTCGATATCCTCACACGAAACTCCGACTTCACAACGTAGACTTGAGTTTGAGTTTGAGTTTTTTCATTTTTCTTTTTATATTATTTTTTTTTAACAAATTGCTGAGAAATCGCAAGGGTACGTTCGGTGCTTGGCATTTTTCTTGATTTCACGACAGAGACTGGCGAACCGTTTCGCTTATAAAGCAATTGTGATTTTTGTCTGAGTACTTGGCGGCTTTTTTTACATCTTTGGATGTTTTTCGTGGGATACTATAATACTATACACCACTGGCTGTACTTTACCGCAGTTTAGGTATATAAACACATATATATATATATATATATGTATATATACATACGTAGTAAAATATAAACGCAGAAAGAAAACTCACCCCGTCGCGTCAGTCTTCACGTACTACTATGGAATAAAATTCTCTTCGATTTCCGGCCCCGTCCATCAATACTGCAGCCCAACGTCTAGCGTATACGTATATACATTATCTAGCTCTGCAAACCACCTTACGCCATCAAAGTCCCTCTCGTCTATATATATAGAAACTGGTGAAAATAAAATTCACGTAGATATATATATTTATTTTGTGCTTCGAATAAAAAGAGAGAGAGAGAGAGAGAGAGAGAGAGAGAGGAAAATTTTCGACAGAAACACCCCCTCGAAAAAGGAAGAAAAAAAAAAAAAAAGAAACAAAGAATCGGGATAACAATTTGTGAGCAGAATTTTTTCGTTTTTTCTTTTTTTTTTTTTTTTTGGCGATCGATTGATTGACTATAACTGCAGTTCGTAGCGTCGTGGTCGGTGAGGTTTTCTCTCTACCGTATTGCGTTTGTTGTTCCGTACCTGCATACAGTTACGCTATTTTTCAATTTTATAACGTCGAACGATTTTATTGAATAGACAATACGTATAGTCGGTCTATTTTTTGAAAAAAATAAATAAATAAATAAATAAAAAATATCAACAGTAGAGGGAATTTTAATACGAGGTACGGGGTACTAGTCTATGTTGTTCCAGTCTCGACGTATGTACATACATACGTACATATCCGGGATCGATAATATTCTCGACTTCCGGATTTTTACAATCTATTATTCAATCGATGTTTTCAGAAATTTTATTACTACCTGTATATACGTACTGTATGACTCGCGATTTTAATAAAGCTCCTCGAACATGTACGAGCACGCGATGATATCCTCGGTGTACGTAATTACGTAATCATTACATTATTAGCGTGTAGATAATTGTAAAAATACACCCAAAGGCTAAGATAAACGGTACATGCTACCCATAAAGGACGAACGTCTGCACCACTTTATGTATAACGGTATAAGAAAACGCGCGCGTTTAACGTTTCTTACTATCTTAAGTATAGGCACAGTATACTATGCCCTAGAACCTGCACCATTGAACTAACCCACTCTTGGATAGTGTATCTGTATCTTGAAAGAAAACTGCACCCTGCACAAACCGAGGTACTAATGATAAGATAAAAGGACTTTTAGCATCGTGGCGAGTAAACGCAGCAGCGAAGATATCGAGCCCGAAGGATTATGCTTTTCAACCCTTATTATTATTTTCTCTATCCTTTCTTTTCTTTCCTTCTTTTTTTTTTCTGTTTTTCTTCTCTTTTCTTTTTTCTTGTTCGCAGCACGGGGAGAGGTAGAAGTCGCGGTGTTATCGGAATTAAATCTGGACCTTCCCTACTAATGCATTCTGCGTGGGGTTTTCAAAGAGTTGGTTGTACGGATAACTGGCAGGGTGTATAAGGTACGAGTCGTAGAACTTTCAGCTCTCTTACTTGCTCTACTTCGTCATTAAAGAATTTAATCGTCGATTTATAAAGAGTCGAGAATTTAAACTGACTTTTACGAGCTTCCCTCTCACCCCCAGTTAACTATTACATTTTTTTTTTTTTTTTTACCTGGGTATATGTACGTATATATGTATATATACAGGGTGGGTATCGGGTAGGTAAAATTTTATCGCCACGGTATACTAAGTAAGCAATATATAACAAAAGCAGTTACATTTTTTATTAACTTTTACCCGGTATAAATTATTCCCATTTTAAACACACCCAACTCGACTGTAAAAATGACAGTATCGAAGCTAAGGGTAATTAAGGGATCATTATTTATTACTTCGTCCGCTCGTGGAGTAACTACCTCCTCTCTAATAAGTGGTAACGATTAATTTATCGACTCTTCGTTTAGAGCAAAGAAAATTGAAAGAAAAATCATAATTCCATGTCGAATTTTCGCCATTCATCATTTTCCCACTCCGTTCGAAGTGACTATAATTTAAGAATTCTGTAAAATAATACCCCAAAAATGGAAAGTAAAGAATATGTATTTTTTTTTCAATTTTTTTCTTGTTTTATTTTTCTACCCCCTGCAGGTTTTCAGCAAGCTTCCTTCCCCCTGAAAGGACGCATACTAAGCGATCGTAATCCACTCGAGGAGTTATTTAATTCTGGCAGTGTTCAAAAGCGGCGTTCAAATAAAAAAGGCCATTCGAAAATAAAGAACTCGATTTCTTTGTGCGCTCAGATTCTTCATTCAACATTTTTCATCTTCTCTTCTCAACGTTTCTCAACTATACGAACAAATACTTCTCCGCATTAACGCGGATATCTCCTGCCTCAGATCTTTTCATTTCACATACGTATGCGCCCCTTGAATGACTAGAGCAATTATAGAATCATGTTGGACGTGATTCATCCACGTTAACGTATTACTTGATACGATCGCGTTTATAATGGAAGAAATTCTCCCCTTACGATTTTTATGTCTGAGAATATAAGAAAATAGAGAATCTAATTTTTCTATTGAATATGAGAGGGTCTACCAGACTTTACATTTCCGACTATCAAAGTTGAAGAGGAAACGGAGCTGAATAGAATACCCGGTTTCTATATAATATATCCGCAATTCAGGTCTCGGAAAATATATATTTCTCGAGAATAGGGTCTATACCTAATATCGAGGTAGGTATAGACAGACCACCGAGGCAATTAGCTTTGAGAACTGGAACCGAGCTGCGCCTCAATACCGGAAGCCAGTAGTTGAAGCACTCGCTATAATTGACGCGAATATGCGCAACTCTTATTATACGATTGATGATAATGACGCTATATTCACGAAGAGTCTTTTCAGCCGTAGTCGCTGACCCAGATTTCGGATATTAGCTGATTCAGGTAAATCAGAAAAAAAACAAAGAACGAAAAAAGAGAAATTTACAAAAGGAAGATGAAAAGTGTTTTTTTTTTTAATTTCATACAAACCGAGAGTAATACAGATATATACGTGTATAAAAATCTCTTATCTTGATGATGATGAAAAGAAAAAGAAGACAAAACAAAAATTAAAGGACTCTTTTCAACCCCGATAAAGAATGAAGGAAAAGGAAATAATAAGGGTGTATTTGCAGCGAAATCGTTTATCCCACAACCCCCAATCAAAAGAGCGAGTCAAACCGCGTGACGTCGTTATTCTGCGGCCCCACAGGTAAAAGTAAATCTGGAAGTAACGGGCAATAAACGCCTCCCAAAGGAGCTCGTTCTTTGCGCTCTCAAGTATTTAAGAGAAAAAACCAACCCCTCGGTTTTCGCGAACAAGAGACATGGCATGGCGCAATGCCGATTTTATTATTCTCCCATACATGTGTATATTTGTGTATACCTATATTATATATGACGTGTATCTATCACATATGTATGTTCGCGGAGAACTTTGGGTTATCCGATGCTGTCTATTCCCCGATACATATGTCTATTAAGGTTCTTTCTCCATTGACGCATGTATGTACATACATACCTACGTGTAAAAAGATCGGAAAGCGCTTCGACTAGAGAGTCAGCTGCCAAACTTGACTCCTGGCAGCTTACCAAAGTCACAGGTTTTTCCTCCGTCTTAGAATTTCCTCTAACCCCTTATAAAAGTTTAAATAACTAGGTGAGAAAAGAGAAGAAGAAAAAGAAGAAGAAGAAGAAGAAGAAAAAAAGTGGTAGAAAAAATTGTCGATGAGAGATTTCGAAGGGAAAACTTCGGGCATGAGAATAATTATTTTTGGGAATAAATTTTCATCATTTTTCAGAAAAGTTATAAAACGCTTTCAAGAATGACCGTGTCAAGTTCGTTCTAGGAATTAGTTTCGTCTAAGTTTCCTAGGGTGTTCCCTATGGGGGACATATTAGAATTTGCCGTAACTCCGCGGGTACCAAAATGACGCGATGTCGAGGTCGTCTTCGTTCACCACCGACAACGTGTCGGGTAATTTGGTCGTAGGTCGTTCCTGAGACAAGGTGTTGTTTCCGCTCGTCACATGTAACGGGTAAACTTGAGTCAAGATACTCGCGCACAATATTCGGCCAAGAATATACAGATATACCTTTAGCTAGCCTTTATGTATAGGGTACGTGTACAACCTATACATAGAATGTAATAACAGAGCTTTGGGAATACCTAGAACAACGCCAAAGGCGGTTTCCCTGTTACTGTGTACAGTGTAACTCGTCCAATCGGTATGTCTTCCTAGGGTTGGTGTAAGGCACAACACACACCGGTTTACGACAAGCCGAGGGAAACTTACTCCCAAACTTCCAAGATCCGACTATGCCGAGTTCGGATTCGGATTCGAATTCGAATTCGAATACGTACGACGAGAGACTGTCGAATTTTTGTAACGAAAGAAAAAAAAAATATATATATATATATCAGTTACAGAAGAGAAGAATTTGGATTCGAGGAGATTTTTCTCGTATACCTAATCGGAGTATATATCGAAGATATTTCTATTCTCTGCAGGGGACTTGGCCGGGTTAAGGTTCGAAATTTTAGAAGCTTCGAATGATAAAAATTCCGAATTCGTTTGAGACGATTTCAAATTTTCGGAAACGTTGAGGTTTAGAAGATTGAAATTCCGGAAGATAGGAATGCAGGTGGTTCAAAACTCCGAAAGGCCCGGATTCCGAAAATTTCCGAAAAAGACGGTCCGAATATTTCGGAGGCTGGAACGATTTGGTATAAAAATCAGAATTTCAAAATTTCAAAAACGATCGGACTAGCCATTCCTCTTCTTTTTTTTTCAGCTATGGGTTGGTCGTATGGCTACCCCCTGAAATTATTATACCCGGACGTATATAATATTGAAAAATTTTCAGCGATAAAAATGATCGCGAATTGAAAGTCCACCGCGTTTCTCTGCCTCTTGTTGTTATCTATGTATCAATATACGTACGTACTTACATCGGTGTATTTCGTACCTTCAAGTATTACACTCGAACGAAGGAATAGGAAGGCGTGAGGAATTGCTTTCAGAAGCAATATCGATGTTTCATATTTCACATATCGTGTCTATGCCGTAAAACGAGGGAGACACTCGCACGATTTTAGGATCCGGCTTCACGTACCTATCTCTAACTTCTATATCTACGTAGGTGTACATACATATCCGTATACTGTACCTCTTACTTAACTTCTTCAATTTTACAGCTGCAGTGAAATGTCGGTATTCGCATTCATATTCATCCATATTCAGACACACACGAACATCATATACGTATAAATTTTGTCTATCTTATCACTTCTTTTCTCTCTTTTCTATTTCTTTCCTTTCCTTTCCTTTCCTTTCCTTTCTACCATTTCTTTTATTCACGCATATCTTTTGCTGCGAGCTGAAAATTTTATACGATACAGACACGTACGTATTCTCGATACGTATTCGATTCCTACTACACAGGGAAAATCGAAGAACCTTCGATATCTACCTATAAACATAAAATATCAGGCATCGATCCTGTCATGAGTGCGCCGTAAAGGTATTATACAGAAAATTTGTTTTTAGGTGTATAATGTTGTATATGATTTTTTTTTTTTTTTTCTGTTTTTGGATTGATATTTCTAACGTAGACTCGAGTTTTACGAAATGCATGAGACTTACATAGAAATTGAGATTTATCCTCGAACCGAACGGTGGACAGCAAAATTTCAAACTATTTACCGAAGTTACCTCCTCGACCACTGCGATAGTCCGACTTCGACCACATTACAGAATGACCCATTACTCTGTACGTATTACGTCTCGACGTCGTTATAACGAGTATATATAAATACAAATAAACGAAGAAAAAAAGGTAATCGGATTATCGTTATAAATAAAATCCCTGACGTTTTTTTCGTTCGCAATTAATTTTTTATTTGAAGAGAAAAAAAGCAAAAGAAACAGAAAAAAAAGAGAGAACTCGAGGGGATATAGGTATATATATACCATACGCGGTAGGATTTTGTGAAAACGCATGACTTCGCATAAATTGATTTGATCTCTGTAGCAAGAAGTCGGTACGTGATCTCGTCAGGCGAAGTCGCGTCGCGAACCCCTCGAAAAGTTGGCAGGCAGGCGAAACCAGCAGTAGCTAGGCCAGGCGAACTAAGGACAGATGATATAGGGAAGAGGGAAGAGGTAAGGCTGAGAAGCGGATCAGCAGATCAGACCTTGCGAAAATCGTGTGTAGGACAGAGAGAGAGAGAGAGAGAGAGAGAGAGAGAAAAGTAGTAAAAAAAATAAAATAAATAAAAAATAAAATAAAAAAAAAAAAAACGGGATAAGGATAGAGAAAAGAGAAAAGAGAAAAGGGAAGAGAGAACCACGTGCGGAGTAATGGCATCTTCGAATGGCGTTTCTGCCAGACGCGATCCTAATAGAGGCAAGGCCGGTGGAGATTTATCGCTTACGCTGCAAGCTCGCGAGCTCGTTCGTTCGTTCGTTCGTTCGTTCGTTCGTTCGTTCGTTCGGTTCGTCGCACTTATATACAGAGCTTTGGTACGTTACCGGGTTTGGGACTTGGTAGGATATAGGTATCCGATTCACGAAGGCGTATTCACAACCGGAACTAAAAAGGAAACGGGTATTCCATAGGCATGGAGTTGAATATCAAAAAGTCAACCGGAGAAAAAGGACCGAGAATAGTCGAGGTATAGGTATAGTACTGTGTATTATATAAAAGCGAGCTACCAATTGTTCAATTTCGTTTATACTATATATATATATATATACATAATGTGAAAATGGTAAATTGTGTACGAAAATCGTTGAACGATAATTGATTAATTAATTCATTCGGAAGCTTCATATTTATTCATATACATATATGATGGGAATATTACCTCAAACTTCCGAAGAAAAAAGAAAAGAAAAGAAGAGGGAAAAAAATGTGAGAGTAAGATGTTCCGAAAATTGCATAAAGAGTGATATTGAAATTTCTTATCAAAATTACGGAGAGTTTAAACGGTTCGTATTTAATTAAAGCAAGATTTCATTTAAATAGAAATTCTAACCATCCCCTCCCCTCCCCTCCCCTCCCCACCCCACCCCCCCCCCGTATATTAAATCGTCCCAGTTTCTCAGATGCATTTTATGGTTTTAGTTTAATCTTACAGAGTTACGGGGTATGAGAGAACCACCGGTAACAACCTGCGCAGAATATGGCAATGGGAAACTAAAACTCTCCGGTTGATTAGAACACTTAGGACTTCAATTTACAGGTAAGGAACGGAGGAAAAAAAAAAATATATATATATATATATATATATATATATATATCGTCGTAATTAACAAATTAACCGAATCACAGTTCAGAACTATATCTATCGTATGTGATATACTATGATTTGATACGATTGAAGATGATTGGAGTAATTATTCGAGTCAACTTCGAGGTTCGAATATTGTTTATTGCACTAATAACGCTCTGTTCGTTACCTTTGACGATATCCTCTCTATAACGTTACGTAATACATACATAATCTGAACCCTTGCGCATATACATATAGTATAATTGTACACTGAAGCTACATCTTCGGTTAGATTAGATTAGTTATCCGGCTCCGACAGGGTCCAGGCCTCCTTATACTTACCCGGTGCATATCAAGTAGTAGGTAAAGTCTTGACTCGGGTCAAAATCAACAACCCCATCAAAAACGCGGTTATCGTTTTCAACCCGGTTTAAAAATCTTGTGCTAAAACTACCCCCGTACGGGGTTAAATACATTTTGGAAAGGCTCGAAGAGAGGATAGAAAAAATAACGATAATTCATATGCCTGATGTCCCGATCAGAAAGTTTCAGGATATCTGAAGAACTGTTTTAGGTGCACCGCGGTAATAACAGGAGGGTGAAAATTAATTAAGGAACAGTCATCGCGGCGGTGGTATACGGCATAATGTATCGAGGGATACCCCTGGTACAGAAATACGTGGAGGATGTACTACAAGCAGTCTGGAATTTGAGGAAAATTGAACGATGTAAGCCTCACACTACGCGACTCGGCCGCTACTACAATCTGCATAATCAATTTACATGCATCAAAGCCTGACCTAGCTAGCTGGCCTTCTATCTAGGACTAAGCAATATGGATAAGGTACGAATTGATACTCCTACCACGTTGCCCGCGGTAACTGTGAGTACCTCTACAGACTTAACTACCTGCTACCTACTGCCTTGATCAAAGCTAATCAAGATTACCTCGAATCGATAGGAAATAAATTTTGAAAAAGCTTATCGAGACTCGGAAAACGATTTCTTTTTATTTATTTTTATTTTTTTTCCTGTTTCTGACAAATTAGGATCTTAGAATTCGTGCTTTCGGTCTAATTTGGCGGATTGGAATAATTGACACGGTGTGAGCTACCGCGTTCGAGGCTTGTAGGGTGTACAGGAATTCTTTTTTTTCTCCAATTTTTTATTTTTCTTCTATTTTTTCTTTTCCTTTTCCTTTTTTGTTGTTTTTTTTTTTTACTTTCTCTCGTCACAAATCGTTTGAACTTTTATTCAAGATCGATGTGTATATATACCTAGACGCTCGTCGAGGTACGTTACGTGCCCCGTCGCGTCGATAGATAGAATAAGGAGTAAAAAAGGATGAGAAAAAGAAGAGAAGGAGGTAAAGGGAGGAGAAGAAGGAGGAGGAGGGGGAGGAGGAGGAGGACCGTTAACTTTCGAAAATTTCATGTCTGAAGATGAATTCTGTGACCGACAACCTGTTCCCAAGTATGTTTGACGATATTCCACAGTTTCCTTTCATTTTTTTTTAATCCTCCTTTCGATCATTTCTTCAACAATTCAGAGAAGGCGAACGCCCGCGGTCATGTAATTTCGTTTCGTAATACCAAAATATCGTCGTAAATAAAAAGAAAGAGAAGAATAAAAAAAAAACCAAGAATCTCCGCGTATATTGCATATTGTTTAATGAAATATCGTAAAAAGGGAAAATAAGAGGGACACTGAACCCAAAGTAATCAATTATCTCGTAGAAAGTGAAGAGCCACACATATTTATATGTATGTACGTACGTAAAAATACGAAACGATGATACATCCGTACCCATGAAATTTCCGAAAGTCGTTATAAATTTAAGCTCGTATTTATTGCAACGTACACCGCTGCGATATCGAAAAGGAGAAACGGTTCTTTGAAATTTTTACGTACTGGAAATCTGCAGATATGGAAGTATATTTGTTGAAAAATATAAAAAAAATAGAATAAAAATTTAAAAAAAATAAAACAATTTACCTACCCGAACATTTTGCATATGCAATACGGAAGTTAAATAACCCCCTAAGGGTAAAGATTATACCGTACGAGATGATAGGTGTGGCTTAACCGACATTTCAATTTGGCCCTGGCTTAAGCTCAGCAAGGGGAACATATTCTGGGCAGGCGGGCGTGAAAATATATAAACCCTTGTAACGACCGGTCGAAACGACACTTGACTCGCGGCTACCCAACTTAACACTCAGCTCTTAGGGGTTGGTAGGCCCCCCTTCTATATCCCCCGTCTCCCGCATCCTTTCCTAAAAGTCATAATATTTTTTAGCCAGGCTGACCCCTGTAATGGGGCAATGGGCCAATGGGCCAATAGGGCAAAACCCGAAGGGGTTCGGACTGCGAAAGGACGAAGGGTTTTCCCTTAGCTTTTCCCTCTCTTTCTCTTTCTCTCTCTCTCTCACCCTTCATCCACCTCGGAGATCCCTACGCCCCTGTAGCTCTACTATATAGATTATTACAGGGCAAAAGTAAGGGCCCTCCTCTCTCCTCTACGTTCCTTACGTTTTGGTAGGTAGATATAGGCGAATATCTCTAGCTAGGAGATGCTGGAACATATCCGTAGCCCCGCAGAACCCAGAGCCCAGAGCCTAGAGCCCAGAGCCCAGAGCTTTCGGAGCCGAGAATCCGCGGAGGCGGTTCTCGCTGAGCGAGCGAAACCTGGCGAGGCGAAGGCCTTAAATTTACGTTTTACAAAGTTAATTGAATGGGCGTAGGAAACTGCCGCCCTCTTACTCTCTACTCCGACATCGCGAAGCTTATAACGCCGACTAGACTAGAAACCCGAAATGCTTATCGTCCCCGGCTATGCACGGACTGAACGGATAGTTCCCGGAGCTTATGAATAACGACTTGTAGACTATTCACAACCCCCCTCTTAAACGGTACTTATCTATACGTCAAAATGATCTCGTTCAGGGATGCCAAGGATCAATCACGAAGATATCCCGTTTTTTTTTTTGATTTTTTTCTTTCTTTTTCATATTCCGTCAAATTTTCTTCGCCTTGGATTATTTTGAAGAACAGAAAAA
Source organism: Tenthredo amoena (assembly GCA_963966615.1). Lineage (NCBI taxonomy): Eukaryota > Metazoa > Arthropoda > Insecta > Hymenoptera > Tenthredinidae > Tenthredo > Tenthredo amoena. The sequence goes on along the minus strand of OZ016492.1, from coordinate 4,156,214 downwards.
AAAAAAACAATTATATATATATATATATATATATTATTTTTTTTTTTTCTCCCACCGATCGCTACTTCACACGCTACAGATCGTGACAACAAGTGGTTTTCTCGACGTGTGGAGGCACGCACGTCAAACGAATCCGATACCACCTATAGGCATACAACACATTCACGGAACAGCGGGCGGATATTGCTTCCGATATTTTCTCACTTTTTTATTTTATTTTTTCTATTTTTTCATTCTATTTTTTCTTCTTTCCATTCTTTTTGCGTCCCTCATTTTTATTCCCTTCTCTTTCTCTTGGAAGTATTCTGATAGTAATGCCACGAGAGAGTAGAAACGTCGTCGTATATCAGGCCGCTAGCCATCCGCCAGCCCCAAACACCAGTTTAATCTTGAATTCTCGAGTTTGATATTACTCCGCTGCACTTTATATATGTATACTTATACTATTTATAGTATATGTATATATGTATACGTGGTATATATCTATAACTATTATGCACCCGCGGAGTTATTGCTACCTCCGGTATATATATATCTCTTACGGGGTGTAATCCACGCTTACGTAACTTACGAAAGGGTTGAAAGAAGCGCTCTGTATACCTCAGACCCGGAGGAATTCGACGAAACCGAACGAATATAACGAAAGATTTATTCCGCGTATACTAGTCAGATGCAATGTGGGGAGTAATAAAAATTGGTATCGAGCCAGATCCACCTACATATCCATATATATCATTATTTTCACGCGGAATGAAAGAGAGCACAAAAAAGATGAGCGGAGCAAAAAAATCTGTTCCAAAATATTTGGAGAACGATACGAAAAAGAGGAGAAACAAAAAAGACGATTTTATGGAATGCATAATTTTATTCGAATCTCTGAATTCTTTCTTTCTTTTTTTTTTTCATTTTTTTTTTTCCTTATTTTTCGTACTTTCATTTTTTTCTTCTACCTTTTCTTAAGGATTTATAGGAGGGGATTATGCAAATCGGTGAAAAATTCTGTGTGGGTGAGTCTATCAAGGGTTGGAATTTCATTCTTCGAATACTATTATATAATATTATTATAAAACGTTGAGCAAAGGGGTGCTGCCCCCCCGTCGTTCGTTGGTCCCGTTTTCCCGTAAGACGGTTTTCCGCAGTTTCTGATAACACGGAAAGGCGCGGTATATGCTGGGCTGGGGCTACCCTATTCCTACACGTTACGGTTCTTGCCAGATTACCCGTGACTAAACTCGAACGAGAAGAAGAGAACTTAGAACCATAGGAAAGCCGAAGAAATATTTCCACCATTCGGGTGTATCGCAAATAATTAATAAATGAATGGTCAAAAATTGAGGAGAAAAAAAATGGGGGAAAACAAAAAATGAATTTTTAACCATTTTTCATCGAATATCAAACGTGAGAATTTTTTTTTTTCGCCGATAAAATACCCCCTCGTTTTCTATACCGTGTATATAATTTTCTGCACATAAAACAAATGCCTATTTTCGGTATTTTCGCAAGCCACATATATATATACAGGTATATATATATACGGGCAATAGGTGTAGTCGAAGCCGGGGTATAGGGTAGAAAATTGCGACGTGCTTCGGATTGAAAAATTCTGCCGGAATTCATATACCAAGGAAGACTTATAGCTCCGTGGATTTTGAGCCCGAATCAAACCTTATGTTTCGGGTTTCCAGGTTCCAGGTTATATATCTAAACGTAATATGTAGGTACAAGGTATGTAATTCTTAGAGCTCGCTCTTCCAATTTATAAAATTTTTCCTTCGTACATTTTCCGGTAAATATTTTCGGAATTTCACCATGAATTCAGACTTTAAATTCGAGTCTTTTATCCATTACGCGAGTAGGTGAATGCGAATATCTACAATCGAAATCGCGAAAAAAAGGAGATGAAAAAGTCCTTTCGTTACATTCCTGGACCATCAAACTGTGAAAAAAAAAAAAAACCCAAAGAGATTTACGGTACCCCATAGACTGCAGAAACTCGTATGATAAAACGCAGGGCCAATACTTATACGCCTAGGTATATACCCATAAGCGAGCAAAAACTTATGACGCGATCATTTGTCGGGCAGTTGCTCCAAAATTGAGCAGTTTGTTTCACGTGAGGTAAGGGGGGTGGTTCATTTTCCTTCTTTCGTTCTTTCGTTATTTGGTGGTCCATCGTTTCGTCATTCCTTGAGATCCGGGTGTCGCTGGTATATAGCCCCGTGAATCAAGCCCATGGAAACACCATTAGAGAATACTGGTATAAAAGGGAAGACGAAGATCGTGAAGAATTTTTATGTTAAAGGAAACGGATTTTGAACAGCGAATGTGTGTCTCTTCTAGCTGCACATCGCGATATGAGATTCAAAATTACCGTATCCCCCATACTCCTTCTTTTTCCACTTATTTCACTGCTGCTGCTGCTGCTGCTGCTGGTGCAGAGGTAAAGGGATATCCTTCTCGGAGATTGCTACTTGTACGGTACTGTCTCCTTCTCGTATACGCGAAATATATTCGCGTATACTACACATCATCGCTCAAAAGAAACGATGAAAATATATGAAAAATATTTGGAAAAAAAAAAGAGAAAAAAAGGTTTAACTTGAGTCCAAGTATAAAAAGTTAATCCTTCTCATCTCCTTTCGTTGGTATATCGTAGAATGGAACATCCTGCACTCCTGCAGCACATGACACACATGGGGGTATAATGCCTCGTTCTCATCTCATATAGAAAGCCGGGTGTATAGCTGTTCTCGTATAGGATGTACGAAGCGATCCAGAAGGACCTTACAACAGGGTTCAAGAATCTTCACCCCAGCCTCACACAGGGGTTTCGTTGAACGGCTTTAACGGTGCCTTCAAAGGAATGCCCTTGACTGGTTCAGCCTGTTCCTAAAAGCCTACAGTTCCTCCAGAAATCGATACCCTCAAGTAATACCGACTACATACAGTCTCTTCCCTTCTCATTCACTCTCCAGCTTCTACCTCTATCTATCTTTTGCCCTTCGACCCTTAGCACACCATCCCTTGTTCCCATTTTCTCTGTACTTTCGCACCACTTAGATTATAATATACCAACGTAGTTATCGAAATTCCCCGCGAGTATATCTATATACGAGAATAGCGGATCGAAAATTACGCGAAACGTCAGATTTCGACATTCACTTTACTCATAGGTATATGCTACGAATTACATAATTTGTACAACTGCACGGTTATAGCAGCTTTGAATAATTACAACCCACCTGCACTGCACATCGTGTTTCATTACATTTCTCAGTCACTTAGGTGTATATACGTGTATACCTGAGTTCGTTGCACGTTGAAGTTGGTATGAGAATCACTCGTTCTTAATGATACTCTTTGCAGTCTCGGAGACGATTACACTGTGACAAAGCAACAGCCTCGACAAGGGAAGAAAAAAGCGTTGAGCTACAAGGAGTCTGAAGAAACGGGGAAAAAAAAAAATAAAAAAAAAAAAACAAATTTGACAGACCTAAAAGCGAGTCGTGAAAAGGATGACAGAAATACAGATATACCAAGAGACGTAGCTATATAGATAGAGAAAGAATTTTTATATCTGACAAAGTATATTCGCTACAGATATACAATATACCTGCGTACACACGCCTATACATTTCGAGTTACTTTTTCCCACTTTTTACGGAACGGTATTCGCTATGTACAAGGGATAAGTATCATTTTACAGATGTTAGTATATGAACACAATATGGAAAAAGAAAAAGTATGATAAAAAAAGAAATAAAAAAAAAATGTCTGACTCGATGATACGCTTTTTCATTAACTTTCAAAAATCGTTTGTACATATTGTTTAATTTCTTTTTCTCTCTGTCATATACTAGCTCTCGCAATTTTTGGTACGTATATAGGTATATATAGGTATACGTGAGAGACGGAAGGAAATTTTCCATCCCTCGGTTCGGAGTTAAGGTCGGCGTCACCCCTTCACCGACAACCCTTAAGCATCGTTAACCGACATACTTCCTTGAGTTTAATTAAAATCGCAACAAAATCTCGGCGAATACCTTATACCGCAAGGGATACCGAGTAAGAGCGACTATTCACCTCGCTATTATTTACGATCTTAAACATTTTGAAATTTCCTATATATATCAAACACAGCCGAGGTTGAACGCAGAATGAAGAAAAATCGATTCTTTATCGAAATCTTTATGTACGAAGAATTGAATGAGGAAACAAAAAAAAAATAAAAAATGATCACCTTAAATTAAGTAGTGAGAAAATTTTTGCGTATATATATATATATTTTATTTATTACTTTAATTGAATTTATTTTAATTAAAATCCCTGCAGTAGTATATCAGCCGATTGTAAAACGAGGTCTTTAAGAAATGTCAATTTTGATAATGAAAATAAAAATTCCGATCGGAATGAATCTCTGAGTTGATATACCTAGCGGTGAAACCGATGAAACAGTGATTTCCTTTCGGTATAATGCGGAGCGTATAGGTAGTTGTAAAAACTTTAGTCTCGTACAGTGTGAAGAAATCAATCAACAATATCTAATATACCTTACCAGATGTATATAGTCGAATAGAGTTACAACTTTACGGCTTTAGGTCCCATAGAAATTAATTGGAAATTTAGTTTCGACTCCTATACGACACTAACCAGATACCGGATCACTAGAATTGACTTTAAATTGATTCGGTGTTACTCGCGACTCGCTCGATCTCTTTACGATACGTATGTACGTATCTACACGTATAGATACTTGGACAAGTAGCATATCTTACTTCTCTAGGTGGTTCTATACCTGTAACCCGAAGGTGTATGGAAGTTGTTTTATTACATAACGAATCTAATGAACTAGCAGAATATAATTATACGTCTGGTTAACGGTTAAACAACTCGGTTCATTTCGCTTATCGCATTTACCTGATGTCTGTGTGTATATGTATGGATGACGAATAACTGGATGGTGACGAGAATAATTTATAAACGAGTCGAAAAGCTTGACAAAGTTCATTGGGACTGATTTTTATTTTTAATTTGTTGTTTTTTTTTTTTCAAATTCTGACAACCAGCGAAAGAAAAAAAAAGAAGGAAAATAAGAAAACTTTTTATAGATTATGGGAATCCCTCGCGCAAAACCGTGGGACTTATACCGCCGACTGAGAAATTGCGGAGTTTAAATTTTGATAAGAATACGTGGTAGGAGGATCCAATTTTCTTTTATCGAGTCAAACGGGCGTCTCCTTTTTTTAACCCATCCGTCGATAGGGGGTATATTCATCGAATGGTTTAGCTTGAAATTTTTCGATATTTCGTGAGGATTTTAAACGAATAAGTTCTACGTATTCCTATTTTTATATCCTCTTTCCAATCGCCGTATAGAAACGTCCCGAATGATGATAAAAAAAAAAAAAAAAAAAAAAGAAAACGGTTGTACCAGGTAGCCGGGTGTTTCATTTTTACCCAAGATCGTTGAAAACTTACCTAAAACTTTCAAACGGACCGTAAAATCGAATCAAGATTTCACGCTCGTACTAACAATCGCCGTGACCTGGTGTCCGAATTAGTTTGAAAGTACGACACTCAGTGAATTGAAACTCCAAGCTCAAGGATCAGATGGAGCATCATCATCTTATATCACGCACATGAACCTCTCGACTCGTATTATATCGCATAATCGCTTCCTTTCACCACATACATTCATATACCCATATACCTATATATTCGAATCGTATTAGCAAATATTTAACATCCTCAGGCATTGGTATCGAAGGTCGGAATAGGTATATGGATATCTACCTCTAGAAGGCTCTTTAATCAGTGACTGGGTAATTATGGTACATTTTATATCTGGGACAATTAGTATGTGTGTGTGTGTGTGGGTAATGTAAGTGCAGAGAGCTGCTCGATGCAGACGGAGTCTTCTTCTTCCCATAGCATATCGTTAGAATATACTATTTCGCAAGAAGATAATCACTATGCGATGAACAGGTATACCTGTGTGTATATAGGATTCAAGGTTTCGGTATATGGGAGAAAAAATTAAAAACCGTTTCAACGATGTAATAGATAAAAATAAAAAAAACTCAATCGATCGATAAAATATCTGCGTTCGAGAAAATTTCGCTAGACTTATCTCTCTAGCTGTTCTTTCATGAATTGTGTACTCTATAGATTCTAGAACGACGAACCTTTCCAAAGTGTGTCTTCGTACTTTTACGATATTTACCTATAAACCGCATAATATATAGATATGTACTCTGGGATTTCTCCCTTCAGTTTTCTCTACCAACAAACGAATCTCTCTTATCAATACCCTGCAATTTATATATTCATGTCACGTCCGGGTCTTTACCGACTTTTTAGTATACATATATATTTAAGCATATAAGAAGAAAGAAGAAGTATATATACATATACAAGTATATATACCGATCCGTAAAAGCTAAGGGCGTTGTACATATTTTTGATTCTTTTTTTACTTCCTTATTAAAAAAAGGGAAAAAATTTCTATACGTATCGAAAAATAAACTGCATACGTAAAATTATACAGATTTTTAAACCCCACGTACTCCGACTGACATACATATATGTCAAGGTACGTACCTTGATATATTACGAATGGTGTATATGCATCTATATATATATATTTATATAGGTATACATATATGTATATGCTAACACGTAAAATACGCATTTGCGAAGCACTTTGGTCTTATATCCCGTTGAAAATAGCGTCAAAAGCGAGTTGCAAAGAGGGTTTACCTTTAGATGTGCGACCTTTCCGGCTGTCTTGGTTACTTTTACTTATCCTTGGTACTGCCAGTAGAATCTTTCTTTTTGATTTTTTTTTTCTTTTTTTTTTCCGGGGTAAAATAACGTGTAGGTAGGGTAAGTATCACCGACACCGCGTATCTACGTACGTATGTACATACGTCTACGTTTCTACTTAGCTAGCATGGTACCTGCTTTGAGATTTATCGACGAATCTCACCTCTCTACTCCTTGAGTCAGCCTATAAATAGCCGACTACCGACGATAAAAGAGCAGAAGGAAAAAAAAAGAAAGTAGAATAAGAAAAAAGCCAAAAAGAAAATAGAAAAAAGGAGTAAAGGAGAAAATAAAAGCACAGAGCTCAAAGGGAAGAAAGAAAACAGAGCCAAAGTCCTAAGGGAATGGGAATGGGAATCGAAACCTCAAAGGATATCGTGGGTATAACGACGTCGTTGGAAATGACGGCTTGCTTGGTCGCGAAACTTTCGCGACGAGTATGTAGAGGTATACATATACATATATGTACGTAGATTGGAATAAAAATTTGTCTCAAGTAAACCTTAGCTGCAGTTCAATGTGAGATTAAGCAAGGAAACCTGATCGACGATATTTTTTATTTATTTTTATTTTATCGAACATTATGGAAGAAACGAAACGAGGAGAAAAATATACTTTACTTTTCTGATAAACCAGAGAGACAATTCGTTGTATGGAAATTTCCTACAGAGAGAGAGAGAGTAAGAGTGAGAGAGAGAAAGAGTGAGGCTTGATCTTCGCGAGGATCGAAATCGCGTTGTGAAATTGACAGCAAAAGAAAAAAGGAAAAAAAAGGGAAAAGGAGAAGAGGATTCATTCGTTTTTCAGGAGAACCTGATACGAATAACGTCTGTGGGATTGAGATGGATTTAGGTAGGTAGAAAAGACCACGAAATATTCATTAGTTACGTGACGTACTACACGATCCCTATACTTATACATAAGTTACATATACGTGTAGGCAAAAGAGAAGAAGAGGCAGAAGAACAAAAAAGAACAAAGGGGACAAGAAGGGAAAAGGAACGAATCGAAGGAGAATCGAATAAAAATACAATTTTTTTATTTTTTTTTATTCCGACGTGAAGAGGCCTTGAGAAATTTTACCTTCACCCTGCATCTAGACGGTAGGAGTTAGAATGAGGGAATAAACCGCGGTGGAGATAAGTGAACCGTTTTTTCAATTGTAGTAATTAATCCAGGGCTCTTTTTCTTTCTTTCTTTTTTTTTTTTTTTTTCTTACTCCTTGATGAAACCCTCGAAACAGTATATAAATATTAGGTATCTCCTCGTATCTCGGAAGTAAAGGAATAAATATACAGGCAAACAATTTCGACGAAATTCTAAGGGTCAGATTAAAAACGGTTGGCTAGTGAACGGAGTGGAGTTATTCGGTAGGCGAAATTAAGTCTCTGAATCAAAATCCGCGGATCAGATCGTACAGGGTTAAAGAAAATTTACGAACGATTCGGTCGATGTACCGATTTTGTGTAATTCAAGTACCGTTTTCCCCGGTTTGAATATAAGACGCAAAGCGGGCCCATTAAGAGTGTGCCGATGAAGTTAGTAGAGGGTCAATCGTGACCGTTCGAACCAGACCGAAGGTGGAAGGACCTCGAAGCTGAAGGGGAGGAAATAGAAGATGAGATACTTATATATATATACGAGGCATGAGAGAAGACAAGAGAAGTGAAGAGAATAGAATAGAATAGAATAGAATAAAAGAGAAGAGATGGAAAGAGATGGGAAGAGAATAGAATAGAATGGAAGAGAAGTCGAGGGTGTGGAGGACGCAGAGAGTACGACGAGATTGAGACGCCGGAAGCGGAAACCATTAATGGGAGAACGACGAATGCTGCTGTCGTACTTCCCTGCAGGATAAAGAGGGGAATGGTGCACAATGCCGTAGTGAATTCGTAACCGAGCCCACCGCTTCTCTTCTCGGTTATATCTTCGATCGTTTTACTTTTTTTATTTTTTTTTTATTTTTTTTTTATTTTTTTTTTTCACCTCTCTGTCTATCCCTCTGCACAGCCTCCGGTCCTCGGAGCAACGTCGAGTAATTGCTCCCGATGAAAAACACCCTTGCCATTGCACCGTCATTTTTGACTTCGTTTCCCACCGATTAAACGAAATCAAAGATGAAGGAAAAAATCCTGAAATTTTATGGGGGAAAACTATACTGTGGGTAGAAAAACAGTTTCCGATTTTTATTTTTTCTCCATAAATTGTAAGCCCACCCTTTATTAACGCACCCTTAGACTCTATCTTGTTCGCCTTTGCCACTGGCCTTCATTATTAACCGAAGACTTCGAGCCTCAAGGAGGTAGCTATAGTCTGTTATATCGTCGAGGCCCAAGTCTCACGAGAAGGCGTAGTTCGTTCTACGCAAGCGGGTAACGCGATAAGGCACATTTTCGGTACGACGTGCTTGTCTCGTTATTATTGAAATAACGATACACAGGTATAACACAAGTTCGCAGAGTCAAGTATCCATTTAAAGTTCCACGCTCCTCTGGAGAATATATTTATACCTACAATATAATAGGCAAAATCTACAAGAAAGTGGGAAAAATCATATTGCAGAATTTTGACGGATACGAATCGATGAGAACGATGCGAGGCGAGAAGAAAAAAAAAGACCTGCGTTTCGAAAATGAGTTTCTTATGGTGCGAATTTCATATGATAAATTAATGAATACTGTGCATGGTTTAATTTCTACCTGGCTTCTAGTGTTTCGAAATTTCATTTTCAACTGGTCAGAATTAATTATGTCAAACGTGTCACTGTACAGTCGCGTATTATCAGGTCGAGTGACAATCGGCTCTCATTCCGTCGTCCGTGGATACTATATGTATATGTATATGTATGTATGTATGTAATAGAACAGCAACTGGAACTGTATTGCACACATGAAATTAGTTGAACTTTAGTTACAGTTACGTTCCAGGGTTTCGGTTTGGCCGAGAGAAATTCCTGGTTACTTGTTCATGGTTCCTGGTTCCTATGTTCATCAATCATAGAAGTGTAGTACCACACCAGAGTAGGTAGCCAGTCCTCTCGCAGACAATGCAACGGAATTATTTACCCTGAAGATCCATGGAATGCACAATGCCATTGTCATCATCCCCGAGGTTCACTTGTTATACACATATACATACATATATATATATATATATATATATATATATATATATATACATACACCTATCTATATGATATATATAAATATATATATATATTCACCGTGCGGATGAATAATATGTCATGTAATAAATAGGTATGAGTAGTACAAGAGCCGTGATGAAAAGTCGAACGCTAGGTGTCTATGTAAAACTGTATTAACGAACGAATTTTCTGAAAAAAGCTGATACCCTAATTTCACGCCCAATTTTCAACCCCCCCAATTAGTTTTATAATTACGACGAAGGAGAAGGGACTTTAAAAAAATTCGTTTAAATCACACCTACGCGAATCGACGTGGGCGAAAAATGAAATAAAATAAAGGATAAAAAATAATATACGACCGTTTTTTTTTTTTTTTTTTTTTTTTACTTCACTGATAACTTTTATAAATTAGAGAACTCTGATCGTGGAGACATTTTTCTTTTTTTTTTTGTACAATTAATTCAAAGTCTGGGAGTACCCGTTCGCAGATTCGACGATTACCTGTATATATCTATCCTCAACCTATTTCAGAAAATAAATGTCCCTTTCAATTATTATATTTCACGTAGGGAAAATACGTAGTGTGTACAGACTTTCATCGCTGGTATAATTAATTAGCGAAATATCAACAACAAGGCCTGTTTTGACTGGAAGAGAAATTCGATCTTGGCAAATGACTAACAAGTGCTCTCTCGGTCGTAGCCTGTGCGGTATATCTACCGCCTACTTCGTTACGTTAATCAACAATTTATCTCTTTTTTTCTTCTTCTTTCTTTGAAAATAAAAAACATATTTAAAGAAAGAAAGAAAGAAAGAAAGAAAAAATTCTCTCCTCGAAAATTCAAATTATAAGTAAAGCAATTTTTTCTATATTTTTTTCCTCTCTCTCCCACTTCTGTTTTCCAAATTATAAATTTTTTTCTATTTTTTCTATTATTTTTGTCTCTTCCTCTGCAACGTAGTATAACATTATATAATATGAGGACACAACTGATTAATAATCGGACCGCATACCCCGAAGACCGTTCGCGAATCGCAAATATAACATTGAAACTGCGCGGCTCCTCGAAGTCCGAACCCGACATCAAAGACGTTTCCAATTAATTTGCAGGATCCCCTTCAGTGAGTATAGCTATTAATTATCGAAGCCCTGATAGAAACTCATATCGGCGGGTACCCCGTGTGGGGTGCTAAATTATTTCATTTTCTTTGCACTAGGTATCTATATAGCGAAGTGACCTTTTCCTATCAAAGGAACTCCGCGTAGCTATATCGCGAGGGTATTTGAACCTTGATATACATAGGTATGTACGTGAAACTCGATACTTGACCAACTTTACCTTCCCTTTATACCAGATTCGACCAATTTCGTATCACCGAAAGGGTCAGTTGAGTAGAATTTCACTAATTTTAGTTGGAAAATTAATCGATTTTCTGAACCACCCCACGAGGAAAAAAATTAAGGCAATATCTTCTTGGGTCAGTAATTTTCTTTTCAAATATATATATATATATATATATATATATATATATATATATATATATATATATAGGTGTATATATATATGTAACAACCTAATACGCGAATCGATCATCCAAGAAAGCTACTGATCACGGCAATCCTACCGAAAGCTTACCCGAAACCATTTGAGTGACAGACGGCTCGATTGGGTACCTGATCGCCGAGGGTTATAGCCAGTAGAGACACTTCGACGAGGGGTTTGAAAGGGACAAGGTTAATTCACCGACACTGTTTCGAATAACTCGTTTTTTTTGCTGGTCACTCAACGTTTCCGGTTATTCTTTGTCGAAGATGGGAAAATGGGATTTTTCCTATAGATTAAAATATTCGCTAGTTTTTCTTGCGTCGATTTCATTTCAATATTGAAAAATGCAATTTTGCTTCGAGTTGAAAATTACTGTAGCTTTATTTTGTAATAGTAAATTCCTGCGCGTGTTCTATCGACGCTTTGTTCTTCTTCTTTTTCTTTTTCTTCTTCGTCTTCGAGAAAGATTATCCAGAAACGTTGGGAGCTTAACGGGTCCATAGTAAAAGTTGTAAATGGCGAAAACTGAAAAACTTTTTGTTGGTTCGAGCATAGAAACTTTCGTGTCCCAAAACCAAGAGAAATAAAAGAAAAAAAATATATATATATAAAGAAAGAAATGAAGGAAATCCATAAATAAATTTTCTAGTACCTGTATAACGTAACGGGAGGTAGATCCGAATCTCCCGATTTTCTCTCGAGTAATCGAGATAAGATGGAAAAAAAAATGAAAGAAAATGAAGAAAAAAAATAAATAAAGAAAGAAAGAAAGAAAGAGAAAAAAAAAAAAAGAAAAACCTCTAATCGTTATAAGAACAAAAGGAAAGCAAGGCGCATTAGTAGATAGCTTGAAAGAGCATTTGGCCAAGTTTTCCTTGGCGCTAAAAGTTCGGTTGACAGTTCTCTGCACACCGTGCACCAGCCAAAATCGATTTTAGCCAAAGCTTCTATCGTCGCGAAGCGAGACGGTTCTACTAAAGTTAACGAATTATAGGAATTATATATATAGATATATATACTATATATATATGTAGGAATTCAATGAACTACTTTTACCGTAAATGGCGAACTATAATCGACTTTGGGAGAGCTGTTCCATCGTTAGAACTTAGGTATACTGCCAATCCCATTAACTCGAAACCATTCGGTTTTTTTTTTTTTTTTTTTTTTTTTTTTTTTTTCTATACAACTTCATTTTCAAACCGATCGGTGAACTGATATTAAAAAATGAATATAAGAAATAAAAAAAAAAAAAAGAAGATAACGAAAAGAAAGAAAAAAAAAAAAGGTGCGAATTTTTTATTCCCGCATCGAGAATTTTCCCCGTCAGTTTTATTAACACCGCGGTATACCCTCTACCTATACCAATTTCTGTGAAGAATTGTCCTGGGAAATTCTCTACCGCAACGTAACGTTCATTGTAACAAATAATATATATATATATATATACACCTACGCGTACATCCAGGCGTAATTGCATAATACGTAACATCGTACATATATCTATGTACATACATACATACATACATAAATAACATTTGATATGCATAAATCTGCAGTTAGTTTGCTCGTGGTACTAGAGCATAGCTGAAGTAGGTAGGTAGGCTCGTTTTACTAGATTTTCTCAACTAGACCAGAGACTAGAGGTATAAACGACCAGAGTAATAGTGGGCTAACAACGTCAATAGAAGCTGTGGCCTTCGGAGGCCATCGACCAGTCTAGGTTATTCCATTGCTATATATATATTCCCATACTATTAACCGAGATTTTTACACTATACCCATATAAAAGATGAATGGAAGTAGAAATTTTCACTGTGAGGAGAGAATATCGATACGTGCATAAAAAAAAAAAAAAAAATTTGCAACGATGTACTTACACCTAATTTGAAAAAAAAAAAAAAAAAGAGTAGTTGTAATAAATTAAGGACAGAGGATTATTCATGGGGAAAATTGATCAATTTATGAATTGGTAATTAGAGTTTGATTCCGTATTTGCGAGACGCGAATTAGGGCCGATCAATCAATGGCTAGTAGCCTCGATTGATCAATGTCACGAGATGTGCTAGCAAGAGAAGCAATCGATCATAATTTGTAAGATTCCTATTTGGCATCTAGGTGATCCTTGGCTAATAAAAAGGAAAATATCAGTCGCGGGAACCGAAAGAGATCGATATCGACGACATTGAATTTGAATTCGGATTCTTTCGTCCCTATTTCCTCATGCCTTTTTTTTTTTTTACTTCTAGTTCGAATTTAGCTTATCGTATAATACATGATTGTGGATTCGATTCATGACGTGAAGTAAAACGAGCTTAAATCAATTTCCCCTCATATCTTTAAAAACCGCGCGGGGGCGAAGATATCGAGGCGGATACCTGCTTCGAATCTACGTTCTGAAATATATACGTGCCCGAACGAACGGTGCACGGGGTAAAAATCTATCGGTTTTCTGTCCTATAGCTTGGACGAGAACGAGGCCGACGACGTCTCCGTAAAACTATTGAAAAATATTATCGAGCCAATAAAACAAGTGAAAATATGAGAAAAATTGAAAATTCTTCGATAGTATGAAAATCTAATAAATATAATCGAGGAAACTTACCTTCGATCAGTCGATTTAACCGCAGGTATAGGTATTGGCACTTGGAAAGTTTTCACACCTGAAACAGTAAATATCGATTCATTGATTAGAAGTTAAACGATTGAGGTAAAATCGTGAAATTTATTTATAATATTCGTTTGATAAAATTGATTCGAATCTCTCTTCGATTTATTGACGTCTCTCGCTCTTTCTCCGTGTAAATCATATACGAGCGAAGTAAATGGAAGTAAAATATACAAAGTGGTATAGAGTTTGGTATGTGTACTCGTTCGAAATCGAGTGGTGAATCCAATTAATGGAATAATCGAGAATCTGAAATGAGCTTCGAGTAGAATAACCGTTGTGGATACGTGGGGGATGATGTGAGTTTAGTCGTTCAAGGAACAGGTACAATGTATATATATATATATATATATATATCTGACGAAAAGCGTCTTTCGGATCGCTTGAAGATGACGATGGGGTGGATGTGAATGTGGATATGGATGTGGATGTGGGGAAGAAGCTAGCTCGAACGGGATGAAAGGGAAGCGCGAGAAATTCCGAAATTACAAAGTTGCTCATCCAGAAACTCCGCCACACCTGCAAGAACGCGTGAGAAACTTAGAGGGGAATCTAATATATGTAGATATTTCGCATCTATAGTACCTATATAAATCCCAAATTCACATGCGAGATCACAGAAAGGTAAATTTTCTGCGTACATACATACATATATATATATATATATATGTATATATCCCTATATACACCCACGCAAGAGCAAATTTTCACAAGTGAATTTATTCGCCTCTCGAAAAAAGGGAGCTTCTTTTCTACAGAATTAAACAAAAAAAGAAAAAAAGAGAACAAAAATCTGAAAAAACCGAACCGAGAAGCGTGTCGATCGATGAATACCTCTTATTTATTCACTCATTTACTTATTTATAATATAATGTTCTCCAAATCGTTTCGATTCTTATCCCCATCGTAACAGATACTAAACGAGTCCATCCTTTTGCAGACACAAATAAATCGCCAACGATTACCCCTAAGTGAGAAATTTTGTCCTTATTTATTTATTCATTTATTTATTTCTATGGGTAAAATATTCGGAGTATATAATTTCTCACGGTTGAGGATAACTGTCATGTTCTATATAGGTGGAAGGATGTCTAGGCCAAGTTGGAGTAATCGAAACGGTAGCTGGCTAAACGTCGTCCAGTGGGACTAGAGAGGCACCTACCTACTAGGTGGTAGGTACGTGGATATCTATGCAAGATGGAATATATGGTAGGTGTCACCTGTCAACGAATGATTAATGCCTACCCGGTACGTTTACAGATATAATCTATCTATGGAGTATAAACACATTCTATACACGTGTGACAACACCTCGGGCTTTCGGAAAATTTGTAGGAAGTAGTTAGGTATACGTAATTCGAAACGTCCTATTAACGTAACACGTCGATCCCATTTTTCAAATCGTTTACGACAGAAATCCTGACATAGTTGAAAAAAGAAAAAAGAAAAAAGAAAAAAGATAAAGAAAAAAAATGAAAGCAAAATTTTTGCGAATTACATCGAGTGTCGTAAAATGGTAATAATTTAATAATCGTTTTACTTGAACCTGTTCCGGTCTGAACTCTAGGAGTAAATTGATTCGGTGATAGGGGGTCAGCGCGGAGACTGTCGTCCGACCTACCTAATGCTAGTACCATATCACTGGTCATCGGAGAAAATCTAGTTAACCCAATTAATTACCATCAACTCTTGGCACTAGCGAGGCTGACCTCCGCCGCTATTTTACGTAGATAGAAAACTTGCCTTTATTTGTAACTGATTAAAACGCAATTTAACAGCTGCTGTTTGCGAGATTGAAATACCGCATTAATCGACGTCAATTATCTCGCGATTCGCGACGAGGATCTAGGAGTTCTTACTTCTTTTATTACCTCTGCCTGACGTAAGCGAAGCTTTTGCTCATTTCTATACGAGTCGCGCTTTAGGGTCCTTCGGAATCCTGAATTTCTGACCGAAGACTTTTTTGAAATTTCTTTTTCTCTTTTCAAAGTTTAATATAGCAATTTGAAAACGGCGATAATGTAATCGGTTATAATTCGCTGGTGAGGGAGTGTTGATTGAGCGGTAATCGAATTAATAACGACCTGGACGTGGCTGAGTTGGCTCCTTCTCACCTCTTCGATTATTTGGAACCTTCGGGTCAAATGTTACGACCGAATTGTCCGATTCCTAAAGCAAGACACTTCGCCCACCCTCATAGCGACACCCACTTTGATCCTAAAGTTACGAGGTTCAAACTTTGGTAGAATTTAACAGACCTACTCCAAGGATCGTTTGACTCGAACCGAATCTCGTGGGTAGTTTATTTCCGGATCGAAATTGGCGACTCGAAATTAGTTATAAAAGACCTTAGGATTTTATTGCACTATGTCACGGTGAATATTTGTTAACCTTGGTAAAGTGAATATTGCATGACGGGGATCCGCTAATGCGTTGAGTAGAGAATATGTAATTAAGCTTTATAGTATGACTTGTACAGAGTTGGCACCGGTTATTTCTGAAAACAGTGTAGCTAAATAAAAAAAAGGTAAAAGTTAGGAAGGCTGGTTGGGTAATAGGAATTTACGAAACCTGGTGTCGTATAAATTGCGGCATCGTAAAAACTTAAAATGAAACGAAAAGTTTCATTCAAAGTTTGACGGTGAAGTTTAACACGCGCTCTTATACTCTCTTCGCCGCAGACGGGGATGAACACAGAAAAATGACCGTGTTACGGGATCGGGGGAAAATATTTGACGACGAAAAAGGAAAAGAAGAAAAAGAAGGTGAAGAAGAAAAGGAATAATGATTAAAGGGAGAAAATTATTGCGGGTTCAAATTTCGAATTATTTCAAATTTCGGAAAAGTGATTCGTCTTATTCTTTATATTTCGTATAATTGTATTTCTGATGCGAGTTTCTTTTTTTTGCACATCAACGTCATTTTATATTTAATATACTTTTTCTCTTCGTCCGTCGGTGCAGGGCGATAATTAATGGTTAACACAACTATAGAGTTACTTCACGAGCAACAAACAACGATAAAGTAATAATGATTAACAAGCCAGGGAAATACGCAGTCTACATCATAGAAGGAGGGGTTTGAGTACGGTGAAGGCAAAGCTGACAGGAAAACAACGAGCTCTGTACTACGCAAAATTGGAGAGAGCGATGAAAATTCGCAAAGGTAGTCACATGCACATAGAAGAAAGTATTTTATTCATCTCCGTCATATTCCCCCATTAAAAAAAAAAAAAGAAAAAAAAAAAAAGAGGAAACTCCGGGAAAACACGAAGAAAACTCAGAAGGTACTTTCTTCGCGAAGAAGCTGCAGCAGCGATTGTACTTTTACCCTTTCGCCTCCGTAAGGTTGCTGCAGGCCGCATTCTAAATCAATTGATAAAAGAGACCCGATGAAAATTTAGAAAATAAATTTGTCCCCCAAAAAAAGAAAGGATATCGTCATTTCTTCTCGTTTGCTAAAATTGGGGCAAAAGCCACGTCGACACTGGAGCAAGGTCGGTTCTTATAACTCCAATTTTCTCTCCGCAGAGCGATACGTGACAGCTTAGCTCGATCAGGGGTAGAATAGCCGGAAAAGAAAACGTGTAAAAAATATAAAACTCATTACTTGTCAGACTCCGGGATAGAATCCATCGGTTTATGACAATCAAAGTGTCGTTAATACCAATTCTCATAGTCGGATGATCGCTCGAGTACGATTATACGCCCACTGTCTCGTATCTGTTCTGGGGTTATTTTCTCGGCATTTGAAACGTGCGTGAAAATTTTTCGTCGTTGAAAATCAACGATTGTTTTGGATATCAAAGTGAAAAAAAGCAACCCTGAAAGCACTTTGCTTCACTTTACTCTACAGCATCGTTCATAAGGTGATATATATACGAAGAAAGCAAGGAGAGAGAGAAAAGAATAAAATGAAAAAAGGAAAACGAAAGAAAGAAAAAAAAAAAAAAAAAAGACGAAGAAGAAATACAACAAGTTCCATCTGCACGGCCATTTCTTATTTCGATGAGCACTCGAAAGTTCCAGGCAGTAACTTAAAAGGAAACAGCCCTGTGCAAAAGAGGGCAAAGGAATACAACACAATGGGGTTCCCACAAATACCTACAACCGCGAGTGAAGTGGGCACACTCGAATCCACACCACTACACAAAAATCTTATCCGTATGGTACTACCTGCCTATGTATGGCCGTTCAACCAGCCTTTCGTGCAGAGATCTGTACAGAGGATATCTCGATACAACGATAGAACATAGCTAGAGGGGCCATGTGTTCAATACACTATCGCAGAACCAACAGCCAAGGTCTACTGGCACCGGGCACAATGCCAAACCAGTTCGCTTCATATTCTAACCACTTTTTGGGGTTCTAGAACCTCGAGAAACTATTGGTTGCCCTTAAAAATGAAGATGTAGTACTACGTGCACACATTATCCATTTGTCCATTTACTAACCACATATATATATATATATATATATATGAATTAAACTCGACTGCGAACGATCGTAGAAATTTTGGGAATCGTTCATATCCGAGGGAAATAATCCAACGTTGCGACTATATATGCATTCCTAACGAATGTCCTGAACGAAATATTTCCTCTAGATAACCGATACATCGTTACCTCGCGTGTTACCGAAGTAATTACGGTTCAAAAGGTCCGATAAGCAAAGCGCACCAGCCGGGGACTATGGAATCCTGAAAATCTCCTAATTGTGTTTTCTTTTTCTTTTTTTTTTTTTTTGTCAGATAAAACATATCGTTTCTTTGTAATTCGTAAAGCAGATTATACGACAGTTGAAAAATGTCTTCGAGGTATGTACCTAGATACGTGAAATAGGGATAGGTATTCAACCGATGCGAGACCATACGTCTACCTATATACGTTTACGTTCAATCTTGCTGCTGCAGGGCCAGTTCAGCCTGCAAGTGACTAATGGAGTGGGTTCAATGACCCGATGTATATGTATAAGCAGCGAGAAGACGTTATTATAAATAACGCTGTTCCTTGTCACTTCGGACTATTTTAGACCGTGAATTTTTCGTCAAAATCTCAATCAAAGCCACCCGCAATCCCATACGTCTATATATCTCGAAAACCCGATTTCTCTAGCATCTGGGACACGACCACACGACGTAGGGTCGGATTATTAATTACACTAATCGCAGAAAGAAAGGTACAAACTCAGATGTTTAAATAATATGTCAAACGTTCAATTATTATCCGATTTGTTAAACAACTTGATTGATTGATCGATTGATTGATCGGTCGATCGATGGATGGATTAAATCCTATTGCTAAACAGCCTGAATGCATAGCGTATCGGTATTTCAGATATACATATGTCAATGCCTCGGGTATGAATAGCCTAATAGTTCGATAAGTCTACGTACGGTTTAATGTAGGTATACCTACGGTATTAGCTAAATGAATCTTGAAGGTGTATATGAATGGCTTTTTTTATTGAGCATTCGCGTGAACCATTGCAAAATAATTAGGCTGTCTGAAAAGTTAGGAATTTCAAACGATACCCGGGATCTCAAACCCCGTGGTGATTCAGGTAACGAGTTACCGGTACTATTATTTAAACTTTTGATTGAAAGACGCGATTCCAGAAACCAACTAGAGTCGTTTAATCAACGAATTCGTTGCTATATACCATCAAGTTTTGCTTCTGCTCAGTAGTTTCCTCGACAATGGTATATAATTTCCTCGCTTTTTTATCTTTTCATTTTTTCTTCTTATTTTTTTTTTTTCCTCATTCCTTTATCAATTTCTGGACGATTGCAATTTTTCCAACGGTTAATTACATTACGAGCGAAATATCAACGAGACTATAAGAATTTCTTTAAACTTTTGAAATTATATTCTTTGAATAGGTACCTATGTATATCGTCATGTAATAGAAGCAAGGGACGTTATCGGGTCGGGTAAAACCTCGTATGTACTTGAGACAAGAAAAAAAAAAAAAAAAAAACGAAAAAGAGAGAAAAAAAAATTAATTTATATCGCGTGCAATTCTTTCTGTACACCTGCGGTAATAAGAAGCTCTTCGCAAATATATAGGACAGATTAAACTCGCGTGCCAAACCCTAGGAATTGAGATTAAGCTTCTTTGAACCAAATTCCAACCCCGTGCAGTCTAAAGCGTGTGACATACCCAGTAACGGAGATTATACACATACACACAGAGAGAAAAGGGGATTATTCTTCCCAGTATGAAAGTGTGTCCACCTATCTACCGGAATTTTATGCATTTCATGCATTTTATGCATCTGCTATATTAAAGACTCTATCTATCCACTTTTTCCCTGGAATTATTTTTTACCGTTAATACACCCCCGCTGCACTTCTCCAAAGCTCACTGTAGCACACATATATATATATATATATATATATATATATACCTATACGGATAACTCAGCTATTGATTTCTCATTCCATAATTTACCATATATCCGCACGTATATATGTTATATCCTAAAAAAGTACCCCAAATATCGGGCGACGTTAGGCAACGTAACGTTATACCTACCCTACCAACTTTGGGGGTAGGTTTGAGAGAGAAGATGAGACGTTTGATCGATAAATATAGGTACGAGTATAGGTGTGAATATTAAAGGGTCGTTTCTTGCCCGTCTGATTGATACCTTATACTTACAAGTTCGAGTTATTAATTTTTATTACAGTTATTCCGAATGAAATATGTTTAGTTTCTTTGCGGGGAAGTCGATTAAACAATATTTCAAAGTATATTTTACTTTAGTTTGCGTTTATTTTTCATTATTCTTTTCTTAACTTCCGATATGAAAGTGAATAGAAATTCTCTCTCTCTTTTCTTCTATTTCTGTGCAAAGAAAACTGCTTCTATATAAAGGGGGCTGTAGCTTTCTTGATAAACAAAAACCTATACACGTTCCATACTATATATACATATATATATATATATATATAACTCTGACCGATGTATAAAACTCTTGAATAAATTTCAACAGCTGTCAATCCGTCGAGGAAAGAAAATTAGGTCGAATAGAGATCCACGGATTTATGAGTTGGACGTATTTATATACGTATATACCCAAATGGCATAAGATTTTAAAGAAAGAAACCTAAGAATCTATAGACTAATTTTACACCACACTTGAAATTCGTCGAGGGTGCGTGTTAGAATACTTAGGGTATATACCTATATGTATGTACATATACTTTATAGTAGCTCTAAAGGTGTACACGCGAAGAAGATAAATCCCTGAATGATTTAGAACGCAGTCACGATTAGGTATCCCTCGATACCTTGTACACCGGTGAAAAAGCTGCGGTTTGTTAGGTGAAAAAACCAAACAAATCGAAAAAGAGGGAAATTATTTTATCAAATAGTAATAATTATTTGATTGAATTATCTCCCACGATATAAAGTGAGATCTCTCATTAATCACTGCACTCTAAACATATGTGAATATTATAAATTATATAAGTACTATAATAAATCGCCTTGTTTCTTAAATTTTTATATATTTTTTTTTTTTTTTTATACATTTCTGTCCAAAAATTTATAACGATGTGAAAATAAATTTCAGAACGATATTTCGTTTACACTACATTAACTCAGCTCCTCGATCTTCTATGGACCATGACTATAGCTACCTATACTTACTACGACGACGATCTAAAACCCCGGAGAACTTGAGTCAAGGATTTTTAGATGAAAATATATATTTCAGCGAAGATTTTCCTCGGCGAAATCTCCCTCTCTCTCTCTTTTTCTCTATTTCCTGACATTCATATCTACTAGCCTGTAGTACCTAAATAACTAGATAAACGTCTAGCGACCTATACATACCTAGCTACGACCCCGGCGACCTGGATGACCGTATAGTTCCGAACAAACCAGGTCGACGACGAAAAGAACCTGGGACTTGCAACCGGTTTGACCACATGTTTGACCGCGGTATACGGCAAGGAATCGGTCTGAAGGGACCATGAGGGAATGATCGGAGGCTGGAGGCTGGAGGCTGGAGGAGGCTTTCATCCTCCTCCTTGGTAGACCGGCTCCTTATAGCCTTTAAGGTATTTTCAAGAAATGCGAATATGTAGGTATACATATACGTGTAATCGCATTGGATTTACAGCGATACCTGGTTTTTTTTTTTTTTTGTTTTTTTTTTTGTTCTTTAGAGATAAAGAGAGAAAGAGAGAGAGATGAGCGAATTCTTTACAAAGAATTCGCAAAAATTTTCAAGCTATTTTCTTTTGACTGAAAGAAAGATCGAAAAAGTTTTCATTGGATATATAGTAAACCGAGAATACCCAAAGAATTTCTAAACTTCGTAGGTATACATCGCGGATTTGATGTCCTTGATATTAATCAATGTTCCCACGGTTTTCTGTACATCGAAGACTGCAGAGATTCGCACGGATATTTGTACTGGTATAGTGGTATAAAGGAAGGACAGGAAAGAGTATCGAAGGCCAGGTTGAAATTCCGAATTTGGAAACCACCGACTCACAGTTTCGAGAAAGGGTATCTACCCGAAAGTCTACACAGCAGATTTAAAAAACTTCGAAACGAAGAACACCGGAGGTTCAAAATTCCGAAAGTTAAAAGATCCGAAAGACGAAACCTCCGAAACTCGAAATTCGCGCACGTATTCTTTCAGCGTTAAATAACCCGGGCTGTATCGATCGTATCGAGACCAATAAGTGGTAAAATTAATCGTCTCGAAATCCCCTTTTTGGTAAAAAAAAAATTTCAAAATCCTATCAATTATTTTTACCATCGTGAAGTTGTCGATTGAAGTAGATAAAATTGGTCTCGATTATAATGAACTATTTTTCGTCTCCACATCCCAAGAAGCAGAGCAAAATTTTGGGATTTTCAGGCATCCGGATATCTTGACCGTTCGGATTTTTTTTAAATTCGGAACTTCGACATTTATACGCCCGAAGGAATTGATCACCACATTATTGCAGGTAAGTACGTATACCTACACCGTTTATCTTCGTTGTCGCAGTTATCGATACGATACGTGTACAATTATTTCTTAGTAAAGTCTACCATACGTTTAGGTATCTCTAAGTAAGAAACGGACTTTGAATATCAGAAGCCGCTAACCTCGAGCGTACTGATACCTACATTTGTTTATTTATCACAGATAATCCTCTATCGGTGAAATTGCAACTGCAATTGTACAATAATATTTAAAACCGAAGACAATAACGTAGCAAATAGATAAATAAATAGAATACGATAATTATACAAGTGAAAAAAAAAATCATGTGTATATCATATATCGTTCATTCTCTCTTCTTCGCCATATAATAGTATATGCGAGAGATTATCTTACCTATAGGAGTCTAAGCTAGGTACAGTTTTTAATCTACTTTCAATAATTATAATATCGATTTAGAAAAACTGTAGCAAATATCGGAGCTTCTCTTATACCTTTATAATATAGGAATATAAAATACCTATTCGGTTAGGTACATACCTTTTATTTTTCTACACGACTGACTGACTGATTGATTGATTGGCGAAATCAATAACCGTAGTTTCTGAGGTAATAAGGGGTCAATTGAATAATGACGATACCGATGGCATAGAATAAAGAAAATTGTCCGAAAATTTTATATATATATATCTTCTGGTTTAATATTTAGAAAAAAATACGAACCATTTTTTCTTTTTTTCTTTCCTCTTTTTTAATTTCTATATCCGTACGTAACTAATATAAACATATGCCAATGATCTGTGCCAAGGGAAACATACATCAAATGAGAAAAATAGTAAATGAGACTGGTAAATAGGGGATTTGTCGCGAACTGCCAACTCTCTGACGTTATAGGTACAGCAAAGCTCGAATTAGATCGCGTTCAAGTTTCTTAATACGTTATACTGACTTTAGCATGTATATGTATATGTACCTGTGTATATTTCTACGTAGAATACATACGCGTAGGCACTGTCGGCTATAGACTGGCAGCTGCCATTCGACACAAATCTAACAAACTGACGTTTTTGTTAAATTTATGTTTAGTCGTGATGGGTTTGAGTTTCTCTCCATTTCTTTCTCTGTCTTTCCATATTATATATGTATATATATTATTTTTTTTTTCCTTTCCCTCAAAGCCCCCTTTTCACGAACGAGTCCTATAAGTGCTTGTCGAAACTCACTCTCGAGAATAAAGAGACAAATATGACTATATATATATATATATATATATATATATATATATATATATATATAGGGTCGATTTACGGTGCATAAATTTACCGAGTATTTTTTACACGTACATACGTATACCGTAATGATCCCAATTTTTTTTTTTTTTTTTTTTTGTACTTTAGGATCATTTTGCGAATTCAGATTTTTTTAAATTCCTTAATTCGCGTAACGACCACGTGTCGTCTGATATAATTTTTATGTTTCACGTGTGAGAGAGATATCGTCTCCGTTTAAAAATCAGCGAGAAAGCTAAGCTGGAAGGATACGAGTGCAAATCGTAATATGATCGTGCGTTAAAATGATTACTCGAAAAAATAAGACAGGGAAAAAAAGCGAATTTACTTATTGTTAGATAAAATTAAGGTCAAGGCGTCGTTAACGAAAGGACTGCGGTATTCCTCTTGCGGTCAAGCTTTTACGATTATCAAACCTAATACGTATATAAGTCGTACACCATACCTACTTTATCTAGTATTTTTTTTACTTTTCTTTTTTTCTTTTTCTTTTTTTATAAAATCAATACAGATATGAATCGCTGGTGACGTTTAGCACGACTTAAGCGACTCTAGACTCTCTCGTAACCCCCGGTTGGTATAGTGTGTACGTATATGTGTAAATAGGTGAATTGAATCGGTATGGTAAATAAAATGAACACATGTACGGAATAAATGAATAGAATCGTAAATTTGGATTAAGAATAGAAAGGAAATAAAAAATTTTCTCAATTTTCAAAAATCTCGACTCAATCTAGATCCAAGAGCCTCGATGTTCTTTCTACGCTATAAGGTATCAATCTCGAAACTCTGTGATAATTAATAATATGGATCGTGGTTTTGTTTTTTTTTTTTCTTTCTTTCTTTCTTTCTTTTCTGTTTTTAAATGTATGTAATATAGAATTGCGAGCTACTGACCTGATAAAACGATAACGATAACCAGTATCGAGGAGAAAATACGATTTCCACAATAATTCTGGGAGTCCTCAATAATTCGGTTTCAGAATTATAAGCAGGATAACAAATCACCTGTATACCCTAACGAGTATACTAATTATTACCGCACGCACTGATCACAATTATTTATTATTACGAACCGATTAAAGTGTAATAATTAATTATTAAACACTCCGAATAAATATCCGTATAGTAGTTATTTCATACGACACGTATACGATAATTCTCCCGGTCTATGGGTGTGTGTGTGTAATCGACATTGATAAAAAAAAATTGGTTATTAATTAATCACACTTGGTTAGAAACAGGCGAAAGGTGAGGGATCATTTATATTTGTAACGTACGAGATTCACCTGCGAGAAACGATAAAAGAAAACATCAACAACACCGACCCGCACTCTCACACGCCGAGACAGACACTTGCTTCGGCGGCTGTCGACTGACGACTGTCTACCTAACCGGCGCTCGGTCGACGCTGTCAACGTCTACACGCCGCACGCAATACGCGCACCCCCGCAAGCCCGCTAGTGATGCACATGCGCACTTTATACTCTGTCTTCTTCTTCCTCTTATTATTATTATTATTATTATTATCACTATTGTCGTTCTCTCTCTTCTTCTTCCACCTCGCTCTTTACCCGAGACTTTTACCTCGACTGATATGCGAGAAAATCGACGCTGAAGGCTCTAGGACCTCGCGATGTATGCCGTATATGTATGCGTGTGTAGAAATTTCCCCCTAATGAGACGATAGTTCGTTGATTTATGTAATAGTTCGGAATTGGATGGATTTTTCTTTTTTTTTTTTTTTTTTTTTTTTCGTTTTTTTCGTTTTCTTCTTTCATCGATTTCAAATTATTTTCGACAAATTTTTTATACGTGGAGGGGCTTGTTCGCTACCGTATTATCGGCGTGCGAATGATTTCAATCGAAATAGATTTCTTTATTGATGATTTCCCGTGCGAATGACTCCTGCGTTCTGTTTCTTATCATTTTCTTCATTAGCTCGGAAGAATTTTTATTAACTATCTGAATCCTGTATATCTGATATCTATGTTAAATCCTGTATATATATATATCCATGTTAAATATGACTTTCGAATAGCTGGAACTAGCTGCATAAATTTATATCGACGTATATATGATGAGGTAATTTCGTTAGTTTATTTACGAGGAAACTTAAGTCGCAGGAATGAGTATTTCTCCTATCTCTCTCTCTCTCTCTCTCTCTCTCTCATCCCTATAAATTGCAGATTATTATACCTATGTGTATAAAAGTGAATGGCAAAAATGACGCAATTAAAATTCTAAAACGATGACCACTAAACGGGTTATAACCCTGAATCATCTCTGACCGCAGCATCAGTAGATATTATTCTTTCACTACAAAGTATATATATATATGTAATTAATATATAATATGTATTATGTGTATATATAGATGCGACAGACAAAACGTATCTAATCGATATTATAACTCATTCGTGAAAAAATCGACTCGATGTGTGAAGAAATTTATTTATTTTTTGAAAAAAAAAGAGATTTAGGTATATATTATGTAGTGCATATATATATATCCGCAATCACGACGAAAGAAATTGAGCCATTACGCTCGATGGCCTCGCAGATTTGAATTCTCGTTTAGGGAGTGGAGAGGAGGATGAGGATGAGGATGAGGAGCGGGCAAGTTCACAGCGAGGAACTAATGTCCTTGCGGTAACCAGATCAGCCCCGGTGAAACGGTAAACCCCCGAAGGAATTTGTAAATTCGACGTGGGGAACTTTTAATCGCCAATCTAGAGAATTAAAAAACAAAAAAAAAAAAAAAAAGAGAGAGAGAGAGAGAGAAGAAATAAGAGAAAAAAAAAAATAAAAAAAAAAAAACTGAAAAAGAAGAAAATTTCACGGGAGCCAAGTTTTCGCCTCGTAATAATTCTCTTTTTTCCCTACGGAGATGATGCCACTGCCACTACCCCTGCTACTACTACTGCAGTTCGAAACGTAAGAAGAAAAAATGAGAAGAAGAAGAAGAAGAAGAATCCTCTGAGGTGGGGAAAAAAGGAAACTTTTAATGAGCGGATTCACACCGAAATCCTAAAAAATATATAAACTCCTTTCAGTTTAGCCACATGTTCCACTAATTCACACGTTGAATGCGGTCATAGACAAAAATTGGGCAAAGAAAAGGAAACCAAAATCATTAAAATTCCCTCAAAGTATCAGACGTCAGAATTCCGTATTTTTGGCGAATCGTCTGGGCTTTGATCGTGCCTGCGTTGGTCAGTGGTCTGGATCATTTTTAAGAATCTTGTCTTTTCGTTTCGTATTCTCGAGGCTGAAGAGCTGTCGAGAATCGTTCTTAAATCTTCATGTTCGGAAAAATCGATAATTTCCTAATTTTGGCTAAAATTTCGTGAAAAAAATTGAACCTCGCCAACGAACTTCGGGTCGGGTATATAAGCTCTATAATTAGTCAACGAACAGTTCATCGAATTTATGGCGAAGGAAATTTAGTCTCAGTTTCCCATAGGAAATTCACCCCCGACAGCTATGTGAGGTGATTTTTAATCGACCTGTAAATATATAATATAAAACCGGCTATTGATTACAAAATCACGTTGTCATCCGTAGAAAACAGAGGTTGCGATTTACTCGCAAACTCATTTCTATACAGGTATATGACCTTCGGTATATCGACATATATATGTAATGTTTTCACTTTTTTTCCATTACACACGTATAGGTGGGAGTTGTTTATTTTTTTTTGCATCCGCTGTTGCGCTGCGATCTGATGCAAAGTTCCCTCAGCCGCGGTTAACACATATAACTATAGATATGATACATGTGTGTAGTGAAACGTGTTACATCGGCAGATGATTACTACCGCATATGTTGCTTGTATAGGTAGGTACAGGTATCTCGTTTCCCTTTTTATTCACTCGTTCTATGCACGCTTATCTACAAATTTATAATTCCTATATAGGTATAATGTATGTAAAGATATATGCATGTATGTACATACATACGCATGTGTTTACTCTGGAATTTATAACACATATGCCTAGTCATACTAATTGTTGTAAATTACGATATGCCTGTATACCTACGAATTATGTATAGACAGGAGACAGTGAAAAACCTAAATATCATGCTTCGAGAAATTCGCACAAAGAATTCAACGTATATACTGTACGTATTGACACCTAGAAACGTATACATCGATAATAAAAAAATTTGAAAACAATTCAGAGTTGCAACTGTCAGACAATACTCGAAATTTCACATCGGTCAATTATCCGCGTATGCGACATACCTATATTCGTTTATAATTTATATATGTATATACATGTATGTATAAAAGAGAAAAAAAAAATGAAGAAGTGACAAAGATCAGAGAAATTTGCAACATGCCTAGTTCCACGTGTGTAACTGACCTACGAAGGTATGATCTGTCTGCTGCGAATATAGTCGGACCGATATATGAGCTATATCCTCCTCTCGCAAATATATCGCAGAGAACAATCGCGGCAAGATAATTGGTGCGGAAAGTGTGTTTTTTTTTTTGTTTTTTTTTTTTTCGTTTTTCAATTTCCCATTCATTCTAGTGGTGCGGCATGTAACTCGACAGCGGATTTTCATGTCAGTGCAGCATTGTAGCGGTTCGCTTTCCGAATAGTTTCAACCCTCGCAGCTTATCACCCGGATGCCATTTTTCACAAAAATTGTACAATGCAAAGATTTGAAAACCACAAAAAAAAAAACAACAGAAAAAATTTAAAAATTAAAAATTACAGGCACAATTTTTCTTTCCCACAGAATTTCAGGAATTGCATACTATTATTCCAAACGGTCGAATTATCTCGCAGATGCGGTTTTAGCAGTTCTCATTGTCTTCGTTGCAAGGCAAGTACGCCTGTTTCTACGGACCGCTAATTTCGAGCTGAAAAAAAAAAAAAAAATTATACATATACATACCATTGAATTCATATATTCATTACGTGCATATTCCGCTTTTATATAAGGTTATAAAAAATTCGCAGTTTTTTTTACCATATTCAAAGGGAATTTTAATTAAAATCCCGTACCTATACGTGGGTATACCGACAGAGAAGCGATTATCTGATACGAAAAAATGAATTCCCTCTTACGCTAGTACCGTACATTATATCCGTACATATATATATATATAATATGTGGAATGTGTATATCTATATACCTTCTTTCTATATCTACCCTGTCGAGACTTTATTAACTTTGCGGACTTGAAAATTGTACAGGCTAATTAGAGCCGGCGTCAAACCAACGTAGACTACTAAGTTACTGTTAATTTTCTCTGTGTTTCTCGTCTTTTCTTACCTCTTCTTTCTCTCTGTATATGAACGAAAATCGCGGTTCATGTATAATGCATGAATTCGATTTATTCCCTCGAAACGAAAAATGAGTATAATTCCGAACAAGAATGTAATTCTCATTTTTCTTTATTACTTTATAGACATGGCATGTAGATACATATTATAATGTATGTGGAAAATTCATTATTCGCCATGTATTCACACTTGTTCACGAGCGCGAAGGGTCAAAGTGTACCGGGTGTTCAAGGGCCCAAAAAAAATCTTCGAGGGTTCAGAAACAAGGACAAATTTTCGTACTCCACAAATTCCCGTGCGTGGGTCAAACTTTTTACCACTCTATGTACGGGGGGCTACGGACCTTTTCATTAAAGCAGCTAACATACCAGTTAAAGCCTCATCTCGTGTCTTCTATTGAATTACCTGAATAAGGAAAATTTTTTACGATAGAAAAAATACTATCATTTCATTACTACCTCCTTTCGCTAACTTTAACAAATCTTTACGTTTTCAGATTTCTAGTATCTGAAAAATAGATCGGAAGATGGTCTACCCGACGAGCTATAGCCGAACGATCTCTGGCATGAAAAATTTCCACACCTTGTTCGATTTGAACGTTCGTATCTGCCCAAAACGACTGCTTTTACAATAAATAAAAAAATAGAAAGGATGATTTATATTCTTGACGTACTTGACAGTTTTTATTAATTTTTTTATTCTTGTGATTACAAAGGTTTCCAAAAATCAGGGTAAAATACTGAGACTATTAGTATCTTTATACGTTACAGGTTCGATTCAATTAGATATTTTTTTCTTGACTTCAAGATACATTTATTTTATTATATTCGTTATATCGATAAATAGATTATTTATTTCCTGTTTCAATCAGACAAGTGTGAATAACACGAACTCCCTCCGCTTCAGCAGATTTAAGATCCTAATTAGTCCGAGGGACCTGCGTATGGCTATAACATAAACATATTATCTCATACGTAGAAATATTTATCAAAATAAGAAATGTATGTTATATATATATATGTATGTAAATATTCTATACAAAATCGTGATTTGTTAGACGAAAGAGTGTAAACGATAAGGAGAAGCGTATTTCGTTCATCGTCGCCTTATAGACTCGCTGTACTAGCACCTACCCCTACCCCATAGAATTTTGGGCCTTATTGTCAGTATCGGTAAAGTTGTCACAGCAAACGGATCGCTCGTCCAGTTTAGTCAAATTTTAAATTCTGGCTATTTATTTACGGTTTAAAAAGAAATTTTGAGTTTTTCACGTGATTATAGATCGTTGATATTGCAGTGTGTGCATGCATTGACTGAGTTACATCGATCGAATCTACAGAGCGGAATAAGAGGTAAGTGCATATCGATTCGCATACTCTTACAGTTTTTGAAAAATTTGATTAAACAATTATTTAAGTCTAGTTTTACGACCTAAGTTTAAAACGGGAATAAAATAAAATTTGTTTGGAGTACTGATACGACCGATTGAAACAATTTTCTAAATACTAAAAATTCCTAAAAATTCCTAAAAATCTAAGATTCCAAATTTTTTAACTAACACGAGAGTCTACGCGTTCGACCGGCAATAGGAGATACAAATAATGCCGCTCGAAGACGGGAACAAAGAAGACTAGTTATTGCTATAACAACTCCGTCATTGATACCTTTGATATAAGCCGCTGCAACTCCGTGAACACTTTTCTTATAGTTCATCAGCGTTGTTCTTACTTTATTTTAGTAACGTTGAATAGCCTAGACTCTTAGAAAATCGATTTTTACCTACAGCAGAATTTTTCTATTCCGAAAATCGTCGATGTTCTTAAAAATGATTTTATCCTTAGTAGAAGATACATACTCCGTTTACTTATCGTTTTTCCAAAAAATTTCGGCAACATTGAGTGAGAAGATATTGTAGAAAGAAAATTTTTAAAAAGAAAAAAAATCTCACATATATTTGTGACAAAATTTCCCACGAGGATCTTCAACAACTATTAAAATTGTACGTAGGTATGTAGTACATCGAAAGAGGTTTACGGTGTAATTTCAGAATCCGTAATCACAGTTACTGACTCTAATTCGTATTGTTAGTTTTATTGCTAGAGTAGAGCATATATTAAAACCGTTGGTTTATTTTCCCTCGATTTCTAGTCGCCGTATAATATGAGCACTGCAGTTAGAGGATCGGCAAAAAAGAAGTGTAAAAGGATGGAGAAAATCATCCGCTGTTCGGATTGTGGGTTTAAAAGTAAACGAGCATTTAACGTCATCAGACACTATAGGCGAATACACGAGCCTGCGAAAAGGGAGCTGAGATGCTGCGGTGAGAAATTTCTTCCTTTTTTTTTTTTTATTATTACAACGAATCGTTTTTTTTTTTTTTTTTTTCTTTGTATGTAGTTCGAAACTGTGAACTAAACTGTTGGAATATTAATTTTTGATTACAGGTAAGAAATTCGTAACCAAAGGCCAGTTTTATCAACACTGCGTCAATGTCCACCCCGAATCGCGAAGATCGTCGATTACATCGTTGACCAGGTACAAAATAACGACTACTGAGCTAAGGAAGGAAGAGACGGCCAGAAGACGGTCCTTGAGGAACGTGAGAAGAGAGAAAAAGGAAGAAATCGATCGGGAACTTGACTTCGACGAAGATGCGCCGTTAATTTATTACGTTAAAAATCAAAAGTTTATCAAAAAGGAAGAAAAAGAAAAAGATATAAAATTGGAAGAGAATTGCAAAGAACTCGACGTAGATAATTGCATCGAAATATTTTTCAAGGGAGATGCTACGTCCCCGTTGAATGCTAAAATCCAAAAAGAATTCCTCAGATACATCGACTTTGATCATTTTAAAATTATCTAATCTCAAAGTGAGAAGAAATACGAAAAAAGGACTTTGCCATACGCTCGTTATACGTTTCGTTAATTATTTCTACCTAAAATATATAATCGAAAAGTTCAACGATTTGGAATTAAAGCTTACAACGCAGATTTCTTTTACCATATTTTAAAATATTTATCTTTTTCTACCATCATCAATCAAATAATGCAATAGTATACCCAATCAACTTATTAGCATATGAACCAGCCTTTAAACTTACAAATTTTTACCCTTGCCAAAAATAACGTCGATAATTTAGAAAAAGAGCATAATTACTATGTTTAATATTTATCATGCCGTTTGTGTCTGTGACATATACATATATACATATGTGATAATTTTTATAGCATATTTTATACGAATTAGGATTAGAATAGTAAGAAATATATTTACGACTAGATATCCGAGCCGTACTAGCTGTTAATAGAGTTTAAGAAAAACGAAATTTACATCTATAGGTATAGATATAACTGCAAAAATTTGATACCATTTCGATCGATTCGAAAACTCATGGAATTAGGTACAAGGGTCGCGATTTACACAAGTCGTAGAATCTTACGGTCTCGAGGGTTCGTAACTGCTACACTGACGGAAGGGAGCTTTTGAGTCACTACGGTATGACCCGAACCATTAAATCCCATGACTTGTATCCCGTCGTTCCGGGAGGCAGGTCTAAATTGTGCCTTGAATTTGTACCGACAAATATTTTGCGAAAAAATAAATATCGCTATGATAAACGATAATTATTATAAACCATCAGTGAGATTTAGTGATACGAAGAATATTCGCAGTTTGCGAAAGTAAAGATTTATCAAATTTGAAAAGAGATATTATCCAGTTCGTTATCAGCCATCGTTCGTGAAAGGTATATACACCCCCGCACGTATACGCTTCTCTGTTCACTATTCGCGTTGGCACTTTGAAAATTTTCCTAGTAAAGTTTTCCAACAGCTGTTTATTGCAGTCTGCAAGCTCTTGCTGAGTAGATTCTTTGCGGCACGGGGCATTTCTGGCTTGTCTGTATCACGTAGCTACCTACATACCTCCCTAGCTTTTCGCTTAAAACTTTATCGCCCAGGTACGCTACGATGTAATATAAACTAACAGAAAAAAAACAAAAACAAAAACAAAAAAAAAAAGGACTAAAATTAAGCTACAATAATGCGGAATCGCTGTTCGTTGTTCCTATTAATACGTTAAGATATTCTCATTGTTAGACAAGTAATTTATACCTGATACTATTTTGTACCTTTACACTTTTAGTCATTAGATTTTATAACGATACATTAGTTTGAGTACTTATAGTCTGTGAAGACTCGGTGATAAAAATATTGATAGTCGATAATAAAAGTAGAGAAATGATTTCTCGCGCTTTACTTTATTTATTCCCCGTCTATTCGTCCCTGGAATAATAATGGAAACGGTGTAACGTTCGATGATCGATTAACGTGAATAGTGAAAAATAGTTTAAGCCGTAATTTGGAATAAGGCTTTTCTGGAATTCACGTTTTCACGTATTCAAAGTGTATATTTATGGCCTATCGGGCCCAGGCTGAAATTCCGAATTTCAATATCACCGATTCACAGTTTTTAGAAAGGGTATTTCCCCGAAAGTCTACATAGCAGATTTAAAAAACTTCAAGACGAAGAAGATCCAAGGTTCTAAATTCCGAAAGCTATAGATCCGAAGGGCCAGACCGATCTTCCGGAATTTCAATGTTCTATTTTTTCACCTTTTCTGAAAATTCGAAATCGTCTCAAACGAATTCGGAACTTCAACCCGGCCCCGATCAACGATCTCATATACCTAACAATTTTCGAAATCAACCCTGTCTCATATACAGAAGTAGTTTATTTCCTCATAGCCTGCGGAGGTCCTGCGTAACCCACAGCCCTTTATATCGTAGGTTAAAGTAATTTTCCGACCCTTGAGAAAAATCTTTCAAGATCGTTTAGCTCGGTCAATTATTGCGAAATAAATCAAACGAACTTTTCTTTCGAAACGGGAATCGACTGCGTATAAGGCGGTGGTTTAGGGTCTGGAGTCGAAGGCTCCGCAGGTACGTCTGATTCTTGATATAGGGGTTTGTTCCTGGGGTGAAACCGGCTACTGGAATGAGAATATAGAATAATGGAACGGGTTGTTCAAGGTACAGAGCTTGAAATAGATATGAATTACTTCCCGTGAGTATTGTACCGCGGCATGCAAAATGTATAAAGCGTATACCTAAATATTCATTAACAGTGTAATGTACGGGGCTAGTTTTGAACATTTTGGCAAAGTTCATTTTAATTAACAACGTTCTCCAATTTGCTACATTGGTACTGGGTACCGGCCGTCGCGACGCTCGACTTCTTCTCACGTATACTTATATACCTATCGCTATACGTATTCGCACCGATACGAATACCACAATTAAATATATAAACGCGGATTTTCATTTTTTCTTCCATCTCCGAAGGCAGCCTTAAAATTCAGTTCTAAGACAATTTTTCCTCATTTTTAGGTAGGTATCGTATCTGTTTTCAAATTTCGAGAAACCGAGAAATTGAAATCTACGAGAAATTGTCTGTAAAAAAAAAAAAAACGAATTTTATTAAATTTCTTCCCTCTGTCCGATCAACTTTTTACCTCCGATGAATCTCCAAGGCTTATTTCTCGGTCACTCTGTATTTTTCAGAGTGAGCTTGATTTTCGAACACACTCTGTTCACGGAGAATCAAATTCCCCTGTTTATAAACATTTTTTTTTCCTTCTTTTTTATGTAAACAAGGCCTTTGCCGTCCTGGCCCTATCCCCCCCGCTGTTTTTTCTTCTCCTTTTCTTTCTTTACATAAATCTGCATATTCCAGATCAAAGCAACTCATTTAGCTTCGCGAATAACGGCGTTCAAATTTTCTTAACACTTCGAGAGTCTAAACAGGCTCGTAAGGCTCGGAAGTCGATAATAATTCCACAAAAATCGGTTAAAGAAAAAAAAAAAAAAAGAAGAAAACTACAAAAACAATTCATAACATCAATAACGCTAATGATAACAACTGGACTCACATATTTATACTCCCTATTGTATAAACTTTGAATCGTTGACACAGGACGGTAACATTTATCTCCCTCAGTCTATGCGAAAAGTACCCCAAAATTTCTAAACTGATAGATAAGAATTAGATACTATACAAGTCGCGTTGTATAACTTGAAGTATAATAAATCGTCCCTTTGTTTAGTGGTAGGAAAATGATAGAAGGGGGATTCATTAACGTTATTAATCTTTACCGTCGTCGTAGTCGTCGTTGTAGTTTGTCGTGTCTTGACGGTCGTTGTTCCGAGATAGAAATTTTATCACGAGGGTTGAAACTCGCCCGTGAAGATGGAAAACGTTAAATAATTCAGATCTCGTTCCCTTTCGAACTTTGAGACGGTAACTCGATCGGTTTCGTCTTTCACTTCGAATATATATATTTTTCCTCTTTCTTTATCCGACTGGCAGCAGCCAGAGCATAAGGACCTAGGCTTAATAAATCGATTTCTCTCTTTCTCTCTCTATTTCCTTCGTTCACTCATCGGCAGACTTTCAACGATCCGAGTTTAATAAAAAAAAAAACAAAAAAACAAAAAAAAAGGAAAAAATTCGAAGGCTGAAATTGAGCTGGGGGCTCGTCGTTTCAACAGCGAAGCTAATCATCTCACACCATATATATATACAACATAAAAGGCTTTTATAATTAACCTCTTGATCAGACAGAATGTAAAACTGAATTAAAAAAAAAAACCTACGTGACTACGCCGTGTTACATCCTACTTAACGAATTGTACATCCCTTCTCACAATCATACGCATATAAAGGTAGACCGTAGATCGTTTCATTTGAAATTCATTCAGGCGTTGAATCTTCGATGTATCACAATATCGTATCAATTATCTTGAACGTAGGTGTATAATACCTATAATCATTAGATAAAGACAATGGATATTCCCTCCTAATCGTGTTTCTAACTGGGAAACAGATCAACCAGGCTTTCACGATCCCTGTAACAATGGATACACCTATACAGTACACATGTTCGCATAATGCGTGTACCTATATACAGGGTACAGATATCACGACGCATCGGCACTGACGTTGTGCATCGGATTGATATCGCTCGATGTGTTGGTTTAATATAACCCGTATAGGATCTGCTATACACCTGCATATATATATATATATATATATATATATAACATACACAAATCTACGGACAGGACGTGTGTACATTGTGTATCTATAACATAACAGAGACTGGACCCTGGGGGAAATGCGAAGGAGCTTCCTAGCCCAGCCTCTCCGAACAATGCAATAGAACCAGATGAGATATACGGTGTAGTATCTATGTTTGACCGATGTATATTGTTCGACAGTGTCTATTCCACGGTAGATTTCTGCCTTTGGTTCACTTCACTGACCAC
Organism: Tenthredo amoena; assembly: GCA_963966615.1. NCBI lineage: Eukaryota > Metazoa > Arthropoda > Insecta > Hymenoptera > Tenthredinidae > Tenthredo > Tenthredo amoena. Next base: position 4,119,162 of record OZ016492.1, on the reverse strand, counting down.
TGTCCAGTGACCAGTGAAGGGTGTCGGGTTATAGAAGGAATCCGAACTGACTGTAACTCCGGATATGGATTTATGGTATCAATTTTTTCGCGGAACTTATATAGCCGCGACGGTTTTGTTAATTTTTCGATTTTTTTTCAGCTGGGAAATCGGGAAACGGGGGAAATCGAAGCGTCCAGTCTGCTCGGTTGTCGTAAAACTTGAATAATTGAATAATTATAGACCGTTAAGGACCGATTTTGATTTTCATTTCGTTTTACGTCCTCCGTTTTTTCAATGCAGAAGCTCGATGACAGGAATTATTGACTATTTAAACAACGTTGTACACGATGCGTTATCAGGTTTCAATAAAATCGCCATATAGTTATTTAGTATGATATAGAAACCGGCTCGTCTACCCATACATACTGCGGTACTGCACCGACCTTTTATTACGTATAATATTTCGATACATTATACTGTAATAAAGTTCACCTATACCCAACAATTCCCAGCCTAGTTACGAATTTGTAAATTTAATTCAATCGTATCCTTTACCCACCTCGCGTTTAGTTCGCGTGTTATACGATTTAACAGGATATTAGCTCGGCATACGGTATCAAGTTATAAGATATTTTTATAACCTTCGACCTTACTGCTCGTCTCGCGTGTCGCCATTCTCTAATAAAATCAAGTGCCAACTTTTACCTGAGGTTTTATTGTAATTTAGATTTTAACCGACTCAGGTATTATACGCATTAGCGCCGTTCTTAATGTCTCCGGTAATTCTCTACCGTCGCTCAAATTACTTTTTCGATACCGATTTCTTTTAATTTTTCTTTCTTTTCTTTTCTGCACAAAAAATTTTGTTCATTTTTTCTTTTTTTTTTTTTTTCAATCAGTCAACGTTATCGTTACTTTCTTGAATTCATCATGAGACTAAATCATCCAGTGAATCCTGGAACAATACCTAAACGCGGAATATGGAGCACGTAATATCAATTTCCTAAATTACGGTCCAGCGCTTCAACGACTGTCTTCAGTTTCCCGAATGTGTATACCTTCACTGTTTCGTTTGTCCACTATACGGTGGTCATGCAACAAGATAAACTAAATATCACTTGTTGTTTTGCCCGGCTATAGACCGTCCGCTGTCTCTCCCACCGTTAAACATTTCTATAAATCAAATGCGAGTAGGTATTATACTTGGCGTAAATTGTACTTATAATATTTGTGAAAATAAATCCGAAGTGAAATGATCGGTTGAAAGTTATAATTTGCAAGATCGGCGAACCGTTTAAAAGAATAAAAAAAAAAAATAAAAAAAAACGAGGAAAAAGAAAAAAAAAAAAGTTCGCGAGGTGCAAGGAATTACGTTTTTTTTTTCTAAATTTCGGTATTCGCAACTAAGTTGTTTTTTTTTTTTTTTTTCTCTCTGGCAAAAGATTGAGGAGCTATACTTTCCGCAAGTTTTCTCATTTTCTTTGCTGCCGGTTCCAGATGATTAGTCACTGACTAAAGGCGGGAAAGTTTTTATTCGTTAAAAGTAGCTTGTATATATATATAGGCTACAAGCGACGAAGTTATTCACGAGGATTAGCACAGCTTTTGCGGGGTAAGCACATCCTGTCGTTGCTTCATAGCCATACCCCTCTCTTTCTCTCTCTCTCTCTCTCACCCACTTTTTTTCATTCTTTTCTAATTCTCACTTTCCCTTATTCTCTTTTTGAATACCACACGAATTATCGCGCAAGTATATAGGTACCTACACACCTACACATATATCGTGAAAGAAGAAAAAGAAAAAGAAAAAAAAAAAACAGGGAATACGTAATGACCTGTCATGTAGTATAAAAACCGTTCAGCAAAGCATATATGCCATTATACTGACATAGACGCGTATCAATTTAATTCAAATTCCCGCTTGCTTAAATTTGTTGCTAAAAAATTGAACAGTTCTATTTTTTTGATGTCGTTTTTTTTTTTTTTTTTTTTTTGGATTTCTAGAGTTGAAAATGATATGAAAAAAGATTGAAAAAAAAAAGTACTAATTTCATCGTCAGCCTCGTTAGCCGATCGTTTGGTCTAACGACTAACTAGCCTCTGTGCCAATCTAGGAATTAATGTTTGTCTCATTCTGCAGTAGCAAAGCGTCTGCGGATCAAAGGGTGATAGAGAGGGATGACTTTGCTTTGGCTGGGCACGTTTATGGCTAGTTCTCGTTAATTCTAGGGTGGTGAAAGGGGGATGGATACAAGTTATAATTAATTTGCTAACATCATTCAGTTAGCAGAACCTGCAGCTACTGTATAGATGGTTTAATGCCAGGGAGGACTGAGGAACTCGAGGTACGCGCCCAGAGGCGACTAATCAAATCGTTTGCTGTTTACACGACCCGAATTATAATTCAACGTTAATTAATTCCCAAGACGCGTAGCGACGCGACGCGCGACGTCGTGTCGTTGAAGGTGGGCTATATATATGTATATATATATATATATATATATATATCCACCCTCGAAATTTCAAAGTTTTGAAACGTAATGCCACTCCGGAATAATATCCAAGTATTTTAAAGAAGGGGAGAATTGAAAAAAAAATTTAAAAACCGTAAAAAAAAATTGAAAAAAAAATGAAAGAATGAGAAATACGTATACACGCATTATTCGTTAGCGCGACGTGACGCGGAATTGTTATACACTTGATATTAAAAAGCGAGAGAGCATATTAATGTGTTCCCTGCGAAAACACGGTTCATCAATTATATCGACCCCCACCTCCCCCTGCAGATATTGCGAATCATTTATTATATTTTATGATCAGTTTTTACCGCTTTTATTACTATACACGAATTTCAAGGCATCGATCGGACGATTTTTTCGATTCCTCTAATCGTTGAAAATAAAGTAGAAAAAATTATGTTCGTCAAAAAATTTCGGGAGGTAAGAAAAACTGGGTTTCTCGCTCGAGCGTATAAATTTCTGATTCAAGACCCGAAAAATTTTCGATAGATTTGAATTTAGAGAAAACGATTTATTTGAAAAGCGATTTTTCTCGTTAAAAAATCTCTCCGAGTCTTCGATTATTTAGTATAGGATATATGTGGAGCGAAGTGCAGCATCCCGGAGCTAAATTCCCCATAAAGTATCTATAAAAACAGTTCGAATCGAGTATACGACATTAGAGAGACGCCGTGCTCGGATGGACCGGCGTCAGAGAGGCGGCCCGATATTGGCGAGCATCGCGACGCAGGCGCACCTCGGTATCGTTTGGCTCTTAGAAGCCTGGAACGAAATTTTGGAATGTTGACAACAAAAGCTGTCCGTATCCATACGCTCTCTTAACAAGAGTTAGAAAGCTGCCTCGCACGATTCGACCCGTAGCTATTAAAATTAACACGTTATTTTATACAACATCGCGAAAACGTCGAAAGTATTCGATTCCAGTGTCTGTAGAGCCGGGAAATCGACGCCCGGAAATAAAAGGCACGTGGATCGTAGATAGAAATAATTTTAATAATAATGACGGATAATTATCGTTCAAGTATCGATACAATGGATCAGGGCGATCCGATCGGACAGACATTCGCCTCGAATTTAAAAATTCTCCTGGATCATCCTCAAGGAGTATTTTATCCCGGAAGTCAAGTTGGTGGAAAGATCTCTTTCGATTTGGACGAACCGAGCCAGTTTTTGGGTGAGCTTTAAAATCCGCAAAAAAATATCTACGGAAAAATATAGATTTAGCATTATTTCGGTCACGGATATATTGGCATGTAACTGACGTGTAGCTTCTCTGTGCGAATCGGTACAGAACGCATACAGCTAGATGCTTGGCTAATAAATTTTCTGCAATTAGAGCCGTAATTAGTATTGACTTCGCGTTATCGCTCAGCTTTACGCTTCCATCTGTCGAGTTCCTCATCGATCGTCGCGTCGGTGCAGCTCTCTGTAATAGTATACGTTTTATACATGACACATACACATATGCGTATTCGTACATCCGACAACTAGTTGTCACGTAGTATCTCGCTGTACTTGGATATGTGCCTAGTTTAACGTGCAAAGTACCCGTATTCCTGCTCCAATTGCGAAGTTGGATTTGAAATTAGACTGAAAAGAAAATTTCAAATTACAAATCTTTTTTTTTTTTCTCATGTTTCAGGATTGAGATTATCATGCCAGGGTAAAGGGCTGGTTTTTTTCACTGATCGATCGGCAGGGTTTCGTAGAAAATTTTCAAACGATCAGTCCTACCTCCGCGAGGAGTTATATCTCTTTGGTGGTCAGTTATCTGAAACGAGTTGATAAAATCTCTTAAATTTCATCGAATTCTTAATTCATATATTTTTTTGTTCTTCTTTTTCTTATTGGGTAGACGGAGATTCCGAGGTGACGATTCCGGGTGGTGAAAATGTATTTCCATTTTCCGTATCGTTGCCTGAAAATATACCATGCAGTTTTGAGGGACGTTACGGAAGAGTGAGATATTCAATCTCAGCATCCTTGGAACGAACCAAAGTCTCATGCATCGCGGAAAGCGTGCCATTCACGGTGGCTCCTGTTCTAGACCTGAATCAAGATTCTCTCGCTCCGGTAGGTGCGTTGCTCTCCTACCCTGCTTTACTTATAATTGAAAGCTGTGGGCCGCGGAAACGCGAGAGATCGCTAAAACGTTTCTATCGTTAAACTCGAGATCGAAAATAATTCACAATTCATTCGAGACTTTGACAAATAAATTTTCGTCACGATTTTAAGAAAGTTCATAAAAAATAAGATCAGTCTTTCATTTTTCCTTATTTTGGGTTAATATTCAATTCTCGAATTAATTATCCCTTTCGAGCAGCTTCCAATCAGCGAGGACAACTCCAAGGTAATAGTTGGTCAGAATGAGCCTCTTAACATGCTGGTCACTCTACCGGTTCGTGGTTTCGTACCTGGCCAGACGATACCGGTTAAAATAGTATTGAAGAATTCGAGCAGCATCGAAATAAGGAAGCTTCGAGTCGTTTTCAAGAAGGTATTTTCTTATATATATATATATATATATATATATATGTTCTGTCAAAATGATAGTTAATTATAAAACGAAATTTCCTGATGGGATTCGAGCATCGATAACCAAATGAGAATATGAAGAAGACAAAAAAAGCAGCGAATGTTAGTAGAAGAAAAATAAGTAGCTCACCTTCGGAATCATGGACCGAGATTTGACGCCGAACAGGTTTTTGAACTCGACTGCTACTACTACTTGACAGAAAATAAAGAAAATCGTATTTTAGAAGCGAAGTGGAAAGAGGAGAAACGCAGCTCCGGCGAAACCTCGAGCTCGCGTAGAACTTTGATGTCATATTCTTGACAAAGTTAGTTACAAGCTTTAATCAAATTGTTCCACCCTGGACGCGCCACGACCCCAGTCTATACGTATACCATACTTGCTTTATATATTAAACCTAGTGGCCGCAATGACATTAGTTTAGAATATGTATTACATTCCGTACTATAATATGGGTAATTATTATAGCTACGACGTTCAATCGTCGTTTTTGATACAAGAAATTAAAACAGGAAAGAAATCGTAATTGATCGGTTTTTTTTTTTTTTTGGTTTTCTTTTTCTTTTTTTTTTTTTGGGTTTTTCAAGGTAATTACGTATCACACTGACCGCAAGTCTCGAAGGCACAAGGAGATCATAATGGAGATTGAAATCCCGGTGACTAAGGAGTCCAGTGTGTATGAAACCGGTGTTGACGTGCCTGCAGTTCCTCCGACAGGAATGTTGTTTTGCAGTATCATCGACGTCTGGTATACCCTGAAGGTTGAAGCCTGCATTGAGGTGAACGAATGGTACCTTAAGATTCTTAAAAAGAATCTAAAAACCAGGATGAGGATAGTCGTCGGTACGGTACCCTTGAATAATTACGAAACTCCCGAAGAAGAGCGTCCTAAAATCGATTTCGAGACTTCAGCCTCGGTTTCTACATCCGGAAAAAATCAAGGTTCGACAGGGGCGAAAAATGAAACTGAAAATTCAATTTCGAAAAATTCCAGTGAGTCGATTTTCGCACCTGTGCTTGAATATACTCTGAAAATTGGGTAAAATCGATGCTTTTTTTTTTGTTACAGATACGGATTTTTACGTGGAAAGTAAAATCTATCCATCTTCTAAACCGAATCGCGACGATCCCACCGGCGATGACGAGCAGGATAATGGATCTGCGAAATCTTACGCTCCGCTGTATCGGGTTTACACCTTCAATAACGAGAAGAAAAGAAGTTCAAAATCACGTCGTTAAAACGATTTTTATTTTCTTCGTAGATTCGCGCTTAATAGATGTCATTTTTCTCTCTCTGTCTCTTTCTCCCCCCCCCCCCCCCCCCCAAAAAAAAAATGGGTTGGAATTAAATTATACATAGACCCAGCATCGATACGCTTATACTATATAATCCGACTTTGCATGCAGGGGAAAAAAAGGGGCCATGTAAAATAGTATACCGATTAGATAATTGAAATAAGAAGCTCGAAACGTCGTCAAGAAAAAAGGTGTACCTACCTACCATTTAATGGCGAGTGCAGCCTAACGTCGTATTGTTTAATGAGACGATTTTCCTTTTGTGAGGAAAAAAGGAAGACCGCAGGGCGGCGTAATATTTAGTCAAAAATGTCTCTGAATTAAAATAAATTTAAATGGCTATTAATTAGCCGCACGTTGTTTAATATTTACGATTACGCGGGTCGCTGCGGTCTTTTTATTCCTGATTCTTATTATTCTTCATTCTTCCCTCTCTGATGAGGAAAAAAAAAAAAAAATTGTACAACGTAGCTTAAATAACACAATGTTCTCCCCGGACTAAAAAGATTTCCAACTTTCGCTTTCCCCACGTTACCCTACTTAGTTTCACCGCAATTTCTATCAACTACGCTAACAACCACGTATTCTCGAATTTGTGCTGCAAGGGATCGTTCTTGTTCACATAAGGACGATCGTGATCCCATACCAACGTGGCTGTCCGGTCTTTATTGGGTTAAGTCACGTCAGTGGATTCCTGTTGCGTGTTTCCTAGCCCCGAGAGACCTGGACGTAGTAGCCGCAGGGGCTACAGGGATAGGAACTCATCGCCAGATTCACCAGCTCGTTAATTCCCTCGAATATTCCAAAACGCTAAAACGCTAATACCTCGAATGAGAAAAAAAAAAAAGTGAAAAAATAAAACATGAAAAATTGGATAATTCGAGCGGACAGGAGTTGCTAACATCTATAACGTGTTAAACAAACGCAGAATAACGTTTACTATACAAAACCGGAATAACTAATTAACTAATTATGCGTACGGTACACGGGAATTAATTTCCCCGAAGTGTAACTAATTAATAATCAGCATACTATACTGCACTTGGCTCGATTTACATCCGTGCGAATTTACATGGCGAAATTTTCACGGTGATAATACGCGCAATATCCAGTTGACAATCCTCCGACAAAACGAGTCCATCCATGATGCTACAGACTTCGTACAAAAACTGTATAAATCCGAACTACGAATCAGAGATGATTTTTTTAAATTATTTTATAATCGAACATATCGATGGATATTATCGATGGAAAGATTCAATCATCGCGAGTTATTTTCGAACGGGTAACGAGATGTGTGCTTTGGACAATGAAAATTTAATAGTCTCAATTTAGCTCGGAATTGATTTTTCAATCGAAAACGTCACATCCATTTAGCTATATCCTCGTATATAATCCGAATGAAAAAGGGTGAATTGTATAATTGAATTTATTATTCATCATATTATCGATAAATATCTATATCATTGATCAGTTATCGTCCGGAAGTGGGGAAAGGGGCAGTTTTCTAGCTTTAGAAATGAAAACGTGACTTTGGTGATAAAAATAACGAATCGTCGAGTGATAACGCGTTGTATACATTGATTATGTGATCAGGCTGGTATATAACTTGCTTTGATTAAATTAGCTCTGACTGAAGATAATCCTCCGAGTCAGAGCGAGGAGAAATTTAGATACGAAATACTCCGGGCAAGCCTACTCTCCACCATCAGACTAAACTACTAATCACGATTTAACGCCGCCTTAGCTGTCCTAATTATATGATATCAACTAATTCAATCACCGAGGTTGAACGTCTCGACGCTTTACGCTCTGTAGATGGGAGGATTTATGAAGGGGTCGTAATTCCTTTAGAGAGAATAAATTACCGATTCACCTCATCAGACGCTTGTCATAAAAATAAGAGGTTCTTATATAAAAGCACAAAGCTCATTCCTCGAGGGTTAATTTTATTTTTAATATTGAAAAAGGGATATTCAGGTTCGGTAGAAAATCGCTTGTACCTTTTACCCTTGTACAACAGTCTGGCTCTTCAGCTATAACCGTATATACATATATATATATATATAAGAGCTGTTTGAAAGCTGTGAAATTTCAACTGAAATTGCAATTTTCCGTTTTTCCAATCTCCACGTTTTTCCAACGCCGCATTCAATTTCAACAAGCATTTCCTACTCGGGCCTTAGCTGCACCTTGTCCTCCAAAGAATAACAAGAAAATGATTCGGTTGTTAGCCCAAAAATAACGACATCCTTACGCCAACTGTTTTCCTTCCATATTTTTCCATCACCTCGAAGATTCTATACCACACGTATGTATCTAGGAACCTCCACACACACACGCACACATTTCAACTCAGTAAGAGAAAAATGAAAAATCTAAGTCTCCTTTTGTCCCCAGTAAAGAATTTCGTCGTCATTCCGGCCCGAAATTGTTTCCGATTCTTGATAACAACTAAAAATGATAACGCGATGTATTTAAATGATTATTGAATTCCAATAATTAATTAATTTTCCCCTGTTAGGCGTATGTAATCGTCTCGAAAATGACGTGTTAGATCGGCATGAATAGCTGGTATACCGAAGGATTACGTGTTACGTGCAGAGCAAGAGGGTAGAAAAGTGTATACACAGCTGCGATAGCTAAGGGAAAACTTTTGAAATTGGTTTCTGGAGTCTTACTTAGGATTATCAGGATTGAATCGAGCGATGTCAAATTCGGAAATGAAGGATATAAACAAGCTGTGTGGTTTTACCGAACCTGAAACCGAAGCGAAAAGAATATACGTGAGGAAAAATCGCGCCACTAAAATTCTCCGCGGATTTTGCCAATTCCTGATCTCATCTATTACCGAGAGCTTGGTAATCAAAAGTTAAGATTACACCGGTACCTCTTGTCGCAATCATTTATCGAACAAAGGATCGATGTATGTGAAATAGATCCGTGATAGGGATTAGAGGGACAAAATAGTATATTCAAATCGTTGAATTTAATTCAAAAGCTTAAAATTAAATTTATTCACAACTTACAAGCTCGCAGCTCCTATTATACTGTAACTTTATTTCTTGTGCCAATTACCAGCTAAAATAGGCCATGAACAGGACGTTTACTTCTATTATATACCTGTACCAACTCTCACGACGAACCCGCAAGCTATGCATGCATACGTGCCCTTTCGCCTTTCATCTTCTCCAAAAGTTTGTCACTGTGGAAAGGCTGAGTTATGCCAAGCTGGTGAATTGCCACCTGAAGAACGTGCGGATGAGAGATGTGACCGAAGAGAATAAGAGAAGAGATACGGGATAGATACCACGTATGTATGTACATAATATCCTAGATAGTCAGGTAACACATATCTACGTCGATATACCTCAATGTTGCCGAATCACGTTCGATGACAGTCTGGTACCATGGAGATGGCTGTTGGAAATTGACCGCATGACAGACATATCAGAGAAATTCGCATCGCCGTAGGCTAACCCAAAGCCTGCAGAGAGCTTGAGTTATTATTAATCAAGGAATTAATCAACTTTTGAAGATGTTATATCTACTAATGTGAATTTTGATGAGAGGTAAGTTTGCGCTGAGAGATAAGGTACATCGATCTTCAAAGAGAGGCCTTCGTATCCTCGTGTTGAAAGCGTGTATAGGTACTTATGTAAAGGAGAAAATCTTTCTTTTCAAAATTATAAAACGCGTTGGTACACCGTAATTTCTTTGTGCCTGTACACTATTTACCTCAGTTAAAGAGAAACATAGAGCCGGGGAGAGGGAGGAATTAAAATATATGTATATTCTTCGTCTCTCAGCCAGAGAGTTGCAGAAAGGCAAGGCGAAGGGATAATGAAGGTGAGGTTGAAATTTTTCTTTTTTTTTCTTTTTTTTTTTCACTCCGTCCGCTTAACTCCGCGTAAAAACAGGCCGCCGGATAATGTCGGTCGACAAAGGAGCCAGCTTAGAGAAAATTACGGTCGCAATTACAAGCCGGTAATTATTATTATTCTCATTCCACGTTCTTACGGAATTGCTCAGAGCTTCCATACCCACCGCCAACGGGACGCGTTGTGAATCTAAAACTTGTCATTCGTGCCTTTTCGGTAGCCGTCAATTATTGCTCCTCAATTAACTTCGATCTATATACCTATATACCTAATACTAAACGATTGATCGATTTTATTCGGTAATCATTTTATCAATGTGATTTTAGAAAGCTTCTGAAGAAGAAGCTCTACCAACGGGGAATTCGAGTCTAACCGTACCTAATTATAACGTGCAGTAATATCGAGGGAATCAGTAAACGGGAGGATAGAGAATAGGAATTTCTAACTATTAGCAACCCTCATCCGGGTGGCTAATAATATTACCTACTCCTGGCCGAAAGACCAGATGGGATGATAAAGTTTCTCCCCAATTTCCCGTCCACGATTCACGCGGATAGGTACACGGGACTTTGGTATAGGACAAGTTTCACCGGAGCGGTTTCATTCAATTAAACTTGGCGTGTATAAAGATTTAACGCCACCGAAACTTTCGGCGATTTGTCCTCGTCACTTTTAACGATCAACCGTAACCTACGTTCCTGGCAGACCCCCGCATATCTTTCTTTTCGACGTCGCGTCGACGAAGGCGTCGTCATGTCACCGAGGAAGTAGGTACGCCACGTATACATACACGTCTCTCCGTTTTCCAAATCACGGCATTTACACCGAAGCAATTTTATACAATTATCAAATAAGCGAAAACGCGTATGACAATGCTCGGGCGAAAGTTATCTGCCTACCTCCCGAATTTCGGACCTATATTTACTCATTCATTGCCTATTTTGGTAACTGAATTTCACCCGGTAGTAAATTATCGGTTTTCGAACTGACGGCATCACCGGTCTACAGATTCATTAAGTATTGAAATGGTCCAGCGTCGCTCTAGCTCGTGCAGATATCAGATACGCGATGACTTGCCGATGCTACAATCGTGTAGTCTAAGTGCAAACCTCGATGCGTCCATCTAGTCACCGACGAGTCCGTCACCCTGGAGTTAGATGGTCGATTTGTATAGCTTAATCGATGAATCTTCAGTTACCAATGACACCAAATAGCATATTGATGCATATGATAGAAGATGATTAATAGTTCGACGAGTATAGTATCACATGTTGAACGGCAATTCCCAATTAATAATCGCATAAAATTCATGTAAGAACGCGGTTTGATGATAATTACAATTTACATGGTTTGAACGAACGATCGTTAAGCAGTCAGGTGGTTAACCAGCTAACCAGCAAACCGTGGAATGGTCCCTATGAACACTAATTCTGTTATCGGTCCAGGGCGCACATTCATAGGCTTACCTTGGATTATCTCTTTGGTCTGGATTACCGTGTGTGTGTGGCTCAAGTGCTTTATCAAACGATTTCAGTTTCACTTTGACGTAAGCTAATAACACGGCCACACGGAACGAAACGGGTTACCTTATACCATGTAACAAAAACTCCTGTACATATGACAATTCAATTTTCTTCTCGCTGGACGTATGAAACTAGTTTCGACTAATCAGTATATAGATTATTATTTATCATACAGATATTAAATGAACAAATCTGACCCGCTCTATCCGCTCTCTTTGAAGTATGTATCCCCATCTGTTATATGCATACGTGTATTCGAGGTGAGCACGATAACTACGATATTCATGCTCGCGTGCTGCCCTGTATAAGGGTCTGGCTATTCAACAACCTCCCTATGTCAGTAATACAGACATCTACCTATACGTAACCCCGCGTGTACCATTCAACGTTATCGCACCCTGCCGGCTACAGATAACGGCATGTCAGACCTAATTATCTGGGACGATCAAGTTCTACGTAAACCTTAGTGGCCCTACACCCCTGCCATGGTTTGTAATTCCGCAGATCATTATTGTAACGCTTCATTGAATCACTAGAGATTTCACGTATGAAGAAAATTTATTATTATGCGGGAATAGTCGCGATCTTCTATAAATATATATATGCACGTAGAAGTACAAAGATCAGGAAAATTCTTATGCTGGTAGCGACAGAAGTAAATATTAAATTATGTATAACTGTATACATATATATTTATATATTTATGGGAAAAGGAGAGAGTAAGACAAAGCGAGAGTAAACTGAACGGGCAGATGTCGAGTTTAATAATTCCTGGACACTGGGAGGCACTAACAATAAGTGAGCGAGCTACCTTCACTCCAGCCTTCATTTAAAATATTCCAGAAGGTAACGGCGGTGGAATTATTTCGAACAATTAATATTATATAATTTTAGTCGCCCTTGATTCTCGCAAGGAAAACGAAGGAATCGCTCGATAATACGCAGCTGTTTGCTGGGGCCAAACGACCGGAATATTGGTTTAACTTGAAGTTTAAACAACGACAATTCCTTCTCCGTTTTTTATGAAATATAACGAGCGAAAGAGAACAATGGAGAAGAATGGAGCGAAAAAACGATAAAATTAACTCTCCAAGAAGTTATATTGTCTGCTCCTCTAGGCAGTCGACATTATCAGACTGGACAAGTTGACTACGTTTCCTCATCCCAGACGTGTCTCTTTGTATAAGTATAATTGTAATATGGTATGTACGCCCTCATAATTCAGCTACTTTTCTTCTCTGAATATTTTCAGCTAAATTTAAAGTATAATGACACCTCCAATTAGGAACTACAGACTTTTCAATTCCACGCTCTCAGAATTGAGAATATTGAATTGGTTACACCATCGGTTATGATCTATCGTAATAATAATTAATCGAGAGGTCAGCTATTATCTACTAGGACATGAAATGTAATAAAGTTTGTTGCTAGACCGTCAAAAAATTTATTTATATCAATCTCGTGCCCCTCGTATGCCTCTTATTAGATAATGTTTTTTGCCTATAGTAAGTTCCTGGGATTAAAATACACTGAATAACCTGCGGAATCATTATGAAAATGATTATCGAGTACCACGATGCATTAGGAATTGTTCAATTTTTCTGCAAATTGATATTAATTATTTCTCAGGAATAGATAATGAATTTATCAACGCGAATAATTCATAGTGATTGCCGCCCACCGTTTGCGGGAAAAGAAGTTCGTCAATTTACCATCAAGAAAGAAGAGGCGCTACCTCCTGGACTACATTGTGGCGTCATTTGTCGGATAAGTTGGAAAGCATAATATTGGCACACGGATGATATCATCGCATGCGAGTGCAAACGATAAGGCGACCGATGTTGCGGCAATAATAGTTTGGTAATTTGACCGCGAGATGGCAATACCGTGTGGCGCCTCGTCTGAGTGAATAACCGGAGCACTGGCATAGGATATAGGCACCTGTCGTAGTATCGTAGGGTCAGTGGCCCTCGTGCCGTCGGAGAGTCAACATCGGGCTTTTGTCAACGAGGTACGACTGCCGGCACGCATCTCAATAGAAATAATTCGAGTACAGAGAAGGCTCGTGAAATAGACGTACGTACTCATTGACAAAAAAAGATTCTTCTTGTATAGTTATTGAGTAATATATTGAATAAGAGTCATATTATAATAATCTTTCTTCTGCTTCAGTTGAATAAACTTTCCTTTGAGTCCAACCACATCCGTCAAGGTAGTCTGTCCGAATTGCAACGCATGAGTGCCGTATATTGAATATATTGAACTCAGTCTTTGTAAAATTAGTTATAGTATATGTCAAGCGCGGTATATATTATTTTGATACGAATATAGTTTATATTATGATATTTTGTATACGTCAGGGAGCAAGTAAAAGGACTCGATCAATTGCAATGGGTACATATTTATTTTTAAGAATTAATTACAAATTGTACATAACTTCAACAATAAGTAATATTGTATCAACGCTACAGCAATAAATTTCCAAGTTTACCAATAATCAATTACCTTGTTATTTCCCATTTTCCTTTTCACCTTTCCATCAAACGGAGTACGATGCACAGGTGGAGTAAAAAATTACAATGCATGCATTTTCAGCTACTCGAAAATTGCAGCCCCCTTGCTCGAGTCAGATGTTCTCCTGATACCAGGGGCATTTTTGACCTAAAATTTCTGCTCCTGGTATCAGAAGAACATCTGACCCGAGGAGGTGTGCCGAAATTTTGGATATGTCTATAGATATAGGCATGCATACGTTGCTTCATGCACGTCTCTATATTTCTATAATATCTCTCTATAAATATACTAGCGTTTTTCGGAGTTAGAATGATTTTAACTCGAAAAATTTCTGCTCCTGGTATCAGGAGAACATCTGACCCGAGGAGGTGTTCCGAAATTTTGGATATGTCTATAGATATAGGCATGCATACGTTGCTTCATGCACGTCTCTATATTTCTATAATATCTCTCTATAAATATACTAGCGGTTTTCGGAGTTAGAATGATTTTAACTCGAAAAATTTCTGCTCCTGGTATCAGGAGAACATCTGACCCGAGGAGGTGTTCCGAAATTTTGGATATGTCTATAGATATAGGCATGCATACGTTGCTTCATGCACGTCTCTATATTTCTATACTATAAATCTACGAGCATTTTTCGGAGTTAGAATGATTTTAAGTCGAAAAATTTCTGCTCCTGGTATCAGGAGAACATCTGACCCGAGGAGGTGTTCCGAAATTTTGGATATGTCTATAGATATAGGCATGCATACGTTGCTTCATGCACGTCTCTATATTTCTATAATATCTCTCTATAAATATACTAGCGGTTTTCGGAGTTAGAATGATTTTAACTCGAAAAATTTCTGCTCCTGGTATCAGGAGAACATCTGACCCGAGGAGGTGTTCCGAAATTTTGGATATGTCTATAGATATAGGCATGCATACGTTGCTTCATGCACGTCTCTATATTTCTATAATATCTCTCTATAAATATACTAGCGTTTTTCGGAGTTAGAATGATTTTAACTCGAAAAATTTCTGCTCCTGGTATCAGGAGAACATCTGACCCGAGGAGGTGTTCCGAAATTTTGGATATGTCTATAGATATAGGCATGCATACGTTGCTTCATGCACGTCTCTATATTTCTATACTATAAATCTACGAGCATTTTTCGGAGTTAGAATGATTTTAAGTCGAAAAATTTCTGCTCCTGGTATCAGGAGAACATCTGACCCGAGGAGGTGTTCCGAAATTTTGGATATGTCTATAGATATAGGCATGCATACGTTGCTTCATGCACGTCTCTATATTTCTATAATATCTCTCTATAAATATACTAGCGTTTTTCGGAGTTAGAATGATTTTAACTCGAAAAATTTCTGCTCCTGGTATCAGGAGAACATCTGACCCGAGGAGGTGTTCCGAAATTTTGGATATGTCTATAGATATAGGCATGCATACGTTGCTTCATGCACGTCTCTATATTTCTATAATATCTCTCTATAAATATACTAGCGGTTTTCGGAGTTAGAATGATTTTAACTCGAAAAATTTCTGCTCCTGGTATCAGGAGAACATCTGACCCGAGGAGGTGTTCCGAAATTTTGGATATGTCTATAGATATAGGCATGCATACGTTGCTTCATGCACGTCTCTATATTTCTATAATATCTCTCTATAAATATACTAGCGTTTTTCGGAGTTAGTATGATTTTAACTCGAAAAATTTCTGCTCCTGGTATCAGGAGAACATCTGACCCGAGGAGGTGTTCCGAAATTTTGGATATGTGTATAGATATAGGCATGCATACGTTGCTTCATGCACGTCTCTATATTTCTATAATATCTCTCTATAAATATACTAGCGTTTTTCGGAGTTAGAATGATTTTAACTCGAAAAATTTCTGCTCCTGGTATCAGGAGAACATCTGACCCGAGGAGGTGTTCCGAAATTTTGGATATGTGTATAGATATAGGCATGCATACGTTGCTTCATGCACGTCTCTATATTTCTATAATATCTCTCTATAAATATACTAGCGTTTTTCGGAGTTAGAATGATTTTAACTCGAAAAATTTCTGCTCCTGGTATCAGGAGAACATCTGACCCGAGGAGGTGTTCCGAAATTTTGGATATGTGTATAGATGTAGGCATACATACGTTACTTCATGCACGTCTCTATATTTCTATATATCTCTCTATAATATATACTAGCGATTTTCGGAGTTAGAATGATTTTAACTCGAAAAATTTCTGCTCCTGGTATCAGGAGAACATCTGACCCGAGGAGGTGTTCCGAAATTTTGGATATGTGTATAGATGTAGGCATACATACGTTGCTTCATGCACGTCTCTATATTTCTATATATCTCTCTATAATATATACTAGCGATTTTCGGAGTTAGAATGATTTTAACTCGAAAAATTTTTGCTCCTGGTATCAGGAGAACATCTGACCCAAGGAGGTGTGCTAAAATTTTTGCCGGGAAAAACGTACAGTATGTTTACATTCATGTCGCTATATATGTATGTCAGGGTTATGTGGAGTTTTGAAATTTTAAGTAGGAAATTGCGCCTGGCATCAGGAAAATATCTGAGCTGAGCAGGTGGTCGCAAATTTCAAAGTGGCTGAAAATGCATTTATTCTAATTTCCTACTCCACCTGTGTGTTACAGGCTGTTTCATTCATCGCTTATTTGAAATAAAGAGTAATAGGAAGGGAAAATTGGGAAATAACGATACACTTGAATATTGATAGATATTAGAATTTATTGATGTAGCATAGATACAATATTTCATATTGTCAAATTTATGTAGTACATTCGTAATTGTTACTAAATAATAAATATTTACCTATCGCAATCGACCAAGTCTCTTTATTTGCTTTCTGACGTACATACATGCATACACAAGATATCATAATATAAGCTACATTCGTATTACAACCATATATACCGCCGCATAAAACTAATTCCTTAAAGACTGAGTTCAATATGCACTCGTTCGTTACAATTGGAACAGAACCTTTGCTGGCCAGATATTTTCCGGTTCTGATGCAAGCTCTGCGTACATAGCATTTCTATTGGATAGCTGTCGCATACGTATCTCGATAACTCAACCCTCTACATGTACCCTATAACGCCATGCAGGCGACTGAGCTCACGATACTATGTCAGGTGCCCGTATCCTAGGTCGGTGCTACTACTTGCCCGGCTAGATGAGCTGACGGAGTGCCAAATGGTATTGCCATCTCGCGGTCAAACTGATGAACTACTTTTGCAAGGAACAATAGGTACGCCTCGTAGTATGCACCCCGAAAGCCATTCTGTGATTTCAAGATAGAATTGCATATAATAAGTCGTACACATAAATAAATTGATACATGTTTCCTTATTCTCGTTCAATAACAAAAAAAACATTCCATCTTTTTATTGACATAACTTGTGAGGGCATACTTTTTCACATTTTGATAAGAAAAATACGATCTATAAAAGTTGACCAGCATCCCTGGAAATCATACTTATTAATCATCATTATAAATACGACAAAAAAATGGGCTAAAAATGCATAAATTCTGAGTTCGCATTCTTGAACTATGAAAGCAATAAGAAATTGTATACCGTATCGAATGATCACTAAACCGAAATTAAAATCAATACACTTAAACTGGGAAATTTGATTTATTAAAACTTAAGATAATGTACATTAAATTTATTGATTATAATCTAAACAAAATCACCATAGATGATAAAAAAAAAAAAAAAACAACAAAAAAATGAAATCCATACCATTAAGTTTGAAGTAATTGTGTTAAATCACCGTATTATATATTATTATCCCAGAATTTCGTAAAAGTTAAAAATTACCTTCATTATTATTATATTATTAATATTATATTATTATTACAATATATTTTATTATACAATCAATTATAAAGAACCAAATTCCACCCCATAACATAAAGCTGACAAAGAATTGAGGTTGCCCAATTAAATCAGCAATTCCAACATCAGCTATGTCAGAGGTGTGAAAGTTGAATAGCTCTAGTTGCTAGAAAATTTTATGTAGTAAATATAGTATTATAGCATGTTCTCTTGTATGAAATAATACGGTTAGTGTATATAATATATATTTATGTATAATATTTATGTATGGATAGGATAGATGAAGACCTCTATTTCATGGATTTACTGAATGCTGTGATGCCGCCCGCCTCTTCCTCCTCAAAAAATTTAGTCTTTACGTTTGCGGTTTTGTTGTTCCTAGAAAAAAAAGAAAATTTAATCCATTAGTATAATTCAATCCCAAGTTTCACATGCGTAAACTAAACGGTTGTTTTTTTTTCCCCCGTTATAGGTTTTTTTTTCCTTCAGCTAGCCACGCGAGTCGACAAACATTGTGGTTATTGATTTGGAGTATGAATAATAAATGCATTCGCGCCCCGTTTTACCTTTCGTTTACATACCTTCTGAGTAAGAATAATGAGAAGTCGACGAAAGACTCCGATGAAATCGATGAAAAGATCCAGAGAGTGGGCAATGAAGTCCTTGCTTCCCAAACGACGTTTTTCAATGATTAGTTGTGTGTCGTAAAGAACAAAACCAGACATAACAAGCAGACCCAAGTAAAGATGAATTTGGTGGACAATTGGAGAGCGGAGGAATAGATTAGCGAGCGATATTATCAAAATAGCATTTAGCATGGTCATCAGAGTGCCTCCAAAGTATAACCAACGACCACGTTCAGCCAGTATTGCGGAGATGCTGAATGAGACGAACATCAACGTCGTACCTTAATTAACAAAATGAGAATAAAAATAGATATGATAAAGATCAATCAATTCGTTATTAAAAATTGTATTTTCAAGATGATTTCTGATATCAACTTACCGACTAATGCAGTAACAACAATGCTCGGATCAACGGAGATAACGGCCTCCAAAAGGGGGCCCATTCCGAGTCCTGAGAGGAATGCGAATCCCAGAAGATAGCCGAGACGTAGTTTTTGATTCTTGTCATTATCAGGCGTTGATATAAGCGCGAAAAGAAGACCTAGGGCTCCAATGGTAGTCAATATTCCTGCCTCGAGAAAATCAGTGTACATATGTACGTAGGCACCAGTCGCCGCTGACACCGTTGACAAGGATAGACACCCGTATACATTTTTTAAATGTTGTCTGACTGGTGCTTCCCTGTAAAATGAAAGAGAAGAAATGAGAAAAAAAAAAAGATGGCATGGAATTAAGTTTCATATTGAATTAGCTAATTGAATTATATTGCGTGTGCGATGACTGGCGATAATTTATTGTTTACGTGAGGAGAAGAAGGCAGGCGGAGGGGGAGGAGAATTTCTTGAAACGAAAAAATTTAATAAGAATATAAAACTTTGCTTTTTTCAGACTTAAGTTATGTGAAAATTGTTTTAATAATAATTCGTGAAAACTATTCGCTTTTGTATCGAATATAAAGGAAAATAAAAATTGAAAAAAATAAAAAGAGATTATGGTCGTAAAACGAATCGCTCTGTAAACAATATGCATACTATACTATACTACGTATAATTTTTTCATCGTTTAATATCGCACCTGATAAAACTTTGAGACTGAGTATGTAGATACATTAATAAAGTAATGGCTGTATCATTGTTATCGGAAATAATTAACTGATCAAGCTGTACATAAGTTAAGGCGATTATTATGTCACCCAATATCACGGGTTTAAACGGTGATTAAATTATGGGAATTTAGATCATAACGTTAACTATAGTTTCTAGGTATTTCAGGAGGTTCTATAATAATCTCGAATATTTTGAAGAAAAATGAAATGAAAATATCGTCGTAAACAAAGTAATTCCTCTTTTTTCGTTTTCTTTCAGACAAGGCGGAATTATAATCGAGGTCGAAATGATGATAACTGTTTTTTGCTACTCACAATTTGTTGTTAAATGAATTCATAAAAGACTGCAAGGTTGGAGCCATGGTGCTGTATTTTCGTTCGCACGATATAAACTTCTCTATTTAACAAGGTGCTGATGATTTTATAGTTTTATTCAGATCCAGAATAATCTTGAAACTTTGTGGAAGGTTCTTTTCCAGGGGACACGTCAGTAGTCAGTACTCGACGATGATATTACTCTACGTTAATTTCTCCCGTATATCTTTTGATTGGCTAAAGTTAGAATTGCGTTACCAAAGCAGTCACCTCTATTCACGATAAGGATAAACTGATATAGCTTAAACGAGGGCAAAAGAGACGACGACTAAACACGACGTTAACCCAGCCCTTAAGCTTCTGCAACGACACCTCGCAGCGCCAAATGGCGACACTTTCACCATTATACGCCAACATGGTAGCCAACGAAGCGGGCCATTTTAAATTTCGAGAATATGATTGATTTCATATTTTATAATCTACAACGGCTGAGATTTTTCCTGAATGATAATCGCCTGTTGATAATAAATATAATTGGTACACGATTTCGTATTCATTTATTTTTTCGTAAGAGACAATAAAAATCTAGCCTTTATCCCCACTCCCGTTCACAATCCACGCGCAGATGAGACATAACCTAGATTTCAATTTCAACCTAACCTAAAACTCCCACGATTTAAAGTCCCGTGCCACGCGAGGGACATAACGCATTGACTCAAAGAAGTCGCGTGTTTCGGCGATAAGTTGTAAGAAATAATCCAGCCGTCACTATGGGTAAGAAATCGAAGATTGGAAAGCAGAGGAAGGATAAATACTACCAACTAGCAAAAGAAACAGGTTAGTTATCTTCTGTATGTAATTATTTATATTATCGCGCTTGGGCGAACAGACTTTTGAAAAATGTTTCCTTATTGATTGAAACCCTTACTTTCGTTGATATTAATCGATATACGATCTCATCTAGGTTACAGATCGCGTGCTGCGTTCAAGTTAATTCAGTTAAATCGTAAATTTGAATTCCTTCAAAAATCCCGAGTATGTATCGACCTGTGCGCAGCGCCTGGAGGCTGGATGCAAGTAGCACGCCAAAACATGCCAGTATCGTCGATAGTCATTGGGATAGATTTGTTCCCGATAAAACAGATCCCAGGTTGCATCGGGATCACAGAAGACATAACATCGGACAAATGCCGTGTTGCTATAGCCCGTGAATTAAAAACCTGGAAAGCTGACGTCGTTCTTAACGACGGAGCTCCAAACGTAGGAAAGAACTGGCTCCACGATGCCTACCAGCAAGCTTGTCTCACTTTATCAGCTCTCAAACTTGCCACACAATTTTTAAGACCTGGGGGATGGTTTGTTACCAAAGTATTCAGGTCTAAGGACTATCATCCTCTGGTCTGGGTGTTGAAACAGCTTTTCAAGAAGGTATAAACGGCCTAAACAATCCATTACAACGTTTTTGTGTTCTATTTTTACTTAAAACTTATTGTTCTATTGATTTAGGTACATGCGACGAAGCCCCAAGCTTCCCGTAACGAATCCGCAGAGATATTCGTCGTTTGTCAGTATTACGTAGCACCCGATAAGCTGGATCCAAAGTTTTTGGATGCTAAGTACGTGTTTTCTGAACTGGACATTGAATCTAAGAATAAATTGAACGTATTTCACCCTGACAAACAGAAGAAAGCTAAGGCAGAAGGGTATCCAGAGAACGATTACACTCTGCACCATAAATTGTCTGTGATGGATTTTATCCGGAATGAAAGCGGCATAGAAGCGCTCCAGAATGCTTCTGAAATAGTTATTGACGATGAGAGAATAGCGACGCATACTAAGACTACTAAAGAGATTGTAGAGTGCTGCAAGGATATCAAAGTATTGGGGCGAAAAGAATTGCGGGCTCTGCTGGCATGGTGGAAATTGTTAAAGGAGGAATTCTGTAAGCCAGAAGAGGAGGAAACTGCCGAAGAAAAAGATGACACGATTGAGACAGCTCCTGTTACGTTGGAGGACCAAGAGGACAAAGAAGACGCTGAGATTGAAGAGGAAATTGCAGGACTTAAGGCAGAGGAAATGAGGGATGCTAAAAGGAAGAGAAAAAAGGCAAACAAAGAGAGACAGAAGCTAAACGAGCGACTGAATTTGAAAATGGTTCACAAAGGAGACGAAGGACCCAAGTTGGAAGGAGACGATATGTTCGATTTGAAGCAAATAAAAACTCACCAACATTTGAACACCGTTGTTGATCAAACCCCGGATGTAGTCGCTGAAAGTGAGCCAGAATCTGACGACGATACTTTTCTGCCAAAGAAAGTAAAGTATGATAAAGAATCAAGCCATTTGGATAGCTCCGGGTTATACTATAAGTCCGAAGACAGCGAGCCAGAGGATTCGGACCCGGAGGATTCAGATAGCGACAAATCCGGGCTGGGTAGATGCTTTTCTTAATTGAAATTTTTGATTCTATTATATTTTTGATTCAGACTTACTAATATTTTTCTTCTTGATTATTATTGCAGGATTCAGTGACTCGGAAGAAGATAGCACTGCTCCAGTCAAGGGAGTGAAGAAGAATAAGAAACAGTGGAACAAGAAAGGAGAACCGGACACTAATCCATTGGTCAGAGACCTTGATGGTAGGGATAATCAAACAAAGAGAGCTCAGAAAGCACAACTGTGGTTTGAGAAAGATATATTTAAGAATTTGGAAAATGAAGACGATGAGGATTTCGAGCTTGATAAAATGGCAGAGGAATTGAAGAAAAAAGGAGGCAGTATAATTGGCGAAACTAAAACGGCTACTAAGAAAGGAAAAAAGGGAGGCAAAGACAGCGACGATGATGAGGACAGCAGCGATTCAGAAAACTCCGATTACGATATGGAGGAAGTTATGGCTAAGGAGAAAAAACCTAAGAAAGTTAACGGCAAAGACGGTTTTGAAATCGTTAAAAAAGACGATCGTAAGTTTATGGGAGAAACTGGCCAAAATCAAACCTTGAAGATTTATTTGAATATCTACAAACATTATATACTCGATTCTGTTTACAGCTATGAAGAAAAAAAGCAAGAGAAAATTATCCGACGAAGATTTGGCCCTGGGATCACTACTGGTACAAAGCAAAAAGGCTCGCAGAGACTTGGTGGACGCCGCGTGGAACCGATACGCGTTTAACGATGCTAAACTCCCCGAATGGTTCGTTCAGGACGAAGAAAAACACATGAAAAAGGAGGCACCTGTTCCTAAAGAACTTGTCGATGAGTACAAGAAGAAAGTAGAAGATCTTAACGTCAGGCCCATCAAAAAGGTCCTTGAGGCTAGAGCCAGGAAGAAGAAGAGGGCTGTACGGAGACTGGAGAAAGCTAAGAAGAAGGTCGAGTCATTAATGGACAATATTGATCTCAGCGATCGGGAAAAATCTAAACAAGTCAGGGCGTAAGTATGATGAATGAAAATCGTCTGTTTTATTGAACCGGTCCGGGAAATTCATATTATATTATATTTTTGAGTAAAATAAGGAAAACTCAGAATAAAATTGTAATAATTACCGTTTTATTTTCATATTCTTAACAGATTGTATAGAAAAGCGCACAAAGAACCGAAAAAGGAAGTGACTTACGTTGTCGCGAAAAAACATTCGATGCAAAAACGAGCCATAAGACCAGCAGGAGTAAAAGGACAATACAAAGTCGTCGATCCGAGATTGAAGAAGGATTTAAGGGCTGCTAAGGCAAAATCCAAGACTAAGGGTCGCGGAAAGAAAAGTAAAGGCGGCGGTAAACCACCGAGGGGTAAACCCAAGGCGGCTAAAGGAAAGAAGGCGAAATAATCCGATTTAGATCTATACATATATTTTATTGATAAAAAGAAGCGAGCTGTTATCGTTGTATAATTTTGTAATAAAGGCTCTACTATGTGGGCCACGCATGATAAATAATTGTGTCTTTCCTTTTTGAATCACGTCACTTCGGAAATAAAAACATATTCATGCGAAAATTGGTATACATGGATTTTTTGGGTTGCTGATTACGAATTCGGATGGAATCCGAGCCCCCAGAGTCGCGGGATGAGACATACGATAATTTTACTACAGAAAAATGTCAGAGGTGCCAAGGGAGATTGAACCCACGATTTACTGAACGGTAGCCTGGGCTCTTGTCAACGAGCCACCGCGAGTACTTGTTATTTATTGCCTATATCCAATCCTTTGGTATAATAAGGAGATTTTTTTCTAATTATTTATTACTTATTTAGAAAATGATGAAATTTCTCGAAATATTTTCATTAACCAAAGGCTTGTAGTCTCCTTGAACTCGTGCTTATTAAATTACAGAGGTCATTTCTATTCTACGTTTTGGCACCGAGAATAATAACGACTATTTCTTATCCGTATATTTCTGCCAAGTTTTCAGTTGAAGCATTAGAATATTTTAGACTATAGTTTTATATTTTTCAGAGAATTTCGTATGATGAAAAATTTATTTAAAAATGAAATACTATCGTTTTTATTATGATCACTCTTTTCTTTTTTTTTTGCTTTTCTGTATCGAGGGATAATGTTAATTTTTTCGAAAAAAACAAATGCTCTTTATTTAAAGAAAATAACATAAACATCTATAGAATGGATTCGAAAAAATACTTCAGATAGTGATACACGGGATTTTTCCGCGTACTTTCAGAGTCGAAAATATTTGCCGAGAATCAACCGTTGCGTATGTATTGTAGCCATACCGAATATAATTGCCTATACGATATAATGGTAATTTAATGACGCAATGACGATCATCGACTACCTCAACGTGTAGATAACAGAAGTTAATGAAATCGTCGGGTTAATTATTCAATGATATACATAAGTATACATATACGAGTCGGGAATACCCATGATTCTGATATTCACGCGCGAATTGGTTTTTCGAAAAGCGCGAAGTTAAATTAAGTATTCGAAAAGAAAAAAAAAATGAAATTCAAACTTCGTTCTATGTTAACATGACTTTGCCAAGAAATTTGTCAAATTTTTCAAGTAGCCACGAATAAGACGTGTGTAACTACATACTATATCTATTATCTACTAAGTTTGCGTTAGTATATAGATGTAATAAGCCAGACAAGCTGGTACGAAAATAAAGTATGTACTTTTTTTAAAACCCTGAGCGGGTGGCCTTGAACTTTGATCTTGTCCGCATAGACGCGGGTATAGTTGAAGGTCAAAGTCCATATATAGATATAGTATACATACAAATTTTTACCGCGTAATTTTGTTTGTTCAATCGATAAGTATACATATATACATGTATAGAGATAATATAAGTTATATCGCGAAGGTGTATAGGTATAATACTATATATAATGAAAACAATAAACATAGTGAAACAAGTTTTTTTGCGTAATTATGAAGACTAGAAATAATAATTATTATTATTATAGAATTATATTTCGTTTTTAGGTAGACAATAGATTATTATGTTCGAATATCGTAAACGCTCCGAAGAATAATAAAATAGTTTCTTTCAATATTCTCTGTTTAACTTGAATTGATAACGAATAATATTTGTCTGCAAATGTTTGCATAAATATCTATAAGTATATTGTTTATCTGAGAATATATATATTTGCTTGAACAAATAGAATAATTAGAATAATAATAATAATAATAATAATAATAATGATGGGAATAATAATTCACGAGTATAATGAGCGTGAAAATAGTCGGAAATATAATTTTTCGGCGTAAACGAGACTATCAAGTTATAGGTAGATTTGTATCGGAACGTAGATACAGTGTAACAAAAACCGGCTATGTAGGAATCAAAGCCTAATCGCTTGACGTTTAAGTTGCCTGTATGCAGGCGTTTTCGCTTCCCTATGTTGCGCTTCCGCGAACACTCCCGGGATACCTATAAGTTAATTGGCTTTGATCGTATGTATATAAGATTGAATATAGTATACTATAGTATAAGTGTATTAATAAATTGTTATTACATACATCGCGCGGCCGATACTCCGCTCGGCTCGTGACCTTCGCTAAACTTGACCTTGTTTTATTTCAAGCAACCCTGCAGCAGCCGCGTACGTAATATCCTTATTATGTGTGCTCTACTCCGTGTGCTAATGCTGACAAAAGAAAAGAAAAGAAAAGAAAAGAAAAGAAAAGAAAAAGAAAGAAGAGAAGGAAACGAAGGAGAGAGAAGAAAAAAAAAAAAATACGTCGCAAAAATAGTTGCGTCTATGATTTCCGCGATAGTTAGTATAAATTGTAGATACGTAAGACGAGTAAGGATATACTACCATAATATATTGTATAATTAAAAATCAAATTATACAATCGAAACGAGCGATAAATGGAAAATTCCGATTAAAAAATGACCACGATAGTGAACTTGACCCTTTAAACGCATTGCGATAGTCCTATAGTTAATTCACACGGGGTAACTAATTCGTGTATATTCATTTACGATGAGAATTTGTCGTCGCCACGTTATGCTAATCGTCTAGTAGCACCTGACTTTCACGTATACATAGGTAGATATCGTACAGACATATCTACATATTTGATTCTTGAACGCGCCCGTACACACTAGTCGACTTACATCAGTGGTATCTAGTTAGTATAGTAGATGTATATACGTAGTACGTGTATATACATATGCCGCGAAGGTCAAGTGCATCATGCTAGGAAATAGCTTAGCGACACAGCATTAGCAAGGCCATCAGACTTTGAATGCCTAGTTCATACATAGATACATGTGTATCTATATACACATACCGTCGAGTCTTACGTATGAAAGAATCCCTACTTTTGAATTGATTTTGAAACGATACATCATCGTAGCTTTCAATTTTATTTTTTCCGCAATTTTTCTCCGTATATAGCGAGTTCATAAATCACGACTCTATCTACTCAGCTTATATTTGTCAAAGTAGATAACGTGAACGATTAGGTAATAGGCAATAAATACGTAAGAATTCAAACGTTGAGCAATTCTTCAATCAGTGAATTGAATTCCTAATTCATTTTTGTTAGGAAAAGAAAAACGAAAAAAATTAAAACCGATATGACATAGGAAATCGCGAATATATAAGACAATAAAACACTGACGCCAGTGATCTCGCGTCTAATTTGCATCATCAAACTGTTTGTCATCGCAAACAAACGGTCGATTTGCCTCGTTGGTTCGTCCTTGAGGATAGTTCAGTCGCTTATGTCATTTCGAAGGTTTGCGTTAAACTATCGTCGAACTGTAGAGAGTGGGAGTTGCAGAAGATGGCCTTGCGGTTAAATTTCAAAAGAATCCAATACTCAATCATACACAGACATTGTGCATCGCGTGCGCCTGATTATAGGCAACTCGTGTTACGTCGCATTAATCTATAAGCCCTAAACAAGGCGCATGGGAAATTTTCATTCAATTTGAGTGGAGCACAATGTTGCTAATTATTCAGAAATAGAATAGTCTATAAGTTGGCTCATTTTCGCACCATTTGTTAGGACGTATAAAATTCGGCAAGCGACTTATGTATTTCGCTAATATCATTTACGCAACAAGGTATATATATACGTCAGAACATGGCTCGTAATAAAAGCTGCAAAAAAATCAAAAATTTTAACTAACGTAAGCATGACTTTTTAGTCGTTAAAAAAAACGGCATTGAAGACCTTCAGATCTGAAAATATATTTAAAAATATATTTGAAGGTAACTGAGAAAAAAAAATCATTCAAAAACGACAATCAGACGCAGTTAAAGTATGAGATTTGAGAGAACAAAAAACAATATTCAACTGCAGTTTGTAATCGATCGAAAATACGTTCTCATTCATTTTCGCAATTATAAATGCCCGTTTTATGGAAACCGGAAGTAGGAGCGAAAGCTGGTAGATAATCGCTTTTATCTATTCTTATCTCTTGCAGTATGTAATAAAAACTTATTTTCAGTGTTACCACATTTTTTTTTATTTTTTTATTTTTTTTTTTGTCACCTTTTCCGATATCTACAACTCTGTTGTATCGCCCCACTCGCGACTCCACCCACCTGTCACTCGGTGCCAGCGCATCAAGCAAGTGTGATGATGCAACTGCGTAGCGTCGGGACGCTGCGGTCGATGTCAAGGCCAAGGTCGCCGCGGTCGCGGCGGTCGCATCGGTCGTACTATAGGATGTTTAAAGTCCGTTGGACGTCGCGGCGACATATTCTATAATATCGACTAACGAACGGCGAGGGTGGGTATATAGATACGCGGGATGAGGGAAGAAGAAATAATTGTTTTACATCGATAATACGTCCCAGTATATCTCATCAACAACTTATACAAGTTTACATATGGTCTGTGCATACGGTGGAAGTACAACGTCGAATCAAGTCTTTCAGAATTTCAACGATAGAGATAATCCTGACACGCGATTACTGTCCGTGAAAAAGATGCGAAAGGAAGTAGTTTGAAGAAAAAAAAGAAAAAGAAAAAAAAAATGAAAAGTCTTCTTTCGCGCATATTTCATCCCCGAAAAAAATGATGTTTTCTCTTATAGCGACGCCTTGTCATTGTCAAATCTAATATTCTCCTACTGTCGCTGGTAATCAGTAGGAAAAAGCTTCTCCCGGTTACGGTTACCGCAGGACGATCCTCGAACGAGATTATCCACTTTCCCAGAGCTGGAGGAGTGTAAAGCGCCCAGAACCCGAGTATGCCGTATATAGTTACGACTGAAAGGTTTATTTATGGGGTTAAATTGGTAACGATAAGGAAAGACCGGGGCCACCCACACCTCGGTCATGGGTACAAGCCAGAGAACCAGCAAGCAGACAAGGCGCAAGGCAAGGCAAGGCAAGGCAAGGCAAGGCCGGGTTTATAATCGAATTGCGCAACGCTCCTGGTTCTCCGACATTGTACAGCTCCGAGGGAACCTACTTTACCCTGGTTGACGGGGCTGATGGAAAGGGGCTGTTAAAGCCGGGGGTATATCAGGGGAGTTTAAGGTCAGGGTTGACCTAGCTACGATTTATACCCACCCATACACACACACACACACACACACACATATACGAAAGCAGTTTCATCGAACGATCTGCGCGCGCTTCGACGCTTGCGTCGCGACGGTTCAGCCATTGCCAAGGTCATTCTCGGTCACGGGCGCCGCGTCGTTTTCTCATGAAATAAAGCGCGGAGGTAAACGATGAGGGTATAAATTGCCAGAGGTTACCGAGCCTGTTTCACAGGGTGGTTAAATACTTCGATGAATTATTAATCCTAATTAAAATTCCACGCACACAGATCTGTATTATACATATTTAGAAGGTGAATTATTTTTCAACTAATTACCATCACCATGGTTTATCCTAATGAATTGATCCTTCGGAACGAGAAATGTTTGTCGAGTAATTTCATTTCCACGTATACACCTGGAACTTCTGAACGAAGAAATTCTCGTTAAAAGTTCCCAGGGTATCAGGGGGCTAACCAGGCCTTTAGGGTGCGGACAAGTTCAAGGCCACCACGACCAGGTCGTGTCCGGGCTACGCCCGGACGAGGCAGCCTAAATGCCATTTTACCTCCTCGGAAACGCCAAATATAATATACTAACGATATATATTTTCGGATATATGTATATATCTATATACGTGTGGGTGGGCTTGTGGGTGTATTTATTCGTCTACTTAAGACACCTTTTTACCAGGACTAAAGAGACATAACAAACTTTAGAGTGCTTTTACAGTTTTCTGAATTTATCGTGTACAAAGCTCTCACCCAGTGATCCTCGAATCACTTTTATAATTTTATTTCTGCTTTAAAACCGACAAGGTATCCAATGGTTCATCGAATCACGATCAGAATTCTTTAGGTAAATTAAAAGCACGGTATTTTCCTCGTTCCGAGGAATTGGTGGGTTCGAACAAGCCATAAGCCATGTATTATTGCCTGGAATACTATTCAACGCTGATTTGTTTCCTCGAATTAGTATAATAAGAAACTATCCAAAGATTTAGACACGTAATCGATGAATCATTCATCACCCTCGTCTCCCCAAACTCAATCATCGTATTTTGAAAAATTCGCGAATCATCGTCAGTAAATAAAATCCATACATTTATAACAAATTACATATAAGTCGTGCGCATTTGTTTGATCATAACTTAACTTTCTCTCTCTCTCTCTCTCTCTCTCTTTATTTCTCTCTCTCACACACACGCACTCTCTTACCCCGAGCCTGTCTTGAGATTCGCGAGACACATAAATACACACATGCAGATACGTTTGTGTCTTACATATACTAATACTATATCTATGCGTGTGACAAATAATCTCTCTCAGGCGCTCTCCGCGGACTTCGTGTTGTTGAGAAAACCGATTCCCTTGGTTCTATTTTCCGCTGAGAGCGTGGGCGACGCGCCACACATCGAAGCGACGACCTTGAACTTCATCTCGCCATCCGTTGACGTCACATCGCTAACCCCGGGCTCTCTGAACTTAAACTGCAACTTCGTAGATCTACTTCAAGGTCTAAATTCATGTTACATAACGCGGATGTAGTGTATGTATACGTATATATGACTCCAATCGCGTATATTGAAACTATAATGATCGTCAATCAGCTGAATGGACTTAAAAATTTACAATTTGCGCCTAATGAATTTCTTTCTTTTTTTTTCTCATTTACCATTTTCGACAGTTAATTGCCTATAGGACTTTCATTTTTAGTTATAAATGAACCAGTTTTCACAATTCAATGTCAGCTAAGCTTCGCATTAATTCGCTATCTGCAGAGGCAGGAAAAGAAAGAAAAAAGAGAGAGAGAGAGAGAGAGTGCGTGCATTACTTACAACGATGTATAATAGCCGATAAAAAGTCCTTGAATTAATTATCGCGCTGTTATGTTAGCAGCAGCAATTTGTACTTGAGTAAACTGAGCGATTCTCATATATATACATATTTATGCATAAGTGTGTGTACGTATGTTGTACCTACAAAGGCGATTTGTGACGTAGGGGAGATATTGTGCGTGACAAACGAAGGACATATGAAACGAAACAAATGTAGGTACAGATGTATGTGTACATACATACATTGACTTTAGCGACGCATTGGCAACCACATGTAAAGAAAAATTCATTGACTGATTAAACGAGCGGAAAATCACGGTTGGATTTTAAAATCTAATCAAATTTCAGGGAAAAAAAATTATACATATATATATATATATATATAATTGGAAATAATTGATAAATATTTTATAAATCATGTAAACGTGTTGTTATAAATGAGATTTATGAAAGGATTTTACCACATATAAATGAGACGAGAACGTTCTCATTTTCTTTTATTTTTGGTTTTCTAAAAAATTTCTAATAAAACTTTCGTACGTATTCATCGATCCACTAAACGTATATTTAGCTCAGCTCTTATATATTTCTGAGGAATTAGTCAATCAGGGTCATTGACGTTCCCACGCGTGTAGAATTACCTCCTGTAATGTAATGATCTTGTTTAAAATGTCGAGAATGTTTCTTTGAACTTTGAAGGTTGCGCATACATAGATATACATATACCCGTATAGACATTACAGACAGTTAAAGCTACCATTTACAACCCATAAATCAATTTGAATTTGTTTCCTAAATATAGTTATTATAGTTGTTTCGCAAACATTCTTACGTTTGTAAATCAATCTACTCTATACCCCGACTATACGCGACCTTGCTAACAAATTTACCCTCCATAATATGATGCGAAATTTTTGAGTGCAGTAAAGCCCGATTCTTCCCTCTCAATACCTACACCCGTGTAACGGTTCTATCCCTCCGTAAATCAATGCGAATAGAACCAATGTTGTACCTTCTAGTTACGGACCATCATCGACTATGACCTAAACCCGGAAGACGGAATCCTGAACGATTTATTATTACGTAATACACGCAAAAAAAAAAAAAAAAATGAAAAAAAAAAAAGAAATTTTGAGTCATACTAGCCGCGTTTTGCTATAAATCAACTGATTGAGGTAGGTATATCATATTCAGGGTATAAATAGCGTAATTTCTGACCAATTAGTTGCTATTACTCGCCTGCAGTTCATTCGATCCATTTGCATGAATTTTTTGGAAATGATCCAGACCTCGTTAGTGGTAACGTCTAAGGTCTATAGAGCCATGAAACGATTTCGCGTGGTTGTTGGTCTGCAAACCCCGTTTCTATTTATTAAAATAATCGCAATTCAGCTCTAGGTGAGTTTGAATCTTCAAATAATCGCTTATATCACTCATACATATAG
The DNA here is from genome assembly GCA_963966615.1 of Tenthredo amoena. Taxonomy (NCBI): domain Eukaryota; kingdom Metazoa; phylum Arthropoda; class Insecta; order Hymenoptera; family Tenthredinidae; genus Tenthredo; species Tenthredo amoena. The sequence goes on along the minus strand of OZ016492.1, from coordinate 4,086,736 downwards.
CCGGCAGGTGATGGGCGATATATCATTTCCAAGTTAACCGCGGTATTATTTTTAATTAAACATATAAACCTTCGCCAACTCTTTCGTCGATTTATATATGCATACATTTTATATGTATGTATACGTTCCAGGTGTAAAACGTCACTAGCTTTAGGTGCGAACAAACAGGGTGATTATCATTAGCCGACTCCGCTCTCCCCTTACCTGCGCAATTGAAATATATTACATACGATCATGTATGTATTTAGGTGAATTTCATTGCCAAAACTCGTCGCATAATTATAGTTCTAACTTCCCACTTGATGAAACATTGTTTATTAGCTTGTCAAGAACCACAGTCACCCGATGTCGAGGATCGGTGGAAGGTCAGACATCAGCATCTTGCACAATGGGTTATATTTGAAAATGACGAAGTACCGTTAGGCCTAAGGACATTTGAACCTACTAATACTAATCCAGAATCTCAACGAGATGTCCTTGGGTCTACAGGATCCGACAATGCAGTACTACTACTACCATATACATAATATACCTACATACAATGTGAATGCCGCTGTTCACCCATTATACGTTTAAGTGTGTAAAATTTGCTTTGACTTGAGGTTGAGGAGCAAGGACCACCTCACCTCACTCTCGGTTCATAGTTACAAACGCTTCTTATACTACGATACGAATAATTCACATTCGTTTATAGCATACTTTACTTCCTGGAGACGAGGCAACCGCGACCGCGACCGCGACGTTGAGGAAGGTGTCTGCTCAAGTATACCCAAGGACTGTTTCTCGTTTAACTAGCTATTATTAATAGGAAGTGCTGCAGGTCAACGATTTTTTTTTCTTTTTCTTTTTTTTTTGTTCGAAATGAAAGGACTCATGCCTTGATTATGATATATGTGCAGAAGTTTGACTGATATTAGAATTTTTCTGCGTACTTGAGGTTCGGCAATTTTTCTTTAAGCTGTGATCAGTGTAAGTAATCTAATTTAGTTGTTAATTGTTTTGAGGTGATACCCGGAAGCATATCAACGTTTGCTTAGAATTTTCTTCTAAGGAATAAGACCGTGGGGATTAGCGGGGTAGGGCAATGTGTTTGCCAAATATCCGCGTTTCGAAATAGACTGTGAATTACCAGTAGGAAGTTAGGTTGTTTTCTTGGAAAATCTACGTGTCTTTGATCACGATAATCGTAGTTTTCGTGTTTGGATTAAACTTTGAAAATTCCGAAGGAATAATTTTCATGATCAAGATTCAAAACGTCCATCAAAAGAAAACGCTGATCGGGAAGTATATTTGATCTGAGTTTCGCCCGGTAGTAAGCTGTGCGAATAATTGTACCGAATCAGTGTTTTCGCATTAAAATCATCAGGGTCGTGCAGTTTAATTCCTTTCCCAATATATTCTGGAGTAATTTGAAACGAAAAAAGAAAAAAAGAAAAAAAAAAACCGCACACCTAGATATAAAAATAATGATTTGATCATTTTTTTTCCCTTTCCTTTCTATCTCGGAACAAATATGTAACGATCGTTGCGATAATCTGTTCCATTCCATATTTTTTTCTTCTCTCTTTTTTGAGACCCGGAAATTACCTTGTAAATCGGTGTTTCGCGTCCGAACCGAGATTTCAAATGATTGTTTCAACGTCCGTGAGAGGTTTCAGGATTCTATAGGAATCCACAGTCCATATATACCTAAGCCCGGAGTGAAAGTTCACCGTCAAAGATTTACGAGATATTTAGAAAAGTTTAAACGCATGACTAACGACGTCAAAACCCAAGGGCGACAAAATTATTCGAAATGAAATCCTCGCAGGGTTTAAGAAGTGAGACCAAAGTTTTCACCGCACGTCTATAGATTTCGTTTTACTTTTTCCCCGAGAACGACGTTATGGCCATTTCAAGGCTGGTGCGGTTTTGTCCAACCCAGAAAGATCGCCGGACGATTACATGCTCCCCAGGAAGTCGGTTTCTTCGGCTCCGCAGAGAGGACAGTGCCTTACTTCCAGCTGTTCAAGTTTTATACATTTACTAGCGTTTCTAACTTTCCCTTATCGTCTGGAGCGATTATTTTACCAAAGATTTTCGAAACCGAGAGTAAAGGCCGCGTCATTGCCTTTTTCCATCGCGGAAACAAGCGATCTGAAAGAACGATTTCCCAACCGTTTTAATTCCCATTATTTCAAATACCGTAAAATAGATTGAAAACGTAAAGAATTTCTTTACCCAATTATACGTAAGAATTTTCCAACACAAAAATACCTTCCGAAAATTTGAATTATTCGCCCCGACGTTTGAACGGAATTCCGAAAAGGCATATAGCAATCCCTGAAAACCGTACGACTCTTAACGACCTATAAATTTTCACTTTCGTTTAAACACCCGACAAAATTTGGGTCAGGAGGGCACCGGGTCGTGTTTGCCGTCCCATTCGCAATTCGAATCAAAGTAAAAACCGTATTTCTTTTCTCTCCAAACTCGCGTAACTACATGTACAATCTATATTTAAATGATCTGCTGCTACTGCTGCTGCTGCTGCAAAAAAAAGAATTGGTAGAAATTTTCAGACGAATTTAGCGGGCGATGACCTCGCAAAAAAAAAATCAAAAAAAAAAACAACAAATTATCGAAAAGATCACCGAGCCCCGGACTGTTTCGACGTTAATATCAATCTTCGTATATGCCTATGTATTATGACACATATCTTTAATGTACCGATCTGGTTGCCTGAGGGACTCGGTCGACTCTCCCGTGTCAACTATTCGAGGACGGCTTTCGCTTTCTCTCGTTCGCGTGACTTTCACTATAGAACACAGTCCTCATCGTCCATAACGGCCATTGGACCAACTGGGTTTCTGGGTCGATCTCTGTAACACCAAACTCTCTCTGTCTCTTTGGGTAAATCTGAACGACCCGACGACCCCGTCACCTCAAATCTACCGTCAAATTCTTACGATAAAATGAAAGGGTCATCGCCTTGACCACTTTCCATTTCCCCTATACCAGGAATACTTTTCTTTACGAAATTATATACTCTTTTCAAATATATTCATACGATGATATCCGCGTGCATCATTTTTACACATACTTATTTATAAATCGATAACCGCGCACGGTTCCAAGACGGTATAATCTATCATCCTACTTCCGTGGATGATTAGTACCTCTGCCTAAAGGTTAAAGACACTTTTTGTATCACTTAAGACTTTCCCTCTGGTAATTTGACGTCTAATTTTTCCACCGATATCTATTTACAAATTATCTTGCAGTTTCTCTGAATTTTCTATAATCATGGATAAGAAAGAGAGTTGATTTTTTTATTTTTTTTTTATATCTTTTTTTCGCACTTTTTCGAATAATCTATACAAGTAACAGTGGCTGTGATTTTGACGTAAAACTGAATTGACCAGAGCAGAGGTAGAAATATCGGACAATAAAACGTGGGTCAGTAAAATGTTTGTAAAATCAAATTCCCAAAGTCGTATACGGGTATATAAATATCTGCCCAACTTACCCGTCAATAATCGTAAATGCATAAAATCGGCACGCGATGGACACGCTCGTCGAAGAATCGGGATGGGGCGGGTAGATGTAGGTAATCCGGCGTTATTCAATCCTGAAAACCATAAATTATAACTAAGAAATAATTTGTCAATGAAGAGACCCCATAATATTTATAATATTCAATATTTTTTTCCAAATTCTATGTGCGATCGCGGTCGTTCTTAAATTGGACAATTGTCGTATTATTAGCTGTCGAGAAACAATGAAGAATAAATATATACATGGTAGTGCAGAAGAGAGATGGGTGGAGTAAGGGACGCGTGTCCGTCGCGTCGTAGCCCTAAACTGTGTCATGGTCGTAAACGGCGGGCTTCTAGGAGGGCGAATAAGTAGGCCATGGCCTCAAAACTCAAACATTGGGGTTCACGCGTAGTATGGTATGTAAAAGACCATCCTGGACTGAGTTACACATAGGTAGATATATATATACGATATCCACGAGCTGAATGAAGAGAGAAAGAAAAATAAAATAAAAAATAAGTAGAACGCGCAAAATTCAATTTTTTATTTTTCATTTTTTATCTTTCTTTTGTGTTCAATACTGTCTAATAAATAAGCAAGAAAAGAGATTATCGATACGGTTCATCTCTCGGTATATAGGCTATAACACCGAACTTATATTCCAGGCTTGAGAAAATAATGAGAGAGAGCTAGTTACCATACCTAGCTGCGAATCGTATGATTGATTTATCGGTACCTAATGATTTACCGATTTATTATGTACATATATTATTATTCACAAGCGTTCAAGTTCACCTAGAGTCAAGTAAAATAGTATATATGTATATAGAGAGAGAAAGAGAGAGAGAGAAAAATCAGTTTTGTGTAATTCTTAACTCTCCACGTTTCTGACAAGCCTTTATATGCATATCGAGGGCGCGATACGACTCGGTCGCATTCGTTTCACCTCCGTATCCCTTGGGTCAATTCATTTTTAACAATAGCAATAGTTCGTATACGTTATGTAGGTAAATAGGCCGACAAAACACCCACGCGGCACGACGAAGTCGCTCTCTCTTTCAGATCATCTCCGAGATAATAGAAATCTTCGGGTTGCAGTGCAGGACGAATTTTTACACCTCTTCCTTTCGAATCCAATTTTATTTGATTTTTGTTCAATTTATTTCAGATGTTATTTCGCCTCAAATTTTCGCCCAAGATATTAACGAGAATAGAACAGATCCTGTTCATTGTTAAATTCCTGGTATGATTAATCGGTGAAAGTTTAAGTTTAGGTAATTACTATTCAAATCAAAACGAAACTGATTTAAGTAAAAAAAAAATGGAAAAAAAAAAAAAAAAAACTGTGTCAAATTAGCGAATGATAAAAGTGCTAATTTTTTAGCCTAATTAAATAAGATGCAAATAAATGGACAGACGCGGTAATGTCAGAGATGGAAAGTCTCCGCGGTTATGATCTCAACGCGTTACCGGAAGTCAACGATCACAGATCAAAGAAACCGGTATATAAAATCGTTGCTAGTTCATCAGATGAGAAAGTGTTATATTTAGCCCGGAGAGATCTATAATCCGAGCAGATTTTAAGATCCGAAATAATCAGAAGAATGATAACGATAATGGGAAATCATTCGAAAGTATATCGAGTAAAATATGTATCATTTGATCCTCAAGAAAGTATAATTCGTCTCTTGATTTCGTCGAGGGTTTAGTGCAGCTTCGAGAAGAATAGCAACAGCAGAGCAGCAGCTACTTTACAGCCTCACAAGATTATCATTTAGATGCTTTCACTTTCTCCGTGAGATCCTCGCCGAGTGACCTGAATCCTCCGGTCGTTCAACGATCAAAAAAGAAAGCCACATTTCCATTGTTTGACAGCTGGTTATATCGTTGCCCATTTTATTGTTGGCTGTATTTCTTTTTCTTCATTCTATTCTCGCCGAGAAATTTGGCAATTAATAATTACTGATTACCATCGCGCGTCGTGGGAACACGGAAACAACGATAGTAATAATGAAAGTAACAAAACCCGTAGGATATCGCAAGCTACATAGACAATGTTTCAATTTCCGATACGAACGGCCTTCGACGATCACTTATCGCGCTTTGACCCAAATGAATTGATCTAAAATTTCTTAAAGGTCGAAAATGATTCGATTCTTCGCCTAGCGGAAGTGACATTAAAAATCTGCAAACCCGTTGCCTATGGCTACCCGATTTCGCGTAGGAATTATACCAAGAATTAATTATTTGTCCAGGGTCGTATACCGCTCGAAGGGCCTTGTTCAAATTTACACGGTAAAACGCGACGCGCACTCGCCTTACGTTAGTCAGTGCGATAGATTTCTGCGGGGGAGCGATATAACGCTATTAGCTGTTCGCCGGGCCCATCCTGTTCGAGATAGCAAAGCTGAGTCGAGTTTAGTTTAGTTGTGGTTTAAATAAACCAAAGTCCCCTTGGACCACTCGGCCGTGACCCTATATACACAAATACCGACGAAAAAATTACCATTTACAAAACGTGGTGCGAGTCTCGCCCATCCGGTTGCCGGAAGTCCCTTGGCTCGAGCCCAGAGATCGGAGTTTCTCGTTTTAAGGTAGCGAAGGTGCGATGGGCTAAGCTACCTTCGGTAGTGAAATGAGCCCGTAAAACAAGAGCGTATTAACAAAGTTGAAGTTACGTCGTCAAAAGCTCCTCTTTACAGTTCTGGCAGAGGCCTTGTAAAAGTAGTTAAGTGCTTTTCAACCTACGTACGCACGTCCTGCAGCAATAATTATAACGTACCGTATAATTCATATCTGGGTTAACGGTTTTCCTTTATTTCATAGAAACACGTATATGTATGTATGAACCTATTTTAGCCTGGCGAGCCGCAGATTGACCAGCCTTTGTGAAGTCGTTCGCGAGCTTCGCGCTTCGATGTTAACGATTTATTTATCTGCTCGTATATGACAGTTAAAAGAATTACTTTACCTCGAAATTGCGCTGGAATATATTTTCGAAAAACTTATATGGAGTTCGATGATTTTTAGCGGATAAACTTTGACTCGGGTCAATTGATGTTGAATAACTGCGCGGTCGTGGGATATGAAATGAATTGTATCTCGTATTTCCGAAGTGTAAAAAGACCCGGTTATAAACTCGGCCTCGTTGAAGGCTGCCGATTAAGACGCAGTGTCAGATAATTGGCGAGAGACCAGGATCCCGCTATTCCAGTTTCTGCAAAGCGACGTCTTATTACGCAAGTAGGAGACATACTGTGTTTGAAATAGTGATTAAATTTGTCCTCGAGCGTAATGGATCCTCGGAGGATATGATCCAGCTGAAACCCGGTGTCTTATCGTAACTCTAGTCTAATTTGAACAGAAAATTTTCTTTTTTTTTTTTTCTTCATTTTCGATTTTTTTCAAATCGTTCGATCCGTGTATGATAAAAATGAAACTAACGAGGCTGTCCTTGACTGCAGCTCACCTTCCTGGTGCAACCAAATATGTAATCTTTCTCTCGACCTTGTCGCCCCCCAGCTATAAACCTGCCTTCGTTCAGGCCTCGTAACTGTGAGATAGGAACGCGATGACGTATACTCGTCGCAATGACGCGTATAAAGTACCGTAACAAACCAGATCTCTTTCTCTACAAGGTATACCCCCCAGCCCAGCATCCTTTTGGTTTGGTCCTTGAGTCCCTGTCTATACTAGTAAACTACACCTTCGAATGATGAGTCCCGCGCCTTGAGAGGGGCAACCCGTTAGCCAGGAATTCCATGGTATCTCATTTTCACAGGAGAAAATAATCGTGGGTTTTTCCGCTCTAGGATTTTCCAAAAAAATTTCACAGCAATTTTTTTGTTTTTTTTTCTTGTACAGATGATTTTTTTTTTTTTTCATTCGAGATAAAGAAGGGCAGTTTTATCTTCTCGATTAAACAATGAAGATAATGAATTTCATATGTATCCACGTATGGAAGCGAAATCTACTTTCCAATTTCTTTTATTTTTCATCTGCCTGGTGTGACGCGACGTCCACCGCAACGTCCTGCGTCCCATGGCCAAAACCGTCGCGTGTCACACGCTTCTAAAGCTCCGCCAAAACCGCTACGGTTTCCGGTTTTTCAATACGGGTGATGAATTCTGCTAACTTTCCTGTTGCTCGGCCAGGAGCCACACGTACTAGTGTGTAACTAATGTACAGATGAAAGCTCACGCGATATCGTATACCGTATATGTATATAGTTATATACACGTATACGAATGTGGGTACCGATATGTATAATAGAGTCTATTTATATCGAGTCGTAACGATTCCTCGTTTACATGTGCCGGAAGCACCGTTACATTTCTCAATTTTCCTTGTACGAGTAAAATAAAGCGGGGGAATTTTCAAGGTAGTTCTACGAACCGCGGGAAGAGATTAGATACATTCGTATACATATACAAAAATGTGATAAATATCGCGATACGTTGAAACGTAGCGAATTATCTAATGGGAAGTCTAGCCTAGTTAGAAAATCGACTGTTTTCGTTTTTCCGACGCAATAATTCGGAAAAAAGGAAAGAAAGGAAAAAAAAAACTGAATTTCCTTAGAAATCGTATATACGGAAGAAGGGTATGTCTTCGCGGAGTTAAATTCTTTGTAAATTAGCGTAAAAGCTGAGTTTTTTCATTCCGCAAGCGTATCGTCGAGGACACGCAGCCTCGTTACTTTTCTATGGATAGGTACTTTATGGATATGAATTGCGCGAGCTAGAGAGGCTCACCTTTATTCACGGTTTGCGACTGTTTGTTCGTTGATTGGAAACGATTATAGCTATTCGTCGCGATCTTAACTGCCTCCGAAGGTCGGTTAGCTGGACTCAAAGGATCCTCGTTAATCTTTGATTACGCGAATAATGAAGCGAGAAGATTATTTCCATGAACTTTATTTTACATAGAAAATTAATTGATCGTCGTTAATATTATATTCCATATGATTACAAAATTCTGTATTTTTTTTTTCTAACGTTTTTCCCCTCTTTATCTCAGATCGGTTCGTCACGTCTAGGTCGTGCCTCTTTAGCAAATAAATTACGTCGTTATACATTACGGTATAGGCACCGAGCATTACGCATTATATATAGCCCCGACCAGAGAAAATAACTATTTACATTGTTCCACGAAGTTTACTCAGAATCGTCGAATAGTTACTTAAAGTTATAAATATCCCGCGATGTGCAGAGGGGGTGAGAGAGAATGAAATTTTCCATTCGTAGAAAACGGAATGATTACTTGAACAGCCGGTATATCATCTCCCGATTTCGATTAGAATCGAAAGGAAGAGAAAAGGAAAAATAAAAAGCAAAGAATAGAAGAAGCTTTTCGACCGATATATACGCACCTATATGTATATCTTACGTCACGTTTCCGTAAAAAACGGGGGGCTGTAACAGCGGGCTAAGCTTAGCTTTATACACGTGCTTACGAAAGTCACGTGACTAAATTTCCCGTATTATAAATTAATTATAAATCACGGTGAGACCGCGGTATATGTAACCTGAATAAAATTAATTAAAACCTATGGCGATAAGTAAACGTGAGATTATTCCCATTAGACATTTAATTCGCTGAGTTTTAGGATCAGGGGTGGATTTCATGGGTAGAAATTACGATTTCTTTTTATCCGTATCGAACGGATATGGTGAGAGAGAAAAAAAAAAGAAAAAAAAATTGAAAATAAAAGTGTCATTGCTTATAACCCTTTTATACGTATATATACCCGGTTCATTAATAATTTCTAAAAGATTTGGGAAAAAGTTTCATCCCGTTGGGAGTTCGTGGGAAGGTCACCCCGGCGCGTGTCAAGGTCGTTAAGCTTTTCCTCGCCCCCGGTTAAATTCGACCGACTCGACCTCTGCGCCCACCACAACCACCACCACCACCACCACCACCACTTCGCAAAACCACCCGCCTATACCCGATATAAGCGACGTAAGGGTGGAGAAAAACGTTACGCGAATTCAGAACCTGCGTAACGTCCGTCAGAAGGGCTAATGTCACGGGAGCAAAAAAAAAAAAAAAACGAAAGAAACGAAAAAAAAAAAAACCCATACGAAATTTATTTAAACCGGATTATAAATGTCGAGGAGAATTCTACTCCGCGAAGAGGTAGGTAGTACGTATACGTGTATGGGGTTGAATGGATTAATTCCATCAACGCCTTTGTTTACCAAATTTATACCCGCGGAGGATGAACACGTATTATACGTGAACCGGTGAATATCGGTGGCAGACAACCCCTCTGAAAGTTTATCTTCCTTATATTCTGTATTATATAAATTGATTGAAGTTTACAATCTGCGAAGCGAAACTTAGTATTTCAATTAATTGCTATACCATTATAAACTATGTCACGTTATGTTTCTTTATATGTATATATGTATATATATTCTTACCGATGATGTTACGATATCGGTACATAATTAAACCCTTAATAGAAATTAGTGATCATTCCTTGTACCAAAAAAAAAAATTAAGAAAAAAATAAACCATCGTATATTCATGCGAAATTATTTTCGCACACGATTTTACATCGTCTTCTCACTCCTGTGAATCGTTTTCTATTTTTTTTTTTTTTTTGCTTATAGACGAGATTTTACCTTATCTGTATCAGTCGTATACATGGGTGGCTATGCAACGATACAATCGTATAAGGACGATTCAACCTTCAGTTTTCCCGATACTGTCTTTCGAGATGACTTTTTGCCTCCTCTATTCGTCTGACCCTTTGTCTCGCAACCTCAATCGTAGATTCCCAGCGATTTTCCAACTCCCTCAGTTTTTCTTGGCTCTGTTCCCCCTCGCTTCCTCTAGTTCATCCACCGTGTATCTTTATCTTTCTCTCTCGCCACCCTGACGTCGATTCGCACGCGTCTTTTGTGCGCACTATGGCCGAGGGTAAGGTTGGTGGCTCGCCCTTGACTAGGGGTGACCGTGACCCGTCCCGAGGCCGCCGCGAACTCTCCGCACCCCCGAAACCCAAAGCGAGGCGTCGCGGCGCGTGCCGTCGAGGTCATCCCCCGGGCATCTTCCCCCGACACCGCTCGCCTCGGTTCCAGCTGTTCCTCTTCTCTTCGATCCAAAAAGGATCTTAGGATATTATCAAACGCGTAATAAATTTACTTTATATAGTTTGACAAATCCACTTGAGCTTATACCAAAAATTATTCAGACTTTTTGGGGAATCTATTAAATCGCACATATATCTATATATTTTTTTTTCCAAAAATTACGTATAGGGTGAGTCTGCGAATTTTCTTCAGTCTCGTTCCTCTCCTCTTCTATTGTTATTTCTTTCTCTGATTTGGTATTTCAGTCGCCATATTGTCACCCGTTTACAGCATCGATTTGATTAAAATTCGATTCACGAAACCAAGAGAGAAAAACCGTGCGAAATAACGCGGGGTGAAAAACTGCAGGGAAAGCGCTCTCCGGATTCAGTACGTGAAAAATTGTGGAACGCGAGTACAAAGTTCACAGTATATATTTCTTTTATCTTTTTTTTGGTCCAACAGCAAAATAGAAGAAACTGAGTCAAAAAGGAAAAAAAATTGCACGGGAATTTGAACGATCGCTTACTCGGTTTTCTATCCATTTCTCTATGTACTATCACATTTGAGATTCTTTGCCGCAAAAATATAATGGATCGTATATGTAAAACGATGGGATGTGACAAAAATTCTTACGAGTAAGAGAGAGAGAGAGAGACTGGCGATGATAAAAAAGGGTATTGCGTAAAATCCATCTCCAAAATGTCATCGAAAATTTTTGTTCTTTTTATTTTTCCCCCGCGAATAATAATCGCGAATGATTGATTAGCTGAAATATACCTATCGGTCCACTCCATCACTCGCCTAAATACGCCACGATTGATTATCGTAACTCAAGAAGAAAAAAAAGGAACAAAAAATTTAAAAAAAATCAGTTGTTAATGGATGAGCATTTCCACCCCTAGGCAAATTTCTAATCAAGTGGACGATTATTTAATCTGACGTAATATTGTTATAGAATGTCTGGAATATCAGGCATGGTATATAGCACAGATATATCGTTTCGTAAATCGTAATATCGAAGTATAAAAATTATAAAAACAATTGTGTAAATATAAAGTCTCTCTTATACATGCGAATAATTATTGCAGATTCTGTGACTTTTTTTTATGATTAAATATAATTATACGAGTTCACTATAACGATATTCGAATTCTCTATGCTCTAGGCATGTGTATCTTGTACTTTACCATATTAACCTTTAACCTTAACCTTTCTCTCTTTATCTTTCTTTCCCATGGCTTTGACGTATTCCCTGGAGAAAAACCTTTTCCCATTATTTTTCTTTCACATTTTTTTTCTTCCTATTTTTCTTCTTTCCTTTTTTCTCTTCGCCCTCTTCATCTCCACGGATTTTCACTCCGCGGCTCTCTTCGCATTTTGCGGATTTATTTGATTTGCCAAGAAGTGGAAGAGGGACGCCTCATCCTATAGCGTCTTTCAATATTATCACACCTAATAGTGTAACTTTTATTTCCCCCAAATATCGTTCTCTACGTCAACCTATTAGTCATCGTCATTAAATATCAAAAAAAAAAAAATTGAACGAATCAAGAAAATTGATTATAATGAAACAAAAACAAAAAGAAAATAGAAATTTCGCAAGCCATTAGTTTATTAGTTTATATACGTATATATATTTTTTTAAATACTCTCTGGTTCAACGGCCCCTTCGTAATTATAGGAATCGCACGAGATGTGTTCGAGAGGTAATAAAAGGAACCCGGAAAGTATAATCGGAATGAATCGAATCAGTATTCAAAAGTATGCAGATATTCAAAAGAGCTTTCGAGAAGCTGTGGAGTTTAAATTACCTAGCTACTAGAGTGGACCAGTTTATACTGAAACTTTATCACTGATGTGAGCATGACTAGCGACTGAAGTGACTGGTGAGTCACGGATCCCGTTAATTATGCTGTTTTATTAATTTATGGCGAAAGATCAGAGCACGTAGTGCGTTGGTAAAAAAAAAAAAAATCGCGTTTAATTCGCGTCAGTGTATATTTCGATGGAATGAATTCTTCTCGGTAGATGAAAAAGTCTAGCTAAGGGTACCCCTAAGTACTTGATAAAGATTGATGAATAAGTTCGCCCGGGTCTAGCTGGTTTCATGAAATACATAGAAATGATAAATCGCGATACTCACAGAGTTGTAAAACTGAGGTAAAACATCGTTACCCCGAAACGTAACGTATGGATATTTTATCACTCGCGTTGCCGGATATTTATCTTATGATGAAAAGATCCTGCGGTGTGAAAAATACCCTAGAATTTTCTCGTAAATCGGAAAGTATAAAAATACTGAAAGAAAAGTACCCGCATTATCTAGTTCCAGGTCCACCGCGTACAAGTATCAGTGCAACGAGTGTAAAACTAAAACAGGATCAGTTTTCATTGAAACTAGAAAAAAAATAAATAAAATAGAAATAAAACTGACGACCCAGCTGTCAAAAGTTGATCAAAATTTCCCACGAATTTTCAAAAAGAGTACAGAGTAAAGTGAATCGTACCATATACTTGTAATCGCGGGGCAAGACCCTGTTGGCAAAAATTTTATCAGGTTAACTCGCGATTTCCTGTTCGTTGTATCGTAGTAGATGGTAGGATAAGAAAAGAATGAAAAAAGAAAAAAGAAAAAAAAAACGAAAAAACTAAAATGAATAAATGATTCTGTAACTATGTCATGAGATCGTGATTCATTGAGTAGCTGATGCTCTCTGTACTCCTCCCACGTCATATCATATCGGTGTGATTCATCTCGTATCGGATATTTAATTACTTCACCGAAGAGATAAATGCTAACGCGATATTATAAACTTTTCATCTTAGTCTGGTATATCGTATTTGGAATTGTAACAAATTATCGATGAGCTAATTTCCATCTTGTACTCATTGTCAGACCTAGACGTGGGTGAATTAATGAGCGTGTATAAAATTCCGCAATGAAAATGATGTGCTCTTATTTTCTTCCAGTTCTTTTTTTTTGTCTTCCTATTTTTCTATTTTTCTATTTTTCTATTTTTTTTTTTTTTTTTGTTTTATTCTAGATCTAATCAACCAGATGATCTCCCGCAACCAATGGTCAAGGTGACAGCTAACAGGGGAAGCTGATTGCTCATACCGAACCGACATTACGAAGACCTTGTGCTAATTATTTCAATTTTTATTTTTCACTCGGTTAGATAGTGCACTTATACGTATACGTACCCTGCCTACATAGTATATCTTCCAGTTTCTCCACATATATAAGATCGCGATGTTGTTTTCTATTAACAACGATCGTTGGTCAAGGAAATTTTGTAATAATCTCAATTTTTATTGTCGGTCCCGTTTAGTCCTGGGAAAGTATATATATTAGTAAGAAAAGGATAATGCTTCGAATAAAAAAAGCAAAGAATCCAGAATAACGCGATTTGAATTTTTTTTCTTTTTTTTCCTTTTTTTTATCCCCAATTTTGAATATTCAGTTTTTTTTTCTTTGCTCCCGCATTCTGCCACCCCTATATATAGAGATTCCTGTTCGCGATTGGCCACTTAAGGGAACCAACTGAACCTAACTTTACCCGACCTTGAGCACACCCCAGGGTGGTCGTTCTACCCCCATGAAATATTGATGCTCGAGAGTTTTTTGTTTTTTTTTTCTTTCTTTCTTTTTGTCCTCTCCCTCCGGACTCGCTCACTCTTTTTTCCCCGTATTTTTTTTTTTTTTTTTTTTTTTTTTTTCACCTACCCCTTAAACGTAGGAATGAATATTTATTTCCGGTGAAAAGATGTTTCCGTGAAATTCTTTCTCACCCGAGGCTGGGTCACCTTTATCATTTTCTATGCACTCCTACTTCTTAAAAAAAAAAAAAAAAAAAATAAATAAATAATCCCGAAATCATCGACCGTAGCCCGTTTCCCTTTTTTCCTTTTTATACTCCCCCCTTTTTTTCCAGCAGTTTAGAAATTTCGCGATAGAAAAAAAACGCCGGGAAACAGCCTGCCAAAAATTCGCGTTCGTCTTACACACGAGAAACTTCTTCCCTGTACCCTAAACCCTTAACGCCGTACGCGTTACTGGCCCCGAATTTTTTTTTTTTTTTTTTTTTTTACCCTACACGTGCCGACCTTGGTATATATATATATATTTATTTTGTCACCCTCGTCGACCTCGCGAATAAAGGGTCGCCAAGACTTGATGTTATATCGGGTTTGTACCGTGCGCTTTGCTGGGGCCTCGGTCCGATGACCCTGACACGAGTTGACCTCGACTTGGTCGGGTGGTATCGCTCAAGGTCTAATATCCGAGGGTGTGCAATTTTAATAATAAAATGTGATAACGGTCTCGGTGGATGTGGACATCACGATTATGAACACACACACGCACACATATTTGTATTACATTAGATTATATTCGTTAGAAATTTTCATTTTTTTTTTCTTTTTTTTTCAATCCTCATGCGGTGACAAATTGTTGTTCTCCACTGATTTATTCATTATCCACAATCCTCGTAGATTATAAATAATATAATTATTGTATTCGATATAGAATTTATCGACAGTGGGATTTTAATTATGTGCTGAGATAGAAAATCAGAAGAAAAAAAAATGTAGTAGTACGATTATTTATTTATCTTTGAATAATTAGTATGAATGAACTATAATAAGTATTTCAGAATGGATAACGGTAGACGGGTATTATCAATCAGTCGTAGAAACGTGGGTAAAGTAAAGGCAGCGAGGACCTTGACATTTCATCGGAAATTATCGTAGCATTTGATTACGCATTATACATGTGAGATTTTTTTTTCTTTTCTTTATTCGAACGCGTTTCGAAATATAGGAATAAAGGGAACGACGAAGTGTAGCTTGAGAAATAAAGGATGCGGTGATCTCGGTTTTTACGATATCAAAATCGCGGATAAAACGAGATATCGAAAAGCAATTTGAACTGGATAAAAACTGCGATGAAATATTCGCGTCGAAAGAATGACGAAGGTATACCCACGTATGTATATATATATATATATATATATTAGAAATATTCTAGCTGCGAAAAGGGAATTGGGGAAAAAAGAATAAAAAAAAAGAAAAAGAAAAATCGAAAGGATTTATAAGAGGAAGTCAAGCCGTGTAAAGAATGGTGAGAAATTTAAACCGACAGATATATATACAGAATGTGTTTCGCCTTCTCGAACCTGTTTCCACTCGGATTTTCTCTGACGTTGAACATCAGCTCAAATTTTTCCCAAAACTGTAAACCGTAAAAATAAAAATAATAATTCCGGAATACGGTAATTCTCGATCATTTCGTTTTCAATTAACTTTCCGCATACGATTATCTACTACGTATAATTAATTTCTCGACCTTGGTTCGAGGTGTTTGTTTTTGGTTACTCGCGAAATTAATATGCCTACGCGGAATTCCATTCTCCAAGGTCTTCAAATTTGCATGCCGTTAAATAACCCGGTAAAAATCTAACCCGGAAAAGAGACAGATATCTGTTCGACTATTACATATAACCGTAGCCGCTGTATCGTGTAACGCGGGTGAAGGCCGAATAGGTGAATTTTACAGGAACGAGGAAGTCGCAGTGGCGAAAGACCTTCGGCTTCGGAGCTAAAGCTCGCAGCGCGTAAACGTTGAAATTTGCAAAGAACCCATCAAGCCGAGAGGAGGCGCTCCTAATTATTTTAGTTCAATATTAATAACGACGCGCATTAATGCGACAACTAGATGTCCTTCGGTGGTAATGGCAATCCATAACTATTAACGTCGATTCGAAACGATCGTACGTGACGGAGGTGGCTCGCTGCAACGCACGTGCTCAAGTAAGCACGCGTATGATATAGACGTGTGCCTAAAGATGCGATTGAAGTTACGTTTTCTTTTCGTTTTCTTTTCGTTTTTTTTTTTTTTTGTTTCTCTAAATTTTTGGATTATTTCAATTAAAAAATTACACCAGCGCAAAGTTGTCGTCGTTGGAAATTTAACTTGTCTTAAAAATTTAGGGCGCCACCTGGCCCGTCTGGGTTGTTCCAAGTAAAAAACTTAACGATTTGAAACGTAGGAGATAAACGACGGGGAAACGAAAAAAAAAAAAGAAAAAAAAAAAAGAATTTATGCATACATATATTTGTTCGACTTTTGACCGGTAGGTAATAATTAACTGTATATCATTATGTGTATAATACACATACGTACACGGAATAAAATTACTTTCAAGGATATACATATTTTTCGAAAATATATATAAGATTATAATTATTGTAGACAAAACTCGCTGAGATGTTTGGCAACTTTTTCTTTATTATAAAATCGGAAAGTTTTTAGAATTTTATACTAAATTTTATATCGTTATAACAGACTGTGATCTCCGCGCCTACGCAAAAATTAATTAATTCAAATAGCAGACTCTTCCGAAATGTCAGAATCGAATTCTCCTTGATTCTAGGTGTCGGAAATGAATCGCTTCTAATTAGTGAATTAAATTTTTCTTCAATTCTTGAATCTGTAACGACGAAGCTAACTGTTAAATGACGTGTCAAATATCGTAAGAAAAAATCTGCCCCTCCCTAATTATCGCGAGACTAATATCTCATCGAAGAAACAAAATCTATAACATTTAAATTACGTTATTTAACGCCGAGGTAGGTATATACACGTGTATTAAATAATTAAATAAGAGAAGACTAATTACAACCGGGTAAAAAAAAAAAAAAAAAACGAACTGCCTCGTTTAAGATAAATGAAAAATTGTTCATGAATCCGAGGCCAGCAGGTGGTGCCTTGGAATATCGCAGCTAAGTATTCTACAGGAGAACATCTGCCAGCAGTCCTTATCGGGGTCAATCATTGTTAAGGATTTTTATTCGCAAAAAGATAATAAAGATTTGAAAAAAAAAAACGGAAAATCCCTATCGACAATTTCGCACCCTCGTATAAATCGTCGGACTTAAAGAACGTCCCGATCGGTCAAAGTGCGGCTAAAAATCGTTTCGATCGCTATAATTATCAACGAGGATAACGAACGCCATGTGTCCGCGAGTACGTATCACGTATCACTCGTGACCTATAAACACATGGGGAAAAAAAGAAACCCGTAGATAAATAATTTTAGGGCTAGTGGTTGGGGTGTCTGTCCATACACGTTGACCTGGAAAGTAGGTGAAGCACGGTTTTCTCTCCGAGCACCTGGCAGCCTTGAGTGAAATAAAACAGCAATAAGTATTATAATAACGGGGTGTCAAGTCACCTGGATTACTTTTTATCCCACTATCCCCTTCGCTACTTACGTATACGTTACACAAATGTCTGATTAAAAAAATTTGAGATAAAATTAAAGATAAAAAAAACTACCGCGAATCTTCTGCCAAGGAAGACCACCCTTGTCAGCGGATGGTAATTTAAACCACTTCCACGGTCTCGTGGATAGGACATATCCATGCTGGTACTTGGGGCGCGGGTGCCCGGGTTCTTTGTACACCGTCGAAAGCTTTGTCGTTCGCTTTAACGCGCGGATAAAAATTTCGCCGAGCGGTTGAGAGCCCTTCAGGTAGATGTGAGAACGGTGTAAAGTGGCGATTGGGATGTTTGTTTCATTCCGTTCGATTTGATTCCGTATTTTATTTCTTTTTTTTTTTTTTTTTTTTCTTTCACGATACTTTCTCGACGTTAAAGCGTTTCCCGAAGATCATTTGTAACAATTATAACTACATCGTGTTATATAAACCGATGATGAAATAGCCGAAGAGAGGGAGAGAGATGGGAGAGAGAGAGAGAGAGAGAGAGAGAGAGAGAGAGAATTGGAACGGTTATATACGCCACAGGACATGATGAAACGTTTATAAACAATCACTAAGGACGTGTTAAAGCAGTGCTAATGTAAATATTTGGATACGATCGATAACCCGTTACGTCATAGGGAATTACGTAATTTGTTTAAACGCTGGGGAAATTAAGATCGAACGGGAAGTGACTTGGGACAGACGATTCCTCGGCTATACACCGTGTCTTATTTTCTTCTCATTCTTCATCGTGAAACTGCACTTTGATTCGTTTTCAATCTATACAACATGCGAGTTCGGAGGATTCCCAGATCAATGAACCTTTCGGTTCTAGCTTATTTCGAGAAGAACGTTTCAAAACCAATACCACAAGCCCAGTGCTTTCGATTTCCATAAAATTGGTCATTCAAATTTTGAAAATAAGGTAAAAAGCTGATCCGTTAAAAAAAAAAAAAAGAAAAAAGAAAAAAAAAACTCTCTTTTACATAGCAAGGTGCAGAATAGCGAGAGAGTTATTATCGTCTAGATCAACAGGTTGGGGTGACGCAGGTCGTGGTAAAGCTCCTGCTGCCACTGCAGGGGTATAGAGCTTCGTATGGTAGGAATTGGTAAGCAAGGTAAAATGCGGGCTGAATATAACCTCCATCTACCCCTAAACTATACTTATACGTACGTATACATAGATTTACGGCTCTACATATACGTATTTACCAACGTTTCCGAGTCGGTTACAATACAGGGGTGTTTTCATTCGCTCGTGTTCCCAGGGTCGAGGCTAGGCCGAGCTTTACCTCGCTTTGCTTTGCTTTGCTTTGCTTTGCTTTGCTTTGCTTTGCTCTGCTCTGCTTTGCTTTGGTTTAACGGGGTTGGTGGCTGAGTCTGCTTACGTCACAGTGACGTCAGGGCTACACCCCACGCGCACGTTGGCCAGGGTGTCTCTGGCCTGCGCCTGACATTGACATTGCCAGCATCGATCGGTAGCTGGTGGAAGTGGCCACCTTCGAAGAAGGCGAAGGCAAAGGCGAAGGGCAAAGGTAGATTCAAGGCGATGGATAAAATGAATGAAAATCGAAGAGGGAGTAAGAGGGGGATGATCAGAGAAATGTTCGATCAGCATCTCTTCACGTTTTAATCAATAAAATTAAAATAACAGCCATAAACAAGTCTGATCGATAATTTGAATCATGAGTAACGAGACAATTCTTGCGGTTTGTGGTGTGATGCTGCTCGTAGGATTAACCCTGGACCACCAAGAAAGTCCCGGAGTAAATTTTTCTGTATAAATCCATTTATCACGGAAGTGTTTAACTCTACATCCCCAGCTCCGTTGAACGATCTAATCCAAAAAGATCTGCTACCCTACCTTCCCACCTCTACCCTACTCTACCCTACTCTACCCTTTCCAACCCTCTGTATCTACCTTTGACCTTAACTTGACCTTTTTAAGGTCGAGCCACGTGCCAAGTTTACAACCCCTATAGCAAAGGCCTTCTATATGTATAGAGACATTTTATTCCCTATGTATATACAATGATACATAATATGTATATGTCTGAGAGTATAAATTTCGTTTGGGGACGACTAATTTGTTTGGATATTATGCTTTTGGGACACTCAAAAAGGACCCTGTAAATCGATTCTCTAATCGTGTGACGTAACGCTTAAATACGACGTCGAAGAACTATATAATTTAGTAAATTTTAATGAATAATTAATAACGAATTGTAATTAAAAATATTCGGGAAACGTAGAAAAAGGAAGGAGATTTTTTACTCGAAAATTGTTTGACGGAGTATTTGATTTTTTTATTTATTTTTTTTTCATTTCGTTAAATCTCGAGCTGTGTCTACGACGCGTTAGTTTCTCTACGGTGTTTTACGGTGAAAACCGATCTGCATTATTTATTGGCCACATCCTCCGAGACGAACGATACGTTGACCGTTGTGATTCACCCTGCGTATATTATTCTCGGAATCTTCCATAAACGATAACTTACAGACGTCCTTACCAGCTTAGCTCGAGTGCTGTGATTCCCGAAGACTTATGGCCATATCTATATATCTCAACTATACGATGCAGCTGCGGCGATAATCTAGATCACAAAATTATGCACGAACTCACATTCGTACAAGGGAATTCAAACACGTCGAGTAAACTTATTGACGTCTTCAGTCTTCGTCGTGGAAAAACTGCGATATATTCCAATTCCAATTAACATTAGCTGCCTGGCTCAACTATACCTCGAACCGATTTTTGCTATAGAATCATATTCGCTGATTTGATACGCGTCCGATCGGCACCCGCGATCGTTTCTCTCCTATCCTCCGATCATTGGGATCTGTGAATCCTCCCGCTAAATCACCGTCGTTATAGTATATTAATTTATTTATACGAACGATAAGTGCCTCTGTATGGCCTTGGCCTTGTGCGTCACGACTACTTGTAAGTATTCAGATTATTCCTCGTGAGTCACGATAAATTATTCACTCCGTTTGCTCCTGGCTATGCGTTTGTAGGAGCACGCAACTGCTAAAAATATCATTTCCGTTTCGCCGCGTATAACACGTATACGTGTATAAATACGTAGATATACATATATACCATACAAATGAAACGTATATCGTCAAAGGTCTTCGGTGTTGTTGATCAAATGGAAGAACGCGAGTCCTCAATGCGTCTGGACTCGACGCCGCGACGTCTCTGTTCCTTTTCTGGCGAAATTTTTTTTCTTCCGGGGAAAACGATGGAATCCGAACCGTTTAATCAAACGAGATAAAATTCGCTCGTTTATTCGTCCGAAATAAAACGGAAAAATCTTCTCTTTACAAATTTTCGACCAGCTTACAATTTTCTATCGTCAAGTTCCGTTCTGTGAACGGATACCCCGATCACTTATAATCCAAATTTATGATATCTGAGAGAAATAGAAAACCGTAGAGAGGGCGGTTAAAGTATTTTCGCAAAATTATACGGAATTCAGGATCAACAAGTATAATACGAGTACACTTCGGTACCTACCCCCCATACACACGACCAACCCAGAGATCCGTTTCATTTTTACATTAAATTACTCGTACGAGATGATCAGGAGATTCTCTAGGTCGTTTTGTATAATTTATTATTATAACGCGTTTGTACGCAGACAATTTGCAAATACCCACATACCATATGTATATGCGTGTACCTAGTTATAGCAGAAATAAATATGATTTAAAGATGTTCATTTCGTCTGTCTTTATTTCTCTGATCCAAAGCTCGTTGACTCCATTCCTATATCCCATATTTCCTATATATGTATAAGATGGTCGAGGTTTATCTTTGGCAATTTAATTCTATGGGTCTTCTTCTGCGTTGATAGTTGATGCAGCGTTGGCGAGTGTATATAGCAATTAGCGGAATATAGTGCATGAATAATGCACGCACTGTGCGTAAACTCTTACAAGGTCGTCAAGAGAGGGGAATAAAGAGTAAAGAGTAAAGAGTAAAGAGGTGACGGAGAAGGGAGAAGAGGTATTTCAAACGAGTATGTATGCACGTACGTACGTATACGTACGTATACACATATACGTATAAAATACGTGTATCGCCTTCTTCTACCACTACGACTCGGCTGCAGTAACGGTTGCCTCGACATACATATCGCTGAACAAAGGGTTTGATAGAGATTCACTTTACTCGCAATAAAATCTCTCGGTAATTATTACACACACGTGTATCTATATCGTACACGCATACTTACGACTCAAAGGTTCGTGGGAATGAATATAATCAATTCGTTGCAGCAAAAAAAAAAAAAAAAAAAAAAAAAAGGAAAAAGAAAAATCGAGAAAAATATATCCGAATGAATTTTTGCGAAAACAAAAGAAAACCGGAAAACTTCATTTTTTATTACCTCAGAGAGTTTTGGGTCAAATTTTGCACAGCGTTTCCGTAGTGTAGTGGTTATCACGTGTGCTTCACACGCACAAGGCCCCCGGTTCGATCCCGGGCGGAAACAGGTTGATAATATATTTTGTCTGTTAATATTAGAACGAGTGAATTTTTTATTTTTTTTGTTCGTTTATTTCCCTCTATTATTTTTAAATGGATAATTTTTAAAACTATATATATACTCTCGGTGGTACTTCCTGCTGTTTAAGGTGTACAGAATAATATATGTAATGTCTGCAATAATGACCTCGCGCTGATGCGATACTCAAAGAAAGATGAGGGAATAATAATAAGAATAATAATAATATTATTATATTATTTATTTATCGTTTATCCAAGAGCGAAAATATTTGCCGCGTCGACCTGTGTATGTATGTATGTATATATGTATGTAGAATATATCGCGCACCGTCTATGTATCTTTAAATAACTCTACTTTGACATTGTCTGCAGTCATACAGTTTATATATTGTTAAATCTTACCAAGTTATACGCAATACACACACATATATATAT
The DNA here is from genome assembly GCA_963966615.1 of Tenthredo amoena. Lineage (NCBI taxonomy): Eukaryota > Metazoa > Arthropoda > Insecta > Hymenoptera > Tenthredinidae > Tenthredo > Tenthredo amoena. The sequence goes on along the minus strand of OZ016492.1, from coordinate 4,063,922 downwards.
ATATATATAGCTATCTCGTATATAAACTACGTGACTTTTTCCTCCCTGATAATAATCGAAAATTTCCACCCCACCGACAACTGGGATTCGATAGGTGAATTTAAAAGTAAATTGATTCGTAGTTAACGATAAATAAGATCCTCTAATTAGGTTGGCAAAAAAATCACGGGATATAAATTGCAACGTACGTTTCATTCCGGGAATACGTTGCGTATAGATCCGCGACTTATTGTACTCGTATATACGTATTACAAGATTCGTTTAAATACACAAAGATTATAATAACACGCGAAAAGAACGTATTATATACATATACGTATATAATGCAGAATGAAGAGGCAGGAAGGGTTTAGAGTATATAGAAGAGTAAGGGGGGGGGGGGGGGGGGGGGGAGAGAGAGAGAGAGAGAGGTGAGCATTATTCTCTTTCATTTTCTTTTACTTATTTTATTTATATTATTTTTCAGTCTGCTGTAGCTTCAGAGACTGAACCCCGACCGAGTGCGTTGCCCTACGCACGTATATTCAACAACAAAGAGATAGCGGTGCAGAAGCAGAACTGCAGAACTGCAGAACTGCAGAACCGCAGAACTGCATAGCTACGCTATGCTTCGCCGAGGTCTATCTCACCGCCGTAACGATGCTGCAGTTCTTCTCCCGAGTCTGCGAAGCGGTTATTAGTTCGCGTTGTCGTTCGCGGAAGACTGCGAAGATGATACGAATATCTATAGATATATGTATATATCTATTACAGCTATACGAGTATCAAAGGGGTTACGCGGAGAGAAACTTCGCGCAACGTTTGGAAAAAAAAACAAAAAAAAGAAAAAAAAAATTGCAACAAAGAAAGAAAGAAAAAAAAAAAAAAAACCAATTCATTCCCTTATCCACACGGATTCGAATAAATTCGCTAATCTATAAAACAGTTTCGGCAACCGTAATAATAATAATAATAATAATAATAATTTATCGATGAATGAGGGCGATCAGTGATAGTGGTGGTGGTGGTGGTAGTGGATAAATTTTAAGCGGGGGAGTAGGGATGCCGATGTGCGAAAGATATTTTTATTGGACGTCTGTAGTACCAGACTGGCTACAGGCTCGCGGTTCACAGGACGTTAACCCCCGCCCGTGTTGGCATCATCGTGGTCTCTGCTTCGTCGTCGTCGTCGTTGCCTCCCGATACATATATACTATACCACGATAGTCCGGATCGCGTTACTAACGTCCCTTTCCACCGCTCTAATTCCTCTACGTATGTACTTATAATCTATCCCCTTCCTTCGGGCACCCCATTATCACCGGCGATATACGTGCACCAGTTAATCTGCGACGAAGAATAATGAAAAAAAAAAAAATTAAAAAAAAAAAAAAAAAAAAACGAGTCTTGATTTGAACCCCGTTATCATTTTTCTTCGATTTTCATTGAAAATTTTTATCAAAAGGCGATAAATTTCTCTACTTCGTTAATTAACCCGTATATAGATGTGTGAAAGTTTGAAAGCTCGTTGATCCGAAGTCTCTGCGCTTGACTGTTTATCGATTGATACGCGAATCGAAGCGTAGACGTTAATTTGCGAACTTAGTTTTATCCCTTATTAAACCACAACTTAGGTATACGCAGAACTTGAGAATTCTTTGAGAATTGAAGAAGCGCAACATCGTCGGTCTACAATTTCTAAGGAACTTCGTAGTATAACAGCTGAAGAGGGGTAAAGAGACGAGACTAAGGAATCGCGAGGGACAGACAGGGGGATGCACCGACCTTGGTAGCGCTTGGATTTTTGCGTCTGCTACAGAACGTTAACCCCGATTCTTAGACGCTCGCGATGAAACGGTGGACAACCGACCAAAGCCCCGAGGAAAGGATGGAGAGTACGGTGACGGAGGCCCTAAGGACTCGTTCGCGGTTTATGTACCAAATTTGCAAAATAAAATAACGAATTATCAAAAAATTTACGTTTGAATAGAAAAATAATATACCTGTACGAAATTTCCCCCCCGATATATCCGCGATTCGATTCATAATCTTCGTTGTTCATTAAAGCGAGTCAAGACAATGAACCCTGCGACGATATAGATATATTTATTTGACATTTTTATTTGCGACGTGTCGGCAATGAACTTGAGCTTATCGCTTAAAACGAACTCTCTTTTTTTTCCCCAATATAAGAGCACTATCTATATTTCATATCGTTAGATAGTATGAAAAAACTGTCGAGGTTCATATATACGATTAAGAGTTCTTATCAGCGGGTCGGTAATCGTATGATACGATCAACGCCTACGCATTGATACGTTTCCTCTGGTTATTTCATTTCAAAGAACAACGTACCGTACGATATGACGAAGCTATATAATTCGGCAACTATATATAGGTATATCCCGAAATAATTTCATTCATTATAATATAAGAATTTTCTTTGTGCATCGATCGGAGTATAGATATAATGTTATATATAGAATGTGTAAATTGAAGCGGGGACAACGAGGCAATACGATGCCGAGTGACCGTAGTGCCCCGGACGTAGAGAAGGAAGGAGTCTGCGCTTGGTATAAAGGACGGAATATTATTCTCAAAGAATAATGATAAAAATGAAAAATGAAAAAAAAAACAACAAATAATAAAAAGAAGGGGAAAAAGGGTGAAAAGAAAAGAAAAGAAAAAAAAAAAATTTACGCGTGTTAGACCGAGAGAATGGGAGGGCGAGTACCGCGCGGGGTAGGAGAAAACTCGACCTCGGAGGGCGCGGTCGAGTTCAGGCTAGACTGGGACTGCCCTTGTGTGTCTAACCGACCTTGAGACGAGCCTGGCTTCCCTCCTTCACTTCAGACCCCCTTGCCAAGACACAAAGAGAACTAACCGATCCACGTGCGCGGTTAGCAAAAAAAAAAAATTTGATTTTTTTATTTCTTTTTTTCATTCGTTTTTTTTTTTTCTCTTCATTCAATTAGGATTTCGCCCCTTCGCTCGTAGATCGTTGACACAGCCAGTTTAAATCTGACTTTTTTTTTATCGTTTATAACTAATCGTCTAGTCGTTGTTTTTTTTTTTTTTTTTTTCATAAGAAAGAAAAATTTCAATATATCGTTGAAGTGATCGGTGCTAATTTTAATCGAAGATATCGCTAAACTCGGGATTCCTGATTGCGATGTGCAAAAAATTGTTTCCGCCCGGGATCGAACCGGGGACCTTGTGCGTGTGAAGCACACGTGATAACCACTACACTACGGAAACTTGAAAATGAGCTTGCAGCCCTTTACCCTAGTCCGATTATAGTTCAAAAGCTATATACAAAAGAAAAAAAGGACTAAATCAGCTATTATTGAATAGCGACGACGTTAGAATTCGGGAGAATTGTTTCATCGTATTTTTTCTCTTGCCAAAATCCACCTGCACTTCTTTTTCCGTTATTCGTTGATTCATAGATTCATTAATTAATTCATTGACGCGGTAGATCTAATTCCGAATAAAAATAAGCGGTATGAAAAAGTTGAGAATTTTAAGATCGAAAGGCGCCGAATTCGATTCGTAAAATTCTGGATGAATATGTATATCTGTGAAAGGGCGACTGAACAACAGAACAATTTGTATACGAAGATATATGCCCTGCAGGTAGTAGATTAAAGAATGAAACTGACTCTGGGGAGACTCTAGAGGGTTGCGAACGACGTGGTCGCAGTCTAAAGTCGTCGAAAAAAATTATACCTAAATCCTAAAAAGGAATGGTATAAAAGGTACTTCGAAATGAATGGAAAGAAACGCTCATAGAATTCACCGAAACTCATTTTACCGTATAATAATATGCGTAGGATCGATGATGGATTCGGTATTCAAGATTTTCTCACCATTTCTATACTCCCAGAGTCAATCTATACCAGACAAAAGTGAAAAGGTGTTTTAGAAAAGCCGCGAAATTTGTCACGGGACAAAAACCCATAGAGTATAGAAACGATATCGGAATATTTTCCAATGAATACATTTTCCACCATAAAATCGGGCAAATCAATCGATTCTTGTATATCTGATTGTATATTACGTAACTAAAACCAGAAGCGAATGTAAGATATGGAATTTTCCCGTCCCATTTCCTTCCCTCGTTAGTATTATATATTATGATCCCTTATACGATATAGGAGAGAATGAAGCCGCGATATAGGTATATGTATTAGGTAAATAGTAAATAGCAACCTACCCAAAGCGTAGATTTCATTTAGTCGCGGTTCTCACGAAACAGAAACGGATTTCATCAAGGAAAGTGCGCGATCGAAACAAGTAGTCCGTGCGAGAGATTACAAAACCGAGTTGGCAGGTATAACCGTTGCGAATTGCAACTTGTATTCACGAATAGAGCGAAGCCTTCTTTCATTGTGTACGCACACGTGTATACTGCTTTACTTATTATTTATATAAATATATATTGTATATATATATACATATGCGCATACATTTTTACCGCACGTATTATAGTCACGGTTAAACGTGGTATGCAATTTTCTGCACTTTAGTTATTTGAGGTCGTTATTAAGGTCATAAACGACTGAAGAGAGGGGAGAAAACTGCGAAAAACTTTTACTTTTTCATAGGGAGAAAGTGACCCGAGTTTCTGCACTCTATACCCACACAGACGATACTACACGTTACACACGTATATACATATATACACAATTTATAAACCGCAAGTTGAATTAGACCAAGTTTCTCATCCCTCTGATACTTTTTCGTCGTAGTCTACGTTGAATTTCTAAAACGAGTTAAATTCGCATAAAATGAAATTTTCTCGCTTACCATTCAGCAGTCCGATTGAACCATTTGTCTCCCATTTTTGATACTCGATTCTGCATTTCCATCGAGTGCAATTATTTCCGTGAGTAGCTGCAGCAGCTAGGTGTAGTAGTCCGTGGGTCTCGACACACTTTCGGTATAAACGCGGGAAAACGTGCAATTCACAACGCGAGTTGTTCGTTTTATTTCATTTAATTTCCTGGTTTAAGCAATATTTCATTCGCGGGCGGCCGGTCATTAGCCGCGGGAGTTCTTTGAATTGCCGTAACTGTCTCAACCGGTGCGCCCGACTAGTTGCAACTTTTCAATTTTCACTTTTCACTTTTCACTTTTCACTTTTCGCTTGAAATTTTATTCTCACTTTCAGTTTTGCTAAAACTCATCCAGTTACTCGCACCAGTCGTAATATTCAATTATAAAAAATAGACAAAAAAAAAACACAGAAAAAAGGAAAGTTATTTTAAAGTCGCGAAGGGTTTTTTTCTACGTTCGACATCTCCCGATTCAATACCAAATTTATCATTTTTTCGCTTTTACTTCCTGACCCAAATAAACAAACTGAATATCCCAGTAGCGATGTCTGTGTATCGGTTACGTAAAATTGTGAAATTTTTCATTCTTTCTCTTCGTATCAATCGGAGAAATTTCATTTTTACGATCTCTTTAACAGATACCGATTCATAAAAAAAATAAAAAAAAAAAACACGCATATGTAAGGAAAATGTGAAAACGAAAGTGTTGCACTTTACACGAATTTGCATCGCTTTACCTATCACAGATTGCGAATAGATTCATGTATCTATAATACGCTCATAGTGTGAACGGCGTAAAACTATTTATCGTAGAATAATAACGACCTAATTATTTACAGCCGTGTATAATGGAAAGTAGAACGAATGGGACTTTCAGTTTCACTGGATATATCTTTCACTCTGTAACCTCCATTCCTACCCAAGAACCGTGAGTTCTCCCCTACTATACTATGTACCCAGAGTGAAGCACACTCTCCACATTCATTTCCATCCACCATACATACGTTATACTTATTTTTTATTCATTCAATTTAATTAATAAATTAGATTTCAATTTTTCTTTATACTAAAAACGTCCTCGGTGAAAGTTGTGACAAAATTCAAGTAAAAAATCTCGAGCAGGACTCAAGGAAAGAATTAAAAAATAAAATGTTACGTCCAGCTGCTCGACTTTTTCGCGTAATAAATTTCCGTTGGCCATCTGAGGCGTGTGTCGTTTTACTGCCGCAAAGGGGCACCTGGCCGTTCACTCTGAGTTGATGGGTTCGTCCATACTGGGCCAAACTAGTATAGTATATATGTATGTACGTCGATTTCACAAAGCGATATTATTCTGTCGCAATTCAAGGATTACTGAAGAAGGTTCGATGTATGCAAAGCTGGCTCTATAGCTCGGAGCTCGGAGCTCGGATCCGAGTCCTACCTATACCAATCTAATCCAGAAGGCGCGGATGACCCGGTGATCTGTGACCCTAACGAGGACCTACAACGACGATGATCGGATCTCGGAGAGAGAGCGATCGCGCGCAGTTTCACGAAGACTAATTTTTTTCACCGTATAGAGAAACTGCGCCTAGTAAAACGGTCCGCGATCTTCCTGGATCGGAAACTAACAATCAAAAATGATATTTAGACCTTTAGGAATGATATATAGCCGACCGATTCCATGTGTTTATGTTTGAATTGTTTATAGAAGGAGAAAATTCGATGTAGTACATAACATTGAAAAACAAAGAAAAAAAAATTGTGGGCTTTTTTTTTCAGTCATATTCCAGATATAACATATTCGCAATATTTTGACCTTCGGTGATTTGATAACGCTTATATTATTATCAAAGAATAACTTTTTTCAGTGTTTCTTTTTTCCTCGTTTTCTCTCTCTCTCTCTCTCTCTCTTTCATTCTCTGCTTTATGACGACAGACTTTTACAGAAATATAATAAATGATAAAACTACGACCTTGTCTGCTCGCGGAATTGATAAGAGAATTGTTCCAATAATATCTCGCGTTACACCTCTCCGGTGTACCTAATTATAACCTTCAGACATCGCGCTATATTATTACAGCAAATATTTATTCATCGAATCGGATTATACCGTAGATTAGATTAAACGAATAATTAATTAATTATTCGATTCACTGACACCTTCGACTTATCAAAAATTTGAGTTCATTGATTCATATATGATCCCAGCTAATTATAGATTATAATAATAATTAATGTCATACGTATCTAGGTATGTGGTATAAAATTAATTTATATATACCTATCATATCAAGCCGATAAATTAATCACTCTGCGAATTTTTATTTTCTTCTGTTTCCTCAACGAGGAGAAAATAACTGATCAAATTTCGTCCTAATCCAACTATAAAATTATAACCTATTTAATATAATTCGGATGTCATGTACTACATGCCCACATTTATCAGAAAGTTTATTCACCGTGCGGGTCTGACCGAAGAATTAACTTCGTTTTTCTATATATCTAGACCGATTGTCTGGCAAGAAATTAATGCGAATTAGCCACTTGGACCAATTAAACATCCCGACTGCCCTCATCTCTTTGTCAATTATTACATTTCGGCAATTATATAAGTTACGACATACGTCGTATGATTAGACTTTCTTTCTTTACCGTAGACTACGAGTTAATAATAACGATTTTCATACACCCCAACCACCCATAGGATAAATAAATACCACCGTATATACCTGTACTTACATTAGACGCATTGTCAGACATGAAAACCCGTTACGCCCACGATACCAGACGGTTTAACGATATTCTAAAGTGAAACTATACCAGGGATTACAAAGGGTACTATTAAACGAGAAAACGAGAAAACGAGAACCGAACGATCTCTCTCTCTCTATCGCTCTCTAGCGATTTTCAATCTTTGAAAAATGTTTTCTAATTTCTTGGGATAACACTGATATTATCATAATACACGTATCTGCAGTCTTAGAAACATATATATATATATAAATATATATATATATATAGTATATAGGTATAGAAATTTTTAGCACCTGGTTTAAATTTCGTAATAATTTATTTCATGGGACGGTGGCAGTGCGGCTGTTGCAGTCGCGTGCTTGCAACATTAGGACAACAACCTACAGCCTGGTCCGCGAACTGTGACGTAATGGGTAATCAACTAACTACTCACGGCGCAGCCATGCACTCATATAACTATACGTGTAGGTAAATACGTGTATATACTACACAGTAGTAAACCGTACTCACAAAGACACGTGAAAATCCATAGATACATATTATATACATAAATACATAACATTGTTTCGGTGGTTGCATAACGCGACTTGTATTGCCCGCGGAGGGCAACGACACCCAAGGAAACCTCGCCATCTTGTGAAAGTGTACCCACCTCACCACCACGTGGACTAAAGGACGCGTGGGTGTCCCCCAGCATCGACGTTATACGTCGACGTTGACGTAGACGCCTCGATGTTCAAGGGTAGTGAAATAAATGAATAAACTAGGCGTATTTTACCTCAGAACTGCAGGTAATGAATTATTACCTCGTATCATTCGGTTATCCGAGTTAATATGGATTTTTATATTTTATCGAGAGAGGGAATGACGTCGAAATGCTTTTCCATTATCATTATCGAATAATAGACGTGCCATTTTTTGTTAACGATATTGTTACACGGTCACGGTTATTTCTATACCGATCCATACCCATCGAAGTCAACTCCTGATCGATCCCTGTCATAAAAAACTCCTCGAAGTTATACCTGATAAAGCTATCGTAGAATGCCTATGCTATTAATATAATTTAACACCATGGTAATCGATTACCATTATATATAGAACATCGGGTATGAACGATAGTCGTATAAACCGTGAATTATTCTTATGCTCGATATCAAGACTGGAAATTTTACACCGACGCAAATCGTCCGTTTGAATAATTGAAATCTTTACGAACTGGAGTATTTCTCGTGAGAAATGGGGGATTTTTATACCCGGTAATTAACAAGGTGTCGATAAAAGCCACGATATTTACTGGGAAATAAGAGCCCAGTGAAATCGGATGTATAAGGAACTCGAGCTCGCGTCAAGCCTTGGGCAAATATATCACCTGGAGGGGTCAGAAACGACTCTCGATTTCGCACGGAGAAAGATACCCGGGTACGGCTACTGTGCAGCTTATTGGGGAAAGTGAAGAAATCATTCGTTCACTTCGATGCCTCGAAGAAGATGAGATTCTTTTTCCTCACGTTATTCATGTCGAATTTTATATTTCATATGCACGATCGGTATATATTCTGTTTTGATTCCCGATGGGAGTTGGGAGGTCCTCGAATCTCTCGAATTCCTTAATTTTCTCCAGCTTAAACTTTTCGAGGAAAATTACAACGTCGAATTGTTGTATCTGGCGCTTGTCCAAAGTGTTATTTAGCGACGTTACAAACGCCCCCGCATTTCACCAGGATATCAAGATCCGTAGATTCCTGGGTATAAAACGGCTGTCGAGTCTATCACTCCTCCGAAGACTTCACCGAGCTACTATTTTCCCTCTCGGCGATATCCCTCCGCTTCACACTCCATCTATTCGCTCTTTAATTTTCTCACTGCAGTAATTTGGCATGAAAATTAATTTTACGACTACAGGAATGAGGAAAAAATAATTCTCGCGGTTCAAATTCTGTTTACTTTCGTATAAATACTTTCGCGGATAAATGTATGTACGTGTCTCTTCTTTTCTCTTCTTTTTTTTTTTTTTTTGTTTAGTTTTTAGTATACAAACAACGAGATATATATGTGACGAAAATAATTTCGGTATCCCCGTATAGCGGAAACGGATCATCGCCCAGGCATTCAGATCGGGTCGATTTTATCGTTTTACGCTTTTCCCTAAGATCTTTATTCCCAGAATCAAAGCGACTGGTTCCTGACGAAATAAGCTAAAAATTTGTCAATATATAGAGTGCGAGCAGCCAATTCTTCGGAAGGTCGCGAAACAGGTAGCCCCTCGCGGTCCTTGCAGAGCCCTAACAAGTTTTTCAAGATCACCAGACGACGGGCGATTTCGTCGCTTGTTTAAAGAGAGAGAGAGAGAGGGATAAAGAGGGAGTCAAAGTTTGGCACGTCGAACAAGGGCAAATATAAAAATCGCAGAGGTGATCCTTTAGCGAAGGAAATTTCAAAGATTGCCGAGCTACGCAAGATCGAGAGAGGCTCCCGTTTTACTGACTAATCTAACTGACGTGAGGATCTTTCGGTGTATCGATCGGACACAGGTTTAGACCCTGAGAAAAATGAGGATAAGAAAAAGGCGAAAAAGGACCGCAGCGTAAGAAGATTAAGTTGACCGGCGCGGGTGGCACTGGGAAATGAGATTTCGAAAAGAAAACGACTTGGTCCTCACCGTTCAGTCGCGTCATCGACTACGATATACGATATCCGAAAGTCTCAAATCAGTCTCGTCTTTGTCTGTAAGCTCGAGGGATGAATACGGTGTTTGACCAAAATGACTAAACCCAGTCGGTCTAGAGTGGCGTAGTTTCTATTTTAAGCAAAGCGACATGCGAGGGGCTCGATATTATATTTCATCCACTGCAACGATTGAAAAGAAAAGAAAAGAAAAAATAAGAAGAAGGAAAGAGACGATTTGACTCAACGACGTAGGTAAAGACATGCGAGATGCGAAAACAGCGAAAGAGCAAAAAGATTAAAAAATAGAACTGCAAATGCGTGAATCGCTTCGGTTTTCGTATATTTGCGTACTTGTTACGTGAGATGGAGAGATTCATATTCAACGGTTCTCAGGACACGTTGAATTATATATTTTCGCGAATTACTTTCGTATAAATATGTATAATCAAGAAGGAATCAGGAATCGTCGTTCCCAGTTAAAAACCAAGATAAAACCGACTACGACCCCATTGATTAGGTACTCTGGTCATACAGCGACCGTATACAAGTTGCTACTTCAAATTGTTACCCGGATAGCCAAAAAATAAAATAAAAAATAAAGAAATTTGCCTACTATACCGAATCTCGAGTATTGCCAAGGACTGGGTTCCGCGACTAGGTGGACGTATCTTCGTAATCTAAACAGAGTCACTTTTCTCGCCTGTTATTTAAATCGCCACGGATATTTGATGACCGCTGCTGGTACGTATCTAGGCTGCAAATTTTATGTGCCAAGGTCTCGCATGAAGTGTACACACACTGGTATTTACGTATTATTCTATTCTCTGTTTAAGAAAGAGAAAAATACACCAAAGAACGTCTCCGTTTCGTCCTCGACGCGAATTATTACAAAATTCGCAAAAATTGCAAAAATTCTGTACTGATATACCAGTTTTTTTTATTCTTCTGCTATTTCCGCCTCCACCTATCGCAACTCCGATTAAATCCCAGCATAAACCTCATTATCGATTACCTTTTAGTCAAGGTCCTCATATAGCCGCGTAGCGAACCGATTCTTTCTGCCGAGGTGCGATAACGCGGTTTCAAACCGCGCTAGCGTCCGTCAGTACGATACGAAGGACGTTCTATCGCGAAATAATTCGTGAAAAAATTTTCATCGATTATAATATATCAAGCCTGTATAATACTAACCGCGCGAGGAACCTTGAAATTATTTTCTCAAGAGTTGACCATCAGAAATAAGAATTTTTATACTTATAGATAAGAAAAATTTTGTCAAATGAATTGAAAGAGAAAATAAAATAGAATAAGAGCTTCCAGCGAGGTATATATCTCCACCTACTTACTTATGTACAGTATATGATATTTTTTTTTCTTTTTTTTTTTTCTTTTTTCGCGTGTTAGTTATCGGCGAATGGGCCACGTGCCTGTCGACTTTCGGTAGCGGGGGAACCGTGCACAGGCTGTTTGGGTGGGCAGAGGAGGATTACAATTCGCGAATTGGACGACGTATAGGATTTTAGGAAGGGAGAATGACCCTGGATTACGTAATCGCGGTTACCGTCAGGTGATCGCGAATATCTCCCCAAGGTCGCCCCTCGACTGACGAAAAATAAACCGCCACTAATTATATATAGACCGTCGAACCCGCAGCGGTTTCGCGTGTTGGTTAAAACGTCGTCGTGACGACGCACGTCGTTATACGTGATCGTATACCGTATACATACATACATACATATACACCGCACGTGTATAACGTATTCGAAAAGGCTGAAAATATATTTGAAAAAAGTGAAAAAAAAAATTAATAATTTCAAAATATTTTCTTTTCTTTTGTCTCAATTTATACTCTTCGTCTATACGAAGGTAGGATATATTGATGGGAAGGTTTCGAGTAGCAAAGCTGCCAAATATATACAAGAAGTTTAACATACTGAAAAAACAAAAGACGATATTTTGTTTCTCTTTTCACTTTGATCATCATAATTACCATTTCCTTTACGTTTTTTTTTTTTCTTTCTTATCTTCGTTCTGAAAACACGCCGTCGGTTCGTTCGGACATTTGCGCAAATACTTTATATATACGTATGCTCAAAGGTCAAACTGAGGCAGAAATTTGAGATTAGACTTCCTCGTTTAAACAATTTTCACGTTAAATCCCACCTTTCCGTTTCGTTCGTATACAACGATATTTAAACCCCTTCGGATTATATCAGACGATTAAAAACCCACCCGAGAATTTTTCACCGTATTAAACTTTAATATCTCGTTAAATTTCAATGCCATTGAAATTTTTCTATGCAACAGGTATCTAAGTATACCTAAAATCGCACTTTCCTCATTTTATAATTCAATGAGCTCTAAATAACAATAACTAAGCCTCTCTTTGTTGGTGAAATAATCAATACCGTTACGATTATAATTGTATATATATATATATACAACTTACCTGACCTGTAACGATAGCGTTACGAAATTTGATTATTTTTTTATATCTTCTTTAATTTTTTATTTTTTTGGAATTCATCGATCGGCATTAAAATCGCGGTGACGTTTTAGCTTTGGACTAACGTAAGCTCACACGCGCGGTTAGCAAACTAAGTGACCTTGTCGAGTTCGCAAAGCGAATCTTGACACGTGTGATCTTTTCCTCGTATTTTTCTCCGTCAAATTATATGATTCAGCAGAGTTTTATTGTATGGGTATGCACGTATGTATGTATGTATGTATGTATGTAGGATGTAGGGAGATGGACCTTTTTTATTTATTAGGCAAATATGTATATATGTATGTGTCTGTGAATATATTTCGTGGCTCGTTGATTGGAATTATTAAAATGTCGATTATTTGATTAACTCGTAATTACGAATGATGTATTATGTATAAAATTTGACACAGCGTCATTTCTCGGGGCCGACACGATTACATCAAAATTATTTAATATCCACACATGAACGATTAATCCGAGTCACGTATTCGTATCCGCAATTATTTCGTCAAATATAATCGCGATTTTTCACACACACGTTTACGATCACCGATCACAGTCTATCTCCCTCTGTTTCTCATACGACAAAATATTCTAAATTATACTAAAAATAAGAATGAATGAATCAGAATTTACCGAAGGTCGTTAGATCCTGGGGCTTCGAAGATTCTCTCCGTTTTTTTTTTTTTTTTTTCATTTAATTTTTAATTTTTAATTTTTTTTCTGCTATTGTCAAATTTTTCTAATAATTTCAAGGTTTTTAAGGATTGAAAGGTTAACGAGCTCGACCCTGGCCTTTCCGGAAGTTAGATCGATACGGACATGTCAGCAGCGATAGAGAGGGAGAAGCCTGAACGAAGTTTATCGCCTTTGACAATGGTATCTAACTCGGTAATGAGACTGGGATCTTCTGCTTCAGATAAAGACAGAGATTTCCGGTATTCCCAGAATCTCATATACCTTACGATATGTGCATGGGATCATAATATAAACACATCGCGGATGTAGGAATTATACGTTCGATGGAACGTGAGAGATCCAAGGCAAAGGTACAGCTACGTATTGTACGTATATTTATATATATATATATATAATATATATATATATGTACGCGTAGATATATAAAATATATATATATATATATATATATATATCTTATACATACTTATATATTACATACACTGTTATACGGTCCGTCGACACATGTCAACCTTGAACGAATAGAGACAACATCTCTTGTTCACGGGGGGAATAGAGACGAGGCTTCCGTCTGCAGAGTGACACGTTGCATAATCCTGTATACGTAGTACATACGTAGCTGTATGGATCTTTGGAGAATATAAGAACAAGAGGTAAAGATCTGCCGTAATACTGTTTTGTCTGTACCTTCGTAAACTCTCATTATGCGCATTCAAGTTATATGAGTAATGAGAGAAGGAGCCGAAGCGTTGTCAATGGATATAATAATCGTAACGATATATTGTATAAAGTCCTTGTATATTTTAGGAAAATTTGAGAGGAATAGAAACAGGAGAAGAAAATACTTTTTTTTTATTTTTTACGTTTCATTTCACGATACTTTACCCAGTCATCGGCAGTTTTGGGCGGCTCACAGATATGGACACGGATTCATACGTATTATGAAACGAATTTAAATTCCTAATAACCGATTAACAAGACTTTGGAATAAATGAATTGGGAAAAACGAGAAAAAAGACCAATTATCGTCTTTACCTTGAATCTTATTTTTTCTTTTCGCACGATTGTGACTATCGACGTTTTGAAATTACCCAAATTCCTACAATACCTTAGTATTTTGTAGAAAAAAGAAGCGCAAATCGATTTTTAATTATTATTCTCGGAAAGAAGTGAACTCTTCAAATTCTTCAGACGATATTTCTTTCCTATATAGGTATATACATTAGGGTGACAACTTTTTTACCTTGAATCACAAATTTTCGGTCTCACCCTAAAATCCCGTAGTTTTTAGTATTCGAGTAAGTCTCCTAAAATTTGAAACGTCGCTCAAGAATTTCAAATATACTTCAGTTTATCAAAAATCGATTTTACTTTTCATTTTTTGATCCCGTCTCTAACTCTTTATACATATTTATCGTCAATATTGAGGATCGATCTTTTCTGTGCTCTCATAGGTCTATCTAATGAACAAATACAGCGAGTGAGAGTTGCGGTAATTGTAAGAAAAAAAAAAAGAAGAAATTTATTTGAATAAATGAGTAAATTTGAAACATCGGAAAAATAGATATTCTTTTCTCAGTTTATCATTATTCTCATTAATCTCTATATTACAAGTGTGATCGTACGTTTACTCAAAAAACGTGTGTATACACACATATGTATAAACGTGTCTTTCTCATCAGCCTTGATCTCTGGTAGATCTTGTAACGCTTGGTAGCTATCGGTCAAAGCGAAGGTCGACTACGCAGCCCACTTATGGCCTCAGGTTCGCGATATAATACATAAAGACACGCGCTCATATAGGTATATATATATATTATATATATATACATAAATATATAATTATAATAAACGAGACGTCGCGTTATTTACCGGCAATTTACAATTATAATTATTACATCTATTCCCAATCTGTTTTCCATGTATTATACATATCTAAAATTTCAGAAATTATATATAATAGTGTGATAAATAATATAATAGATTATATATATATATATATACCTCCATCTATGGCAAGAATAATGAAATTTCTATTCATTTACGCAAATCTCTCATTATATATAGCTGGTGCAGCTAAGGTACATAGATACATAAATATGTATTTTATTCGAAGGTGAGATGCGATAAACTCGCAACGGGTCGTCCGAGTAGGAGGTATAGGTAGATAAATACATACGTATGTGTACATACGTACGTCACGGTCGAGAACAAAGTCGCGCGTACAAGGACAAGGTCGCGTGGTCACGGGCGTCGCGACGCCGATGGCCGCGCGATTGTTAAATCCGTTCGACGGTTCTCTTCGTTTTTTTTTTTTCTTTTTTTCTTTTTTCTTTATATTTTTCCTCTTTTTTTTCCCCTACTCTCTGTAATATATATGTACAACACCTATTAGTATATGTATGTTCGTTACACGTATATAAATTATCTTACAGAAACTTTAAACATTACTTTAAGTTACGTGTATATATATATATATAGTTGTGTAACTATTCTCATTGATCGTAATATTTATAATTAATAGTATCTCGGGGTATTTCATAATCGCTAATCAACGTTTCACGGTCTTGTTTTCAGCGTAACAGATGATAACGAGAATATATACGCATACAACACAAACACACACACACACAGATGTATATATACATATATACATATATGTATAAGTCAATCGATTTTGCGGAAATTTTATGACAGAGAGCGATGTGTATATATATATATATAGAGAGAGAGAAAGAGAGAGAGAGAGATATGGAGATATAGGTATATGGAATATCGAGGAGGGGTTATGTCACGATAAGAGGAAACTAAACGCGAGCGTCAGAGTTACCGTATGAGTATGTATGTGTATGTATACATATGTAAAGGTCTGTTATAGCGTTTTAGAATTTAGCGAAGGAAGAAAGAGAAGAAAAAAAACGCTCCACCTTGGCCTTGTCCTTGTCCTTGCGGAAGTTTTAGACCGTTCGTTTATAACGTCGCTGAATGGCACGAGGCAGTTTTAGCGGTATAGCAGGCGTCTGTTAAATGGTCGATTAATTGTTTTAGTATAGATATACATATATGTACACATATATGCCTATAGATATTTATACATAGGTTTATATACCGATATATTACGTGAAAGAAGAACCGCTTCGCCCACCCCTGCAGACCAAAAAAATCAACTAAAATTTAAACTCCACAGAGTCAGAACCAGGAAGCAGTAATTTTCAAACAATCATTAATCGATGACGCCGAATTGAAATGGAGAAAACATTTTTCTTTTTTTTTCTTATTGTAAAACTCAATAGTATGACGCAAGATTCATTCAGAATTACCTCTCGCGATACAGGTGGTATAATAATTGCAAATCGTGATCGATTTATGGAAATTCAAAACTCTGATATACATGCATATATATATATATATATACCTAAGTATGATATAATTATTTTTACCATTGTCGTCATATATAGGATACACGTGGATGTGTGTATATAATTTTTATGTTGTTATGTACATACATATACATATATAAACGCGCGCACATATATATATATATATATATATATATATATTATATATATATATCTATGAACGATGTTTCGCGCTGGTTGATAGCGAGAGATTATTTTCTCAAGGACAAGGTCAACCGACGCGTATAAAATGTATATATATATATATATACATACATACATACATACATACACAGAGAGCTATATACAATCGCTCCACCGCGAGACCAACTTCGGCGCGATTATGGTCAAGATTACGAGTTTGCGATTTAATTCGCGCAAACGTAAGAGTGAAAAAAAAAAATTCAAAAAAATTCAAAAAAAAAAAAAAAAACCGAGAAGAAGAATCCGAAATCAAGAATCTTCAATTGATTTATCAAACGGGTACATCAGAAAACTATCCGACACTAATAAACTGTACATGAATAATGAACGAAACAACAAGGAACAAAAAAAAAAAGAGCACGAACGAACACAAGCAAAAACGGTTGTGGAATATTATCGCTTCTTTAGTTTGGCAAGAAATTAATTAGCATGTTCGACGCAGTAAACATATGGACTTTTGTTTTCCCGAATATTTGGTATATCTTCTATATTTATGATATCCTTAATTTCTCGGTGTTAAAAGGTCGGCTTAATTTCGACCTCTAATCCCCTCTTAATGCTACGGAGACCGGATATTGCGGGAACTCTCTTCTCGAGGTCGTATTATATGCTCGAAGTACGCGTATACGCATATCCAAGTACGTCAAGGTCTCCCAAATATCTGGCCCTAACTATAGCCCATAAGCTTCACGGCTCCTGCCTAGTAAAAATCAATTAACTTCTATCTATTCGTAAACGTGTCGTCGGTTGAGCTTATGTCGCCTTGCGTGTGGACCGCTACCGTTGGACCACGTATTTGTACACGCTACTTAATGCTACTACAGTAGATACATGAATGATGTGGTCGGGCACGCGCGCGACCAATTATTAAATACTATTATATGTACACGTATACACGTGTAAATCTATATGTACTTACGCATGTAACAAGGAAAATAAAATAATAGGATACTTGATAATGATTCATATATATGTACCTATATACGGTGTAGTACGAGGCTATAATAATCATTATCTAGAAATACGTCTCTATTCGGTTGAAATCTTCGTATAGACATTGTTATGCCTCTGAGGAATAAAAGTTGCGAATTTCTTGTACGATTATGCGACAGAGTAATAAATGGTCAATTCGTTAAATAATTATACAGTATTTTTATTTTCGGAATATAATTTGCGGATTTTATTATATCCGCGAACTGTTGTAAAGCGATTAAAAAAAATTTCGTAATTTTCAAGGACGTTAAATATTATACCAACGATACCCGGAATTAATTTAGCCATGTATGCACGCATTGTGCGTTTCTGGTTTATTACGGTTTTCCGCAAAACCGATTAAACGAAGCGTCAAATAAATCGCTCTCTGTACGATAAAGAATAAGAAATTATACCAAAATTTAGGTATATACAATTAGGTCTCGATAAATAACCGATAGTAACAATAAAGTGTTGTACCGTTAAGACTCGGCGAGCTGTTACATCGCAAAGTGCAGTTTGCTGCAACGCAATGCAATGCAATGCAATGTCTAACTGTAAAGTACTGTAGGGAATAGGAAGAGTGACCTGTAAAACGGTGTTAATGATTCCGCCGAGAATTTTGTCTACCGTTTTGAAGATAAATTTGTATATGTTAATAATTGAACAAACTTTTAGCAAAACGAGTATAACATGATTACATTAATACCTACATGTAAAATCAAACGAGGAGTAAATTCGTTAATTAATATGGGAATTACGAATGTAGTGGATAAAAATAATAGGATAGAAATGTATGATCGAGGCGTGTAATATATTCGTGTTAAATTTACAACGAGGGAGGCGATAATATCGATCGATCGATCGATCGACGAAGCGTAAGAAATGGGATTACGTTTGACGATATCATGTAAAATAGAGTCTCTGATTCCATATCGCCGTGTCTAGTTCGTGTCAAGCCGTGTCAGCTCCGGGTAAAATGAATATATATATATACCTATATGTAAGTATTAAAGCGTAGCGTCAAGTGTGACAACGCGGAGGAAATCAGACACCTCCTGTATATATATATATGTAGGTAGGTAGGTATTCGTCGAGACGAATGAATACGGTTTATTGAATAGGTGTGTATGCATATGTAGGTATATGGAGACGACGAAGAATGAAAAAAAAAGGAAAGAAGAAAAAATGAGAAAAAAAAAAAAAAACGTATCTTGTTTGATAACGGAACGAGTCAGGATTAATTGTATCGCAACGTGTTACCTTACGCATCCGTTGTTTGAAAAATTCCACACTCTAACGTGTATATAGTTGATTGAATTTTGTGCGCGTTGTATGTATGTATGTACATACATACATACGTCCCATACCTTATGTCATAGAATCACTCTTTGAGAAGTGAACACGATGCGAAGTAGACCGTTGCTTAATTTCTTCGATATTTTTCTACTGTAAAATTAGACTAGATACGAGAGATCACGTCGATTATCCCATTGCTTTATCTATATGTAAATCTATATTAAATTATTTCAACAGTTTAATTTTTTCACCGATAATAATTGAGGAGATAAAAATCCTCGTCGATTAGTGTGAAACGACTTTCGATTGCTTATTCTCATTTTTTTTTTTTTATACGACGGAAGTAAAACCCGACGTATAACGTGTAGTATATAATATCTAAGAATCGTATCTGAAAGCCTCGACTGAGCTACAGGTCAAATGTCAACGGCCTGGCGGATCGCCACGGCATGGCATGGCATGGCATAGCATGCGATATACTATAGAGTGTAAGTACGTATATACAGGGCGGCGCCCGGCGTCGGGGCGCCCAAGCACCCGCTACATAGTCGACTATGACGGAGGTCGTTGCCTGCACGATCACACTCTATACGCAAAGTTAACAATAAGATTGACTTGCCTCGATATTTCGCGTTATTATATGAACAGTTAGACGTATATCATTTGAAGAAAATTAAAATGTATGGGATATTCCGTATGAAAATCTGTCTGAAATTTTTTCATCTCAATCTTACGGGCTACATGTTTATAAGAATGAAAAAATTGGCACCGCTGATTTCGCAACGAATGAACCATACATGGTTTATTTTAATTAACGATCTGGTGACAGTACATGAAGTATGCGCAATAAACTCTACCTACTATAACGTGGGGGACAAAATAGACGGTAAATTTAGTTGCCGAGAGCGCAAGTATGCGTTGGCGGTCGCGGACGTCACTGATCCCTGCGCGCAAGTGTGACCCAATACGGGGGCAGCCACCTCAAGCCTCGCGAGCCCCCATTACCGCTTTAAATTCTATACAATGCCGCGGATCTTACGCGATGTTTGGTGATATTGAATATACGAGAACGATATTTATGCTTATATCTTATTCTTTGTTATCGGTAATCGATCAATCGATCAATTGATAATTAAAAATCGTTGAAATTAGTTGTATATTAAAAAGAAATTGTCAATTTTTTTCTATAAAATTCGATATTTTGTATCAAGCTTTGAACCAGAATTTATAATCTTTAATTTATTGATAATTTGATGAAATGAAATGATTTTTTCTTCGTACGATTTTGTTTAATTTTTAGTATACCGTTAATAATTACTCTAAAAATGTCAGTGAGAAATGAGATTAAAAATAATAACGATAAGAAACAAAACAAAGAGTTAAAAAAATGTAATTAAAAAATATCAGATGTTATCGTATAACCTGGAGGGTAAAATTAGTTAAGGTATTATCAATCTTGTTATCTGATCTCGACACGGGAGAGTCGGAAATTTAGGGATATTCCATTGACCGAATGGAGCTGAATGAAAACCGATTAAATCCAGTCTCCTCGTAGGTTGTAGGTATGCGAATTCACCGAGAGTCTGTAGAGACACGTTGTCAATAAAATATCTCTACGATCTTGTCTATGTATATATATATATATATATATATTATGTATGACTAGTCTTTGATTTCCACGTTTGAACTCGCGTCATCGTTAAGCTGTACTCATTCGCCGAGGGAAACCCCGTGAAATAAGAAGAAGAAGAAGAAAAAGAATAAGAATAATAATGACGAAGAGAATAAGAGAATGTGCGAAACCCAGTGATACTATGACGAAACGAACCAGGTCGACGAACTGAGAAAGCCTTTCGACGCGTATAACCCCACGCATCAGGATAAAAAAAAAACACATAACGGCTTTAGCTATGCGGACGATGAAAGAACCGCGAGTGATTCGCGAGAACTCCGCACTTTCTGCGAAGTCCTAGATTCGTTTATTATAAATAAATATATATTTGTCATTGAATAAAAGTGATTCAATAAATTTTTTAGCAAGAATTTTACTCACGCGATTCACCGACAAGACACGGAAAGGGATATAAAATGAATCCTAATTAAAACTACCGTCAAAAATTACTCAATATATTTATTACCCAGTGTGATATAAAGAGACGGAGAGTGACCGAGTGAGCTAGCTATCATCGTTCCAAGCAATAGTAATAGCTAATAGCAATAGCAGTAGTAGTGGCAACAAGACAAGACGAGCGGTCATTGACCGTTAGTCTATCCTGCCTTACGGTTTAAACTTTTAAAGCCTTTGCCCAAGTTTGGATCTGTTGTGTAGAGCATCGTGTACATGCATAGATGATAGATCTATACATAAGCATAAGCTAGTCGCGGCAAGTATATGTATAAAGCAAGCAAACAGTTCGTTGTCTTCGTTCGTGTAACGTGTAACGGGGTAACGGGGATAGGGGAACACAGAGGGACGAAGAGAGACTCGTCAGCTCAGTACCGGAAGAGAGGGAATGTGGAATGATGATGATATGTAGGTTGTTGTACCTAGTACTATACATACATATATATATATAAACAGTACATTATTCATTTACACTGTATAGATGTATTTATATACATATGTATAAAATATATATATGAAATTGGAACAGAATTTTTTATTTCTTTTTTTGATCCCCCCAAAAAAAAAAAAGAACCCGCAGGGATGATGATTGAAATTTTTGTATGAATTTATTTGTTATTACGACAACCGTATATACGAAAGTTAGGTAATTTAATTTGAACAGAAAAAATAGCGTATCGCAATCGCTTGGTATATAATACAATTTATCTATTATGCAAACTGGACTGTATAAACCGCTATGCCGAATTAAACCGAATGGTATTCCACTCAGGTTGGCCGATGCGGTACCTACGCCAGTACGCTGAGACGGGTTCTATCTTCGCGAGACTATTTCGAGAGAATATTGACAAACTGGCTTCAGAGTCAATGACCGGCACAGATTTCGTACCGGTCGCCCGCGCAGCTTAATAGTAAATGGATATTGAAACGATTTTCTGAATCGAGGAGTAAAAAAAATGGAATTTTTAGACTGTCGATGTATAGCGAGTACTTGGTACAGTGGATCATTTAAATGCAAGCTCGTGGTTGTTGGACGTAAGGGAGCATTGAACTCCCGCAAGAAAACCGGCGAGGTATTAGCGCTGTTTAAAACTGGAACACTCCTTGTATGTAGGTAGAAATATATACAGATAAATAATTGTGTTATAAGCAAATAGAACAAAACAGCTGATCAAATTTGCTGAATCGTTTTAATTGAAAAAGGAAAAATTGAGGGAACGGATGAGAAGAAAAAAAAAGACATAATTCAAGTCATTACACTTGACATAAGTGAAACTATGTTAACGGTTGATGAAAAATTTCTAAATTTTCGATTTAATGAATTTTTTCTTTCGATACCACTGACAAATATTCGCGTGGTTAACTGTTCAATGTTTACTACAAATTATCGCATTAACAATCGCGGAGTGGGAATAAGGATAGAATTTTTTGTACAATGTGCAAAAGGAACCGCGACGCTCCGTGGTTCACGGTAAACATGACCCAGAAATTAGGATCTTTTCAATTGCTAAACGGGAGACGGGATTCTTGTGAAGAAGAAAAAAAAGAAATAAAAGGAAATCCGACCCTCAAAAATTGACCAAAATATATCCCATGAATACGCGACCTATTTTGATCGAGATATAAATAATCAATCAGGTCTTTCAACTCTTCGATCGTTTTGCAAAGTTAATAATAATGCGAAATTTGAGTATTACAAAGATGAGTAAAAAGGGGGTAATTGATGTTACGATAGTCGATTAGGCAGTCAAAGATCTATTCGCATAGAATTGATTATTACGTGAATCGTAAAGTTCGGTGATGATTTTATTCCTTAACACCGTCGCCCGAGATGCAAGGTTATAGGTTCCTGTCGACCCTCAAGTATCCGAGATACATCTCATGCATTATTCTACATCGGGTAACTATCCGCTATGAAAATTTGTATAGGAAATTTGATTCGTTAAAATTATAGAACTGCATATGTAGCCCGCGAGATCTTGGGAAAATTTCTTATCGATATAGAGTTTCCAGTATGCGAAAACGAAAATCTAGAATGCTGATTGAATCGCGTTTAACCCATATATATACGTACGCATGTATGTATGTATGTATGTATGTATGTATATATGTAAGCTGCGCAGTAACGATATTAAATTTGATGATGTGAAAATAATTCAAGCTGCACGAAGAGGTAGACTTTAGTGCACTGCACCAGTCGCGAGGAACGTATGAATATAATTAGTTTAGGAGTCGGAGATAGGAGGGTCATCGCACTGTTTTGCATTCGATTTAGATCAAGTATAAAAGCCGCGGTGGTACGGCAGACAGTCTGGATCTAAAAACCGATAAATCGGTAGTAATATACTGGAGGGTTTTATCGGTAAATTGATGAGAGAATAATTAATGAGAAGCTGATATTCGATGCATAATGATGGGTCAGGAAACGGTTTGAAATTCTCGTCGAGAAAAGAGAAGAAGAGTAAAGAAAAGAAAAGAAAAGAAAAGAGAGAGAATGAAAAAGAAGAAGAAAAAAAAAAAAAAAGAAAACAGAATGGAAATGAAAAAATAAAGAACTACGAAAATTAAACTGAAGAAGAGAAATCTTGAGAATAAAAGGACAACGAACTCTTGCACCCATGTATACCTATACAAAGATATATTCGTTTACGTGCATCCTACGTCATGCATATATGCATAGGCCTGAATATGTGCCTAAAAATGAGTTTAGGAAACTGGAGGTGAATCGGGTCATCCGCAACGTTTTGCATGAGATTAAAATCTGAAATCGTAATCGGCTAACGAGAATTCGAAAATTTCATTCTTAGGTTATCGGATTTTTAGTCCCTCGCTCCTAATTGACCTAAGAATAATTTGATATCGCGTGTTTTGGTTATATGTACTCACCTCTCTTTCTCGGAGTCAACGAACTCCTACTGCGATCGAGTACATTATACTTGCGAACGTTCGAGAATAAATGTCCACTGTAAACTTTGAACAGCTGCTCGAAACTGGAAATTAGATTCTGCGATCCACATTCTTCACAATCACAATCAGAGTTCACACCATTATTGTTATAGATAAAGAAAAAAAAGAAAAGAAAAGAAAAAATCTTCACTCACATTTTTAATCGCGATTATTTCTGGTCATTAAAACCCCGTAAAATTTCATTCTCCGCCTATACTCGATCGATTTTTCGAAAAATTCTTAATCGAGGAATCTTTGGCTCGTAAAACCGATAAAGCGGTGGTTTTTTTTTTTTTTTTTTTTTTTTCTCGTCTCTTTACGGCCAGACCGCCTCGTAGTAATAATCTAAAAAGCCGTACCGCAGATTCGAAGGTCGTATAGCGACCGAAGATATATTTGGCACAGGAAACACGAGGCGAATCTCGCGAGGCTGTTATGCCACCGTTTGTATTTCGCCTAGCCATGACCTTGCGGACTTGACACTGCCAGTCTTGTTATATTGATAGCATTTGCTAGCGAGCAAAATATACGGCAGAGTTTCTCCTCTCCTCTCCTCTTCTCTTCTCTTCTCTTCTCATCTCATTTCATCAACTAAACTATTCATCTATATAGATATTACAGGGACCGGACGTCATAGCGAAGCGTTAAAAATGTCAAATATAAACCATGACAGCACCAGGGTTTACCGGAATGATAAAATATTCCAAATTTCCATAAAATAAATCCTTGAAACGAAGGATTCCCGAATTACTTTATTATTTGTTCGAGGGATCCGAAGCTAAACCGATACGATGATTCCGAGTGCGAATTACTTATCAAATACGGAAAAAAAAACTTCAACTCGGTCGAGGTCCGGTTAACTTAATTCAGGCCAGTTATTCGGAGGTTTGTTTAGTAATTTGACTCGGTTCAAAGAACCATGTTATATGTAGGCTGCTTTTTTCATTCCAATAAACGCGGTCGAGGATACAAGAAACCAAAAAAAAAAAAAAGAAAAGAAAAGATTTATCAAAGATAGACCGAAATCGCGATCAGAATTACTATCGATTTTTTAACTATAACTATCGCTCGGTATACCGTCGAGAATCTATCGTCAAGTAGTCTTAAGAATTCCTCTTTATCTATGTAAGATTATAACGGTCAGTCCAACGGTCAATGAACTATTGATCAATTTCCACTTTCCTATCGCTCGCGACCCGATATTAAAACTAGAACTGTGAAAACGATATATACGATCCGATAACTTGGATAAATTTTCCCATACTATTTAAATCCGCTCCTTTTTCCTTCTCCTTTTTTTTTTTTTAAATTTTGTCTTCCACATATTTTAAAGAAGAAGAAAAAAATAAATTAAATGAAATGTCCAAGGCCTTGAGAGCAGTTTTCTTATGGCTTTTACCCAGCCATGGTTGGCCTCGCGGAACAAGTCGAGTTCAACGAACCTGAGGCTCGCACTTTCTGAAGGGTCAAGAGGAAGCCTTTCGCTCGGTCTCACCGGGAGCCCCGATTCCTTTACGACCCTAATTAAGCCCCTTTTATCACAGCTTCCCCCCTTGTACCGTACTTTAGGTCTCGGTCCGTTATTATTTCTAAAAGAAACGATCGACCGACCCAATTATTATTATTATTATTATTATTATTATTATTATTCATAGAGAAAATCCATACATATGTATTACGAAGCTATTTGTACAGTAAAATGCAACGGGGGTTGGGGTTCGTTTGTGTCAAAGGGCGTGGCTCCCCAATTATCCTTTCTTTCTCCCTGTTTGTTATTTTCTTTTGTATTTTTCTTTTTTCACTACAGAAATGATAAGAAAAGAGATAAAATATGTCCGAAATAAAGTGGCTCGTTTTATCATCCAGGTGATAATAGCCGGAGAATTAATCTTAACAAACGTTTCGCGAACTATATACAACCCAACAGAGTAGGACGTTCACCCGACGCTCTTGAACCGTCAGGGTCAACACACACGCGCTCATCGTCAAACCACGACTCCCGTCCAACTGATACGTTCATCGTTTATATATATATATATATATATTATATATATATATATACATATATACACACATATGTATAAAAGTATTCCTATTTATTTCAATCTAATAATAAAAGTTAGCCGTGATATCCCCTGCTCTGGATACATCAGTCCTTTGTTCGAAAGCGAAAATATCGTAAACCCGTCAGTTTTGTCAAAGAAATTTCGTTTTTTTTTTTTTTTTGTTGTTGTTGTTTCGTTCGATTGAACAATAAAATTGATCTACGTCTCATTTCCTTGGATATTTCTCTTTTCTATTATAGAAGCGAACGGTTGAATTCCTTATTAAGATAGTTGATGGAAAAAAAGAAATAATTCATAAAATATCCCGAGTCACGGTATAGTATATATATATATGTATGTTTCTCGTCGCCGTTTTCTATCCTTGAAATAAACTGCAGGGTTCGTGAACCCGCGTTCTCAGGTTGGCGCGGTATAGCGCGAGAAGGAACGGCTTATATTACAATTAGCTCGCGATAGACGTCGTAGCTTGGTTATATATAATATACAGTTAGGCCTCCTCGCCCGGTCCTCACAGTAATATGTATAAACGAACCACACTCCTATGTAGTAGTTCGCCATCTCAACTCCCGCACTCTTATACACATACGTGAATGGATACATGTGTATACATATATATCTATATAAAATATACCTATATATGTATACGTATATGTACATACGTAAACGTAGCGTCGCGTTGCGTCGCGTCGCGTCGCGTCGCCCGGGCCAGAGAGGAAATACCGTATGACCACCTCACGCGGCACTTTGCTAACCAGGAGGAAATCGCAGGTTCGATGACCCCGCGTCTCTTTAATACGATCGTCTCGGGCGGACAGTCCCGTGGTCCGGTGGTCCCGTGGTCCCCAACTTCCCTCTCTTACCTCTTTCCTTTTTTCTCTTCCCTCTTACCTCTTACCTCTTACCTCTTTCCTCTTTCCTCTTTCCTCCTTCCTCCTTCCTCTTCCATCGTAGGTAAGTAAGTGGGTCGTTGATTCAGAGTATGCGAGTTGGTGTAAGGCCCTGGCTGGCTGCCTGGCTGCCTGCCTGCGGGTCTGTGTATACCGGCCCGCGCCTTCCGTCGATGTAACGGTATCGTGAGTAATTGACGACGCTGTAATCCCCGCATCACGTATATATCTACGTGTATATATACATATATATATACATATGTATATTATATATGTATATATTATATATATATACTATAGATGTCTACGTATAAATGGTATAAGTTGGAATCGAAGAAGGCGATGACACTTGGGTGATTCCGAGGTGAGAATCATGCCTTTCATTGGTTACGCGGGGGCATTGAACTCCTTTTTCGTTACGTCATAGCCCCCCTACTCAGGGAATCACCCTAGAAGCTTTACAGTTTGTCCTACGAATAGCCAGGTCAGGTCGTTCACCTTTAAATTCGTGGGACTAGTACAGTTAAAAATTTTCACAAATTAACCAAAAACGAATAACAAGAAAGACATATAACGAGACTTGACAATTATTTTTTCTTCTCTTTTTTTTTTTCCTAATTAACTGTATTCATATAGAGAATCGAAAACGGACGAAAAGATTCGCGAAAAATTCGCAAGTTTTCACTCTTACGTACCATACATACATTTTATTTATTCATTTATCTTTTCTATCCATGCCTTCGCCGATGAATGAAAATCATCCGGTGTAGATTAATTACGCGACTTACTCTCTCATCGGCAAATGCCAGTAATGGGTGCAGATGTAGCATTACCTGAATGATCGATACGGAAAGTGAACTTGGATACTTTATATCCGATCTATGTATGTACGAAATGTGCGATTGGATTGATACAATAAAATGTTTGGATAATTATTTCCTTCTTTTTTTTTTTTTCACTGATCTAGTATTTGAACGAGGAATTCGATTTTTCTATATATCTGTCCGTTATCTGTGTCTGTAGGAAATTTTAGGAATCTATATTTGTATAATCAGATGCAAACGTCTGAATTCGGAAAGTACATTCCCCGAAGCCATGAGGCAGTCATGTAGTACCGCGTGGACTCAAATCAGGGTCAAACTGACGAATCAATTGACTAACTTGTCGGACTTAGTCATAAATGAGTCACGGGACTCGTAGACGATTCGTCAAGTTTTTTTTTTTTTTTTTTTGTTTTTTTTTTTCTTCTATATCTAAAAGTCAAATTTAGAGGTTTGAAATTTTCTTTGTATAAATATTAGCGAACGGAATCATGGACCGTTTTAAATAAATTCTTAAACGATTCGGAAGTTTCTCTGCTTCGATAAGTACCACTTAGTATAAAACTAGACAGCGTATATATATATATATATATTTATAAGGTTAATGACTCCTTTCTTACGAGAAATTATAAAGACTTTCAACTAATTGGTTCGCGGGTTCTCGGTTCTTACGTATTTGGTGAAATTTTTTTTCTCCGACCTATGTACAGAGCTGTGTGAAGCAATTACGAATTACATTCGCGAGTAGTACCAGTAAGCGTTATTCGCGTTACGTATAATAGCGAACCGCCGCCGCCGCTCTGCTGCAGAGAACACAATCGCGTTGGATCTCGAAACTCTAAAGAGTGAAAGCTAACTACATAGGTATAATTGTAAGAGGGGAAACTAGTCCAGATTATTGTTTCCAATTTTCTTAGTTATATATATATATATATATATATAGTTGAATTTAGTCCACATTACCATTCCGCGAAAACAATACTATACCGTAAATTTATTAATTAGAACCGTATTTCAAATCGGCCTTGAATATTTCGACGGCGAATACATCCGGGCAAGTTACATACATGAATTCGCGATCTTTTCTAAGCGGTTATTCTCAACCTATTTCAGTTTGACAGATCGTTAATTGGTTTTCGTTGTCGATCGTCGAACGGACTAAGAAGATAGAGTGAAAAGATAAAAGACAAAAAAGAAAGGAGCGTATAGTTCCTTGAGAACAGTATAAGCGTGAAAAAATGATATCGGTACCGTACCCTGACCTGACATAGATTAAAGAAATAAAATTGCGAAATTTCGCGCCGCGGAAACAGAAGTAAAACCTTTTACAATTTATCATTGGAGTGATACGTTAGAAACGAACTCAACACCGTACGTATACGATCACCGGGGAACCAAAGCTCATGACAACCTTGTACACGTTGACCCGGTCGAGGCGTACTGTACTTACACTCTCATACAATTCGCTACGCGATAACCTTATCTCCGTGTTCACAACGTGGCTGCAAATAACGCAAATACATTCCATATCCCGTCTACGTGACATCAGAATTTTTCAAAGATGACGTTTCACGGGTTCACCGATCATATCGACGAAAGAATCGAACGAACGATCATCGCACATCGATAAATTCCGAAACGTATCCCCCCCCCCCCCCCCCCCCCCCCCCAAAAAAAAAAAAGACAGATTGTGAGATCATTCTTTCGTTTCTTTTTTTTTTTTTTTTTTTGTTATTTCAATTCATATCCATGTATATATATATGTATATAATATAATTGTATTATTCTCAAAGTCTTGTTATGTTATGTTATATATTATAATAATGTTATTATTTTAAGTACGTCCAATGTATACGTGAAAGAGAGTACCATATATATATATATAGATATATATATATATGTAAATATATATAGATTGACATTGAAATTATATAGGTAGGTATATATATATACATCGGTTTAGAAATAATATTTTATCGTGTATACAGAGGGACTCGTTACCGTTCTGTTTGTCCGAACTTTTGTCCGCCAAATATAGTACATTGTCAATAGAATCCATCGAATGACTTTAGTTTTATTTTAACGCTAATATCCCGCACACGTTGAGGTATTTTCATGTTTTCTCTATCCTCGACTTTTCCCTCTTCTCCCTTCTCCCTTCTCCGTTCTCCGAGGCTCGTCAATTTTTCATATAGTCAAATGTACCCTGAACAATATGAAAAATAGAATATTTCTTGGATCGGTTTAAGTTTGACATTCACATTGCTCGTGACGACTGATAATAATCAACGTATATACTGTTTGCTCTTTGTTGGCTCAAGGTTCTCTCCGTGCTAGCCTCGCGGTGCAACCAATAGCAATGATACTCGGTTTACTGCAGCAACCGAACGTTAAACGCAAATATTGTTCTTTGCTTTTATTGTTTGACCAGCGATGATAGGTCACGGTAGAATTTGTTGAGACGGGTCGATGCTGAAGCTGCCATCCACTGCCTCGAATCAAATTCTGCTCACATTTCTATCCCTATTATCGTATCGTATAGTATAATGCGTTTACGCCTGTTAGCTATACCAACATAATATATATATATACATATATACATATATATACGTACGAATAAAAAAAAAGATTAGTGGGATTTCTCCTTATAACGTACGGCGTACTTGAACGCGGTATGAACCAGGAAGCTCAAACATGATGTGTGCCGAAGGCTGTGTGTATAACATACAGGCATATCCCTCAGCTGATGCAGCGAATTGGCGAACGTAGAGCGACGTTTAAGTTTCGTTTTTTTTTTTTTTTTTTTTTATCCCGGATTATGTTATTAGATTTTAATTGTAACATTGATCTAGATTTTTCGATGGTGTATATATATGTGTATGCTATGAGGAAGCGTATGATGCGATATTACAGGTCAATATAGACCGTAGTATACAAACGAGATAAGAGATATTGATTTATACGTTGACCTTGTTTTTAATGATCAAAAAATCTACATAATAATCCACAAGACGACTGTATCACATGACTAAATACTGAACTCAATTTTCTTTCATTACCAAATCGAACTATGCGTCTGTACAAATAATTAGTCTAAGGACAGCTGATTTGTGACGGAGAAATAAATCCGTGTTCTTGTTTCATTTTCTTTGAATTTCTTCTCTTCTATTCTCTTCTATTCTTCAGACTCGAATTATTATATTTCATGATTAAAATTTGGAGGGACGATCTCTTACCGTACGAATATACATACATGTATATACGACACGTACTTTAATCCCGGTTATATTTACACCTGTTACACATACGTATACACATATATCATGAATATATTTTCACTGATCGTCTTTCACCTCTGTCCGTCTTGTTAAGAAGAAGGAGAAGCTTGTACCCATATATATATATACATATATATATATATATACATATATATATATATATATATATATATATATATATATATATATAGTGGATACAATATTTGTTTGGTTCAAGGTGATACGGACCTTGAATTTCTTCTTTTTTCTCATACCGCCAGCATTTGTAGCAGAGGAGAAACCGAAAGATATAGAGAGAGAGAAATACAGTGCGTAAACATGTCTCGTCTGGGTTGAAATCGGTCGGTTAGCTGCAGCAATTCTCTGTCTCGGTATTAAGCCGTCATTTTGTTACATATATATATATGTATATATATAAATATATATATAAATATATACGTAGGTAGATGTGCATATGAATCGAGTGACTGCATCGCAAAAGGAACTATAATATCGTACGAATTATACACATATGGCATACAGGATGCATCGAGGAGTACAGATACACCCAAAGCTCCGTAGGAGTAGGTATATGAAACAACTCATATCAGGGTGGAACCGACCAACGACTGTGCAAACGTTTATATGCAGGACTTGTGCCCGGCAAACATACAGTCCGGAGGTTTCATCAAGGTCTTTCACAACCGAGCTACGACTGACTGACTGACTGACTGACTGACTGACCTAGGGCAATACGATGCAGCGTGACCCTCACGGCGAGAGAACATTTCTGGCTCGTCGTAGCTTATGTATGTGTATATAATAAATATATACATATGCGTGGTATATAACGCGAGAAAAACTAGACTGCAACAGACTTCAGTATGCGATAATTCGCTACAGACAGACAGACGGGATTTATTTTTTTTTATTTTTTATTTATTTTTTTCTCAAAAGAGGGAAAAAAACGATTTTACACCGCGCGAGGGAGTCAACGCCGAAAGATATACCTACGTCGTTGAAGAAATATATATCTTATTTTATTTCATAGGCGATCCATGTAGGTGCATGGGATATTCTAGTTTAATTCTACATGAATGAGAAGTTTTTAAGGCAAAAATTTGACGAATGAAAAAGAGAAATACGGAATTATATGGAAACGTGACCAATCTTGAAGTAATTTCGTACGCGATAATATAGATAACTTGCGTATGATAATCGTTTCTCGGAATATATATATATACCCGATATTCACGCATACATCTACCATCGATGTCACGCTAAAACGTCGATAATATTCGTTTATAAAGTTTGCGGAGTGAAAAAAGTTCCTCGAAAGTTTTATCAGCTATTATTTCCGGTTATATATACACGTTTTGTCCTTCAGCCATTTGGCACGCAAACTAAACCGAAATTCTCTCTCTCCCTCTCTCTTCATTTTCATTTTTCTCTCTTTCTCTTTTTATTTCGATGTATTGCTGTTTGGGATACAGTTTTATACACATACACATGGTATTTCCAAATTATTGTACATTTACTTATACGCGTATTGAATAAAAACCAATAAATATTTACCTGAACTTTGAATCGTAGTCTAAAACTACCTACCCGTGTATTAACGTGTAGATATACGTATCGGAAAATAATATTGGATAACGCTTATTATTTTTCTCCTAATTATTCCGCTACGCTGACTTGATTGCGCCGCTCATTAATGAGCTTCTTATCGGCCACTAAACAATGTTTTTCCATTACAATACGAGCCTGTATTTACAAGGTCGGCTATAATCCCGAGGCACGGATGGCGAAATGAGAAAATTGGAAATTAACAAATTGGGAATGAAAAACAAGGGGCTAAATTTAATCTGCGTAATACCGTTCTCGGTTCAGCTATCATTTTTATCATTCCTTTTATCCTCCACTACGTATTTGCGGTGTCAACGACTCGCTATACCTTATCTTCTTGTATCGTTCCGATGAGGTCATCATTCTCACATTTTTGCAATACAGTAAAGCAAGTAAACTCGCCTACGTGCTTGCGCGGATTCCGATCGCAATAACCGCGCGCACGATACGACATCCTTTTAAAGTATTTATAATTTTCGCAAAATTAGTCATATCGCAAGCATATAAAATGGTTCGAAAGAGTCAGGGCTTGATGACTACTTAATTAAATCGGATTTGAATAGAGATTAAAAAACACTTGTACATGCCTCTTAATCAACGATAAATCCTCCTCCTCTCAGATCGTGGCCGTATTGTATTATGAATAATGATAAGACCGGCGAATTTAGCGGAAGTATCGCAGACCAAGGCTAAAAGAGTTAATACCAAACCATAGAGTTGATCCCACGTCGTATAAAATCGACTTTATAGGTATATATGTAAGTCGCGATCTTAATTCTAGGGTTGAGGCAGCCGAGGGTTAGGTTGAAGGACCCACGCCAATTGGGAAAAGCGAAGGCCGTTCTGGTCGTAAATTTTATTCCCATTGGGGAGACCCGTGCCTGGGGATCTTCTCGCGGTTCGATGGAATGAGTTTGAGTAGTTTTGGGGAAGGGAGGGAAACTGTGACCTTGCCACGTGGAGGGCGCGACTGCCTGGATTTTCTGGACTCGATATACCGTCAGGGGCAAGGATTTCCTTTCCTCAATTCTGCACATAGGGGCCTTTTTAGAAATCCACATCTATTCGTTATACGGGAATAGAAAACCTCGTTGTTCTGTTTTCTTGACCAGAAATAAGAACCGACAGAAAATAAATGAACAAAAATTGATTCAAAGAACGAACGAC
Source organism: Tenthredo amoena (assembly GCA_963966615.1). NCBI lineage: Eukaryota > Metazoa > Arthropoda > Insecta > Hymenoptera > Tenthredinidae > Tenthredo > Tenthredo amoena. The sequence continues at coordinate 4,029,740 of OZ016492.1, read as the reverse complement.
GAAGTTTGAAGAACATTTCCTCCTCGTATAGGTATATATATATACTTCGGAATTTCTAATCGATCGATATGATATAGCTAACAATAAGTAGGTATCTCTTGGGGTGCCAAGGGCGCCGCCGAAAGTCACCTAGTTTCGGTGAGGTCAAGGATGATATCTGAATCAGCTAATTTGAGGAGAAAGAAGAAAAGAGAAGAAGGGAATCTGAACTGGAATAAAATAAAACGAAATAAGGTATGAGATCTCGCTCGAATCTCGTCACTGAATTGAATATTTCTTGAAAAACAAGCCGCCGACTATAACAATAAGTGACGCAGAGGTCACTTTAGCCAGTGAAACCCATACAAACGACCTGCATAATCGGGACTGGTACCGTAAATGGAACGTAGATACATTAGTAGCCTCATGAATTTATGCTGATCACCAACCTTCGAACACAGGTTTCATTATTTCCATCGTTCACATATTATCGATCCCACCCACCCTTCGAAATGCTATCCTTTGTGTAATTCAGATCGGACTCATCTCATCTCATTTTGCCTCGCCCGGGATCTTCTCCTCTGCATAAATGAAGCGGAGATGAAATACGTCGGAAGAGAAACAATTCTTCGTCTACGATAATGAATCGCGACTCTTTTGACAAAAAGGAGAAGAAATTTATCGGCAAGTCCGTAAAATTGATCAATTTTACTTTCAACCATTGAGACTCTCCTCTCAATCAGTATAGGCGATTTCTCATACGGGGAGAGGAAGGTGCCGGATGCTTTGCTGACCCCTCTTTGACATTGGGGACATTGCCACTTAACGCGGTGGCACGGGCGTCTACGTCGTCGACGGATGAGCAAACGTCGTAGAAGACGAGAACGAGTCCAGTCTGGGAATGTGCTTGAGAAGGGAAATTCGAAATATGTGTTTTCTGCTTAGACGACGAGGATTTTGGAATTGAATATTTCAAGACTGATTCAAATTGGTCTTCCAAAGTCCTTGCCTTTTCAGGAATTTAGCTAACTGAGAGCGGGGAACATCGTCACTCGGCTTATCTTGAATCTAGGTGTCAGTTTTCTTCAGCCTTTGGTAAGTAAATCGCGCGTATGTGGTCCCACGGTAATCGTACCTAGTAGTCAACAGCCTCGAGTTAGTCTAGCCGTGATAATATGACGCGGAATCTGCTACGGTTTAGGCTCGGCTATGTGGGCTTCGGGAATTCAAGAGACGGTGAAAAAATCGTGTCGAAATTGGATTACAGAAAAGGAATACAGGGCCGAAGAGACACGTGTGCAGAGACCCACTGTTCTGATAAAACTGCCAACGAATCTTTATTACTCATTCGGCAAATCCAATTTTCTAACTCGTCGCGTCATCGATACCCGCTCTTTATTTTCACTCCCTGCGATGCTCCCTGGGGAGTTGAAAAAGCAGGAAAGTCAGAGAGTCAAGTATGAGAAAACTCGGCAATGAAATTTCGCGCGAAACTCTTTTGAAACCGCGGATTCTGTAATTAGATTTCTCCGAAGTATGGGTATCGCAGGATTTTCATGACCTCCTGCTTACCACGTCGTGTGAATCATTTTCTCGGTCTGGAAGTCTAGTTCCTTGAGGGAAGTGTTTGAAAATATAATGAAATCCGCAAGTATATGTGAGTACCGTCTACCGAGAAAAAATAACGCGGGCATTGTCTCCGAATGCAGACAGCAAGTCGCGACGACCGCAAATGCGGTTTAAAAAAACGACGTTGATACGTGTATCTCGTATTCATACGTTGGTGCATATAAAATGGATGAGTGAGAGCCTCTGATTGTCTTTAATTAAATATTTGGATTGAGTTATTCCTCGGTATAATAAATGCGAAGTGAATTTCCCGCCTAGTACGAAATGAGTTCAGTTAACCACATCGAGAGACTCGGTCTGGTTGATATAAACCCTACTTGTTAGTGCTGTGTAAATACACCTACCCACTATCCGCGCGATATTCTCTCTCACCAAGAATGAACATCATTCGCAACGTAGGGCAATTTAGCGACAAGTTATTAACACGTGTTTATTGCGGACTTGATATAAATGGTCTTGAGAAATATGTACACATATGTTTAAAGGCACACGCACATACGTGAAGGAAAGTAGGTTCCTATCCCGAAATTTCATCTCTGTGCTGCTCCACACGCTGCGGTATAAGTAAAGAGCCGCGTAACGAGCTCCACGTGCTGCAGCCTCGTCAATGAAAACTTATGAATGAACCTGTTTCGGTTTTTTCATTTTACAGTGATACTTGTTAACGCTATTAATCGCACGTCACCACTCGCGCGAATACATACTACAACTCTTCTTGGCCACGAGCTCGGCTCGCCTCTCTACATCTGCAACATCGGCGAGCCCGTATATCTCTGTAGCCAAGGTTAACGCAACGAGAATTTTCATTCCCCACCGGACAATCGAGAATATTTAAGTTATAAATCTGAATTTTTTGTCGAATAAAACGGACAAAGAAATGATTTTCTTTGTTGGTATACTTTTTCTTTATTAACCCTGATAATAAGACCAAAAATGATACCGATACCCCAGCTCTGTTATCACGCCTTCTGTTTGTATCGCAATCGATTTGAAACGCGAAAGAATTGATTTATCAATTCGTTACAAAGAATTTTTACGCCAATTTATCTTTATTCTCCCTTCTTCCCACGCGCAGAATCGATAACTCCCTGTGTACGCGGAACGATTGCGATTAAGGCAGAGGGCGAATGAGAGTGCAGATAAATTTCGTAGAATGTTAATAATATTATAGTACGATAACGAATTCAAACTGAAATAGTTCTGTAACCAATCAGAAGTATGATAAAATACATTATATGTACAAATATATTCTTCTAGGTACAACTACGTATAGTTATTACCTTTCATACTTTCCTTGGTACGGTTTGTATCCCAGTTTCATCGAAGGTCGACAAAAGTCCGAGAGCTGTGAACGAGGAAAATTCGAATCTATCATTATATACACAGACAACGTATACCATATACGTTGTGGATATAGATTCGTTAGCAAAGGAGAACAGAGAAGTCTTGTTTCATTGTTCGAGAATAAGAGTCAATAGTCATTAAAATACGTAAAGTATGATCAATACGTGAGTCAGACGTCGCGAGACAATCTCATTTGCGAATTAAAGCGACGTGACTCTTGGCTTATCGTTCGTCGAACCGATATCTCCGATAAGCTTATCCGAATTATCGAATTCCAACTGTTCGTCGATATACTGACGAATTGATAGAAAAAAATCTCTTTGAATTTTGATAGAAATGAATAATAAAACGTGTTATAGATTTTTGTTAATTTTCAATCTTCTTCCGTGCTTTATATTATCGATGAAAATATAAATTTCAAGAAATAGGATATAAAAATTGGATAATCGGGATATTTTGTTGAGAAAATATATAACACTTGTTTATAATTCACCAGACAATGTTTATTCAGACGACCTCACAACTCCCAAGCGTACAAAATGACGTGCTCACTGGGCATATGCGGGGGCGGGGACAAAAATTAATATTATTTTTGTTATTCCTTTCTCTATGTATTTTTAATTGTAAATTGTATTCGTATTTTTATTAACCGTATAAGAGAAAAAGACAAAACAGAAAGACAACAAAAAAGAAAAAGAAAGAAAAAGAAGAAGAAAAAAAAACAAAAAACCATTACATATTTCTTTTCTGATCTTATATACAGATATAAAGAAATATATACCATACGTTTTAATGTACCATCTCATTATCACTACAATATAATCATTACGTGTTACGTTGGTAGTGTTTATGGATATAATAACATTACGCACGAATATGAAAAACGCTAACATTTCTTGTTTCCTTTTTTTTATTTTTGCTTTAGTTTTATATGTTTTCTTCTTCGTTCGGACTATTGAAATGGGAATTCTTACGCAATTTCATGGGAACATGAGATCACTAATACGATCACTGATGCTAATTCGGGATCCGGCACGTCACACTTTCGAGTTTTTTTTTTTTTTTTTTTTTTCTCTCTCTCTCTCTCTCTCTCTCTCTTTTTTATAGATATACAATAAATACACGAGGGATAAAATACCGTACGATACAATGTGTGACAAAATGATCTATAAGATGATTTTTTACAAGAGACTGCGAATAATAATATTTAGCGCATAAAATTGATTCTTTCCGATTTTTTGTAATTTTTCTTGTTCTCGTTTTTTTTTTTTTTTTTTTTATTCAAATTTTTTATTTATTTTTTTCCTACATTCATTATCTTTTTCTCTTTTCTTTCTCGATTAATTAATTTTCCTCATTCGTTTAATCATTTTATGCTGGGGGGTGGTTGATAACGTGGGGGTTGTGGGAGGGAAGGGGGGCGGGCGTCTCAACAACACGTCGGCGGCGGCCCGCCGCGTTACTCGTTCGCTCGCGATTTTCAACAAAATCACTTATTATTTCTTAATATTTTTTATTTTTTTTCCACTCGTCCTAAGAACTAAGGGGCCTTAAAAACCTACTATTTACAACGATCATTGATTTCTCCTACGTACGTCTAATCATCTCTTTGTTTTCTTAGATACGAAATTTTCATCACTCCTATTAATATATCTTTCACTCTTTCTTTCTTACGTTCTATTTCCAATACTCAAAAACGCGAAATCAGAATTGGAAAAAAAAAAAGAAAAAAAAAAACAGAAAAAAACCTGCAAAACTTTAACAATCTACTGATCCCTATAATAATATAATTACTTGCCTTAACATGAATCTGCGAAATTACTTCGAAACAATTCCTTTCTTTTCACATATTATCCGTGTTGTATCTTGAATATATTTATATATATATATCAAATTTGCAAGACTGTACGATAAGGACACGTGGCATAAATAGGTACGGGGTAAAATAATTGCAAACTGGTGACCAACGACGGGCCGTTCAGTCTCATATACAATATTATATCGCGAGAAGGAAGAAAAAAAAAAAAAAAATATTTCAAATTTCAAAATTTCAAAATTTCAAATTTTCTTTGAGATACTGGATTTTTTTTTTTTTTCATCATCTCACTCCACTTTACCTTATACCTTATTACACGTCTTTATACTATATCCTACGTATATAACTCTTACCTATATAGTTTTATCTTACTTCTTTTTTTCTCTTTCCTTACTCGTTTCTCATTACTATTTCGTACTGTTTTCCCTCATTTCGCTCCAAACACAACACTTTTCTAGATATAAATCTCAAAAAAAAAAAAAAAAAAAAAAAACTTGCCCCCCCGCGCAAGGTCCGAGCTCAGTTTCTCTCTCTCTCTCTCTCTTTCTTTCTTTCTCTGTCTTTCTCTTTCACTCACACAATCACGCGATTTCACATTCAATCGACCATGCACACGAGATGATAATTTTCATTACGATTAACTTATGCCATTATCATTATATCATAGTTATTAATTATCCCTAATCTTACCGTTATTGTTATTATTATTATTAATAATAGTATAATCGATATTTGATCATATTATTATATACTACATATGTGTGTGTGTATAATATATATATATATATATTATTACCATAAAACTTAGTTTCTTTCTTGTTGTGTTCTTCTTTTTTTTTTCCTGGCTTGATATTCCTATATTGATGTTATAATAATAATTATTATTCGAATCTTTATATATATATATATATATATATATTCCTGGCAAATAATTTCACTAACAATAATAACAATAATAATAATAATAATAATAATAATAATAATAATAATAATATTTATTACTGTTTTTTTTTCTTTTTTTTTTTTACTTTTCCTTTAAACGTTATTTTATAATTAATATTGTGTATACATATATATATTTACCTATATGTGTATATATATATACATATATAGTATAGTGTAAGATGATTTTTGATGAATGAAGGTGGATATTATTTTTTTTCTTCTGTACAATATGCGCGATTTTCCATGATTATCACATGTAATAGATTATTAATAATTATATAATTATTTATTTATTTATTTATTCATTTATTTATTTACCCCTGCGACATCTGCGTTATAAGATGTTCATTCAAAAACAGTATGTGTGTGTGTGTGTGTGTTTTTTTGTTTTCCACTCAGCTGTATAAATGACTACACACATAGGTGTACCTATATGTTGAGTATATTTTATACCGCCGTGCAGAGATTTGTATTAAATTGCCAAATATCGTCACCCCCTCCCCCAAACACAATATTATATAACATGTATATTTTTATCAACGTATGTGAAGTTACCTTGTTTTCGTTTTTTTTTTTTTTTTTTTCTGCTTTTGTTTTTCACGCTCCACAAAAATGTTTAATAAATATACAATATCAATTCTTTTCATACCATACCCGCGGGTCCCACTCTCCTCCGTGTCATCGCAAAACCTAAGGAAGTGGCTAACACGCACACTCTTCTTTTCTATTATCCATAATTATTATTAATATACGACATCGATTATTATCAAATTGTTCATAATTCCCTGTCGTATATTTCTTTCGCATGCAATGCAATGCAATGCAATGCAATGCAATGCAATGCAACAAACAAACAAACAAACGAACAAACAAACACGGCACTATTATTTATAAACCGTTTATATCTCCTTCCTTTCTTGCTCCTCCGCTTCGTTATTATTATTATTATTATTATTATCATTATGACTATTATTATTATTGTTATTATCATTACTATTTCTATCATATCATTATTATTATTATTATGATTATTAATTATATTGATATTATTATTATTATTATTATTATTTTTATTTTTATCTTAAATTATATCAATGTCAAATTTTATGATTCGAAGGATGATGATGTTCTTTCATTTATTTATTCAAATTTCAAATCATTATTATTATTATTATTATTATTATTATTATTATTATTATTATTGATTATTTTTTTTATTTTTATTATTTTTTTGTTTTTTTCTTTTCTTGCTTTTTCTTTCTTTCTTATACTTTTCTTTGTTAAATATTTTGTTTATTTTTTCTTCTTCTGATAAAACAACACACATCGATGCGTAGCAGTAACAGTAGTAGTTGTAGTAGTGTTGTAGTAGTAGTAGTAGTAGTAGTAGTAATAGTAGTAGTAGTGGTAGTAGTAGTAGTAATAGTAGGTAGATAGATATATAATCATCAAAACAGCATCAATATCTAAACACAACGTATTATCTTCTTCTTCTTCTTTTTCTTGATTTTCATAATAATCATTATTATATAAATCATGATATCATTTATTTAAATAATAAATTATTTGGTTAGTCACGCGCTACGGGCGTAGCGTCCTGGCACTTTCACAGCATGAATCGTAGAAAATCGAGGTGGTCCGTAGTAAAGTCTTTACGAAAGAAAGAAAGACACAGAGAAAGAAAATCAATAAATCAATCAATTAATTAATTTATCCACAAAATGGAAATGATAGAAAAAAAAATTCTTTCGATTGATTTTTTTCTTTTTATTCTTCTTCCACAAAGATCAACATAAAACTGGCCCCGAATCGACGAAGGTGGGTGTACTCGTTTTTTTTTTTTTTTTTTTTTATTTCTTTATTTATTTATTTATCTCCAATGTCGAAAACATCAACGATGATCGATTCAATTAAATAATAATTAAAAATACAGAACAAAAATAAAAATAAAAAAAAAAGGAAAAATAAAAAATAAACTGAATAATAATAACGATAATAACCACCGCGTAATTAAATTAATACGTCTCTATTGTACACTACTACGCCTCTAACGAAAGCGCTTTATTATTACACGGTCCGCCAACCGACTGTAAAGGCCTTGGCGATGGAGACGGTGATTTTTTCGATAAATTTAACGGCTGTTGACTATCGGCAATATCAACCTGTAACTCCATCATATTACTCGGACAACCGGACAGTACCAAAGTCGTTGCCGACGCTGTACTTGAACTTGGTCTGGGACTCGTGCTACTACAACTTGTCGTCGTTGCTGCCGATGAATTACTGCCGTTATAACGCGACGATGTACCATTTCCAACTATTTGATGCACTCCGTTGTAATCCCCTTGTTGCTGTTGATGATGATGTTGTTGCTGCTGTTGCTGCTGCTGCTGATGATGATGATGCTGATGCTGTTGTTGTTGTTGTTGTTGTTGTTGCTGTTGTTGTTGTTGTTGCATCTGTTGTTGAATAACTTGTTGCTGCCTTGCGCCCGTGGTTGTTGTGATAACTGAAGTTGGTGCTGGCCATCTTCCACCCGAAGTTGAATAGCCGGAACTAGCACATTGGAGAAGTCCACCGTTCGATCTTGGTCCGGCTGTGGTAGTAGAAGCGCATTGTTCGGCCGGTGATGGTGAATTGTTAGGCGATCTCGGACTGGCTTCACCGCGCATAATGTAATTGTGGATGATGTCGGTGCGTTTCATTTGTTCGGCGGTCATTTTTGGCCCTTCCATGAGACTTTTGGCCAAAGTTGAATGCGTCGAACTTAAAAGACTCGCTGCTTTGTGAGGGCACTGAGAGGACAGGGATACTTGATGGTGCTGTTGACTCTGTATCGAATTCGAGGAAGATGACGAGGACGAAGACGAAGATGAGGACGACGAAGACGAAGACGATGATGACGACGAGGACGAAGAAGACGAGGATGAAGACGAGGTTAAATGAAGATGCAATTGCGACTGTTGAGCCACCGCTGGCTCTGCCTCGGCACTGTCCTTCTGTCTAAGTGCCCGGAACTTTTTATGAGGCTTGTAAGCCTCGTCCATCAACGAATTAGTATCGTACAAAGGTGGGGCCTGTAGAACTCTCTTCAGTACTGGCATATCCTCGACTTCTTTATCCTCGGATCTCGGGCTCGAACAGACCGAGGTAGGAGCGCTGGAAGCTGAGCTAGTGCTGGCCGGTTTGTCTGTCTTTTCAGTGCCGGATTCTATCCCGCTGTCACTCGGAGAGTCGAGTTTTCTGAACCTGGGACACTGGGAGCTCGGAGGTTGCGGTGTCTTTGCCATCGAGCCACGGTGTAGTTCGTCATCGCCCGAACTAGTCGAACCGGAATTAGCCCGTCTTCTGTGCGGACAAAGTCCACCGGCTAAAGTTGCCGCCAAAAGCGGAGCACTGGACGCGTGATGACCGCCAGTTGTAGGCGCACCGTGATTATGGTTGTGGTATTCCGTAAGGGAAGCTACTTCACCGCTGCAGGTACTTTCCGTGCTAGATACACTTCCCAACGGGCTTTTCACAGCCTCGTCCAAAGTAACGTCAGATGCGGATCCCCAGGATACCGTAGGCTCCTCATCCATCGGCCACGAAACGTGCTGTTGTTGTTGTTGCTGTTGTTGTTGAGCCTGGAGCTGTTGCTGTTGTTCGGTCATTTTGAAGGCGAGTAATTTCTCCGAATGTAGTGTGTTCAGGGTTCTTAAATCCGGTATCTTTTTAAGGAGTTCCCTAAGTATGTCGGGATGCTGGGGGTGGTTTTGTGCCAGTACAGTTTGGAGCGCGTTACGAAGCTTGTTGTGCATCCTCTCGATCAGGTCGGTATTTCTCAGCCCTGGTCTGTCGGAGGCGATCACTACCACGGAACAAAATAGACCCAATTCGGCGTCGGATAATCTCAGGGAATTTACACGTTCGGCAAAATCGAACATAGAGTCCATTAGGAAACGGGCGTTGCTACTGTTGTGGATTGACTCGCGCTTCAGTACTTGACCGTTCAAACATATCATACTGTTTGTTTGGGCGTCGAACATGCAGGCTAGTCGGACCAGGAGTACCTCGAATACTCCAGCTTTTAATAGCGTAACCTGGTCGTCCTGTGCCAGCAGGCTGAAGCCAGGTATACGTTTAGCAAATTCAACTACACCGCGAATGGCTGGTGAAAATCTTTTAGAAAAATCTTGTAGCAATTCTTGCTGGCCAGTCAATGGCTGTGGGTTTGGATTCAACGGACAAGCCTGTAACATAAAAATGAACAAAAAAACCCATAAGACTTTTGAATTGTGAGAAGAAAAGAAAGAGAGAGATTTTTCTTTTTTTCTTATACCGGAAATAAACTTTTCTACAACGACGACCTCGAGATGGGTGCTTCCTATTTATTCCTTCTTTGCCAGAGGCGTCGAAGGTCGGAATTAGTCGCGGGGTCGTCGGAAATTTGATTCCGGTATATATATATATATATGGGATATTGAGATGGTAGCGTACGGTTATAAATCATACTAACCAAGGTTGGTGGACAGGCCGTGTAGTTTGGAGTTTCTCTTGCCCTGGCTAAAACCGGGGCAACTTTTTCTCTGGTAAAATCACAGGTGTCAAGATGTGCTCTAACGACGGTAGCGAGAAGACGTTGTTCGTCTTCTAGTTCAGCGGCGACAGCCTTTTCCTGTGAACGACTGTGGGAACTTTGCTGCATAGCAGCCAGTATCCTAGCCTTTTCACGTTTTGGTACACGACCGAATCGAACGGCTGTAACCAAAGAATAAGGGAAACAAAATTTCCTTTAGTCAAGATATAGCGAGAAATTTCTTTTCTAAAATTTTATTCATTATCACGGTCGAAATTCGAGGGAAATGGCGAATAACTATAACGACTGAGAACGATCGCGAGCGCGGAAGGGAAAGCGGTCGTATGACTTTCTCGCAACTGTGATGGAAAGTGCGGACTTTTAAACGCGCGGTAGCGAGAAGTAAGGAGATAGGATAAGATATACGTCTACTACACGAATCAGCGATGGCGATACGGTAATAGAAAGTGCAGCTTTAGCTTGGCGACACACGCGAACTCGAGTAAGCAAGTAAGCAAACAAGTAAGTAAGTCGATATCAAATTCGCGAATTATTCACAGTGTTCAAGACCCTCCGCGGCTAGGGTGGGTGGAAGAGAGGGAAGAAGTAGGGGGGAGTCGTTCTTGGTTGCAAAAACGGGAATCGACGTAGAAGAAAGCGTGGCGATGTAAGAGCGCGAAAAAAAGATCGAAAGTGATGCAGATCTGAGTAAATGAAAAATCACGTATAAGTATTGAGAATATACCTACGTGCATTGTGATAATTTACAACCCCGTTCAGGATACCCTTAAGTATCGGTAGTTCGTCTCCCATGACGAAGATGAATTTTGAATATTTATTGAGATATATCCAAAGGAATGAAATTTGTTTCTTTTTTTTTTTTTTTTTTCGAATAAAATAAAACTCGAGCCCCACTTTATTGAAAAACTCTGTTCACACTGTTTGTTTGTTTGTTTTTTTTTTTTTTTGTTTTATGTGAATAACAATAATGATAATAATAATATATTTTTATTCACGAAACACTGAACCAACCACCCTTTTTTACAATTGTTTAATTTATCGTGAAACATTAGGCGCGACGTTTTCCGTTCTGTTTCAGTTTTTTTTTTCTCTTAATATTTCATCAACGAATTAATGAACTTACGTGTGTATAATTAAATAAGGAATTATTAAAAATTTGCCTTGTTATAATAGTCGGCTGACTTTTCTTTGGTTTATTATAAAGAAAGAGGAAAAGTCACTCCTCGAAGCTCGCGATATAAATATATATATATATATCTTCATATATACACATACATATATATATATATATATATTCAAATATACGAGGGTAGGGTATAACGGTATTAATTGTTGTTATTATATTATAAATAAAAAAAAGATGCACTTTATTATAATATTATTATTGTCGAAAAATGACAAGCTGCTGCAGTAAGACACGTGCATACGGTAGACAGCATCATCGCCGACTGCGTGACTCTGAGCGGGCCGCGTTCAACAGCCCCCCACTTATTCACCCATGAACGACCCCCACCACCAACGATCCGTGGCCTTTGCCAAGCCTTTGGCCTTGAACTTCGTTTCAGCTACAGCCGCGCGCGGCGTGTCAACCTATGTATATCTACCCCCGCGCGAATCACCCCACTCTCTACTCTACTATACTCCATTCCACTCCACTCCACTTCACCCCGTCTGACACAAACCCTCTTACTCTACTATGTAGAGGTATAATACACATCGCGGGACAGATATAGATATAGATATATATAGATATATGTATATATATTAACGCGCAGAATCCAAGGGATGAAAATAACAAAAGACGGCCCTCCCCCTCGGACACAGAAGAGAAAAGAAAGTATATTTATTTGCAATTTTTCTCGATGAAATCGTTGAAGAAAAAAAGAAGAGAAATAAAAAAAGAAGAAAGGAAATCGAAGCTTTTCAATAACTGGATTTACACTGAACGTATATTTTCTTTAAACATAGGACATATATATACGTGAAATCAGAGTATTACGTATAGAGGTATAAGTTCGCGATTTGTCCGTTCGACTTTTGAGCGCCGCCACGCGACGGGTAATAGGTTGGGGGTATAGAGGTGGAGGTGGAGGTGGATGTGGATGTGGATAGAGAGAGAAAAGTGGTGGGGATAACTCGGTGAGTTGCGCGTCAACGGTGGAGGGTTTTAGGTGAGAGAAAAAGAAGGAGTAAGAAAAAAAAAAAAAAAAAAGGTAGCATGGAAGAGGAGGAGGAGGAGGAGAAGGAGGAGGAGGGAAGAAAAAGAAGGAGTATTACGGCGGTGGGGGTAGGTAACTAACCGCGTATAGCGGCATGTTGTAGCGGTACTCTTTCGATACGGGGAACTAAAGCGAGTTGCAAGGCGAGCAACACCGATCGTTGACCCCGTACGACGCGACGTCGTCGTCGTCGTCGTCGTCATCGTCGTCGTCGTTATAAGTCCGCGCTAGTATAAAGTCCCGCGCGGTTTTTACTATATATCGCGGCAAAAATTCTACATTATATGCAAGTACATATAATATATAGACATATATATCGTGATGTTTTGCAGCAGGCGTAACACCATGCGTTCGATGTTGCACCACTAATTCGACGCTTATGAAGATATAAATAGAATAGGAAAGTGGTTGATTAAATAATTCCATGATTCAAATTCACAGATTAACAATATAAGATAATGATTGTATTTTCGTCTATGTAAGTATTTTTTTTTTTTTTTTTTTACTTTTTTTTTTGTGCTCGTTCCCAATCGAATTATTACAATTATTAATATTATTTTTATTATTTTTTGCTTTTTTTTTTTTCGTACAAGGTCTTTTTTCCCCCACCTTATAGCTCAATGGAAAACGATCGAAGTTTTGCAATACCCCGCAGTCCGCCGCGACGTGCAACGCCACGTCTCGCGTTCTTTTAAGTTGCGATATAAATTCCCCCGTTACCCCTTTACCCCCCCCACCCCACCCCAGCCCATGACTTGACGCCTGTTTCCAGTGTTACTATTTTCAGTATGATCCACTTTCGAATTGAGGCGAGCGCGCGAACGGGTCGCAGACCTGACTTGACCTCGACTTAGATCCCTGCAGCGGGCGAGTTTGCGCTTGCTAAATGGCAAAAAGATAAAAACTAAAAAAAGAAGTATAAAAAAAAAAACGAAAAAAAAAAAAAAACGAAATAGAGAACGAGGTTACGCATACCTCTATATATACTATATATATATGTATATGACATATATCGTCTGAAAAAATAATTCGGGATAGTAAAATAAATTATTCCCTCAAAATACGTAATACTCTGCAATTTTTGTGAAAAACGATTGTATTGGAATTTTTTTTATTTATTTTTTTTTTAATGTCATACCGGAGAAAATTAATTAATTAGTTATTATCAATATACGAGTGAGTCGTACCAGTGTATTTCAAATATACGACAAAATAATGAAAAAATGTATAAAGGGTGTGTATATGTATATAGGTATATGTAAAATAGAATAATTCTCACCATCTCTGCTCATTCCAACGGCTATGCATTTCTTTAGACGACAGTACTGGCATCGATTTCTGTTGATACGAAGTATACTGCACTGTTGATTTTTCGTGCATGGCCTGTACTGTATCTTCTGTTGTATACTGCGCCGAAAGAATCCCTGTGAATCACCGGAAAAACCTTCGTCAGTTTGTCCATCACTATCTGACGATGACGACGACGAAGAAGAGGAGGTAGAAGACCCGGAAGATGATATTATACGAGGAGAGTTTACGAGAACATCTCCCGATATTTCAATGTCCAAATTATTATCATCACATTCGCACAAACACTCCATGATTCGAAACAATCCTCTTATTTAATGTTAGGATTGTTTTTTTTTTCTTTCTTTTTTTGGTCTTCAAGTTTTATTAATGAAAAAATTCATGAAAAATTTTCAATCAACGGTATAATAAATTGGCGGGAATATTCCGCCGCACTTCAACGCAGTTGTTTTATACCTTCAAATCACTTGACCCAATGAATAAACAAATATAATTCACATCGAGTGATTAACAAAAAAATAAAATAAAAATCACGAAATTTTTACGTGCTTTAATTAGTCTCTCTTTTTTTTTTTTTTTTATACAGGTACGGCGATCAAAGAGTATTCTTGGTCTACTACCGCAACCGACTATATAGGCAAATATATATATATATAGATAGATATATAAATATATATATATATACGTAGATATAAGTGTGCGGTTTTAGTTAGGTTATTTATATACATATATATATATATATGTGTGTGTGGTTGTAAATACGCGTATAATATATATAGACATATACATATATATATAAAGAAGAGGACTTAATTTGGAAAGCGACCGTTTGTACCGAGGTTTGACTGCGGACTGGCTCTCTCTATCACGTAGAGCATAGACGCTCTCGGCGCATTGGCCGAGAGTACCCCAGGGTGGGGAACAAGTGGGGGCCCTCTGACCCAATTCCCGGGCGTTCACCCGCGGTTCACCGCGCGAAAGTGAGAGTTCCCATGTCCCCTCTCTATCGCTCTCTATCCGTCTATCTCTCTTTAGTTCTTTCTCGAAACCTCCACCTCCTCCTTTAACTCACTCCTCACTTCTCAATTTCTATCTCTCTCTCTCCGTCTCTCTACCGTTCCCGCTCGCTACGAACAGTTCTACTAACGGATTCCGGCCCCTAGTAAGTTCTCCACCCCGCTAGTCACCGCGCACACCCACAAATAACGCAAATAACTATACCGACGAACGTGTAAACGTAAACCTTTAACAGGTATCTCTCTATCTCGTACCTCGATATTCCCATATATAAGTATATAAATTTCTATAGATATAGAGACATAGACATAGACATAGACATAGATATAGGATATGGATATGAAGAGTGTGCGTACCCCGAAATTATATATTGTGTCGATTACACCTATAGATTAGAATGACGATAGAGGTTCGTATCGGTCACCGACCTCGTCGAGGGTAGGAAAGAGGGTGGTGGGGGGGGGATTTCAGTTGAGTTACATAACGCCGTTTAGGTATACGTAGGTAGATCCATTATACCTATACGTATACTCGAACCAACCATCTATCGTCTATTTCGCATGCGCGTCTGAGACACGAACGAACGTACGAACGTACGAACGTACTCTAACTAACTATCTATAACTAACTGAAGAACCAAAGCGCGCGCGCATGCATAGCTAGCGCCTCTATCCGACGCCTGGGGAGCGCGAGAACGACGCGTGACGTCAAACCGACCTCGCCTACCTCAACGCGCGCGCGTATGGTCCCGTTGCCTAAAGCGCGACCGATCATTTCGGGGAAGAGAGAAAGAGAGAGAAAAAGAAAGGTGGGAGGTAGCGAGGACGCCAACCCCGGATCGACTAGAGGGTCGGTTACGGAAAAGCGGAGGGCATCGATCTTTGGAGTATCTATCTTCTTCTTCAATTTGTTTCCTTTCGTAACTCAATTTTTTTTAATTTTTCTTACTTTATTCTTAATTTTTTATAAATAATTATACGCGATTTCCCAATACACGTGACTTCAGAGACTCCATTTATCCCTTAAAGCCCAACGTAATTATTAATCCATTTATTTATTCATTTATTTATTTATTTATTTATTTATTTATTTATTTATTTACTTCCTCACTTCCTTATTTCCCGCTCGATAACCCTAACGGGTTGAATGACCCGAGGCTCTCGCGATCCCCGAGTAGGGAAGGGTTTGGTTGGGTTAGGTCGGTGGGTTGAGGGAAGAGAGGTAGTAGGGAGGCCGGCGTAACGGTGACCAGAGTAAGGCACGCGTATGCGCGGGCTCGCTCAGCGTATAGTCGCCGTCAGTTCGCCCGGGGGCATTAACCGGGCGCATGCATCGCGCTGAGCTTTGAGAAAAGAGAAGGAGTAAGAGTAAGAGGAGGAGTAAGAGAACGAGGAGGAGGAAGAGGAGAAGGAGAAAAATAGAGAAAAGAAAGAAGGAGGACGCGTTAGTGACTCGCGGGGTATCCGTATCTCGTACTTATACAGATAAAGAACACTCTTCCCTTTTCGGCCCCTTTAGAGATCGTAGACGTTATAAACTGGAGCAATCGCTCGCCGCGTCCTCGTCTACTTTACTCATACTCATTTTCTGTATAATTCTCGATCTCTCGCATAAAGCTATATATCTCGGTGCATGTAATAACTGTTGCTCTTACAGATCCATGTATAAATTATTCTTTATTAAAGTTTTTTGAATTTGTTTTCTGTTTTCTACATTATCATTATTATCATCATCAGGCTAAAGTCTCGCGGTGAAAATTCACCTACCGCAATATAATAAACTGACGACCTAATTCCCTAAATTAGATTCACCGGGTCGTTGACCTCTCCACCGGACAAAAATATCACTCGCAATTAAACGAAAATTGGATCACCGCGCGCTATATATATATGTATAAATGTATATATATATATATATGTGTGTGTCTATGTATTCTGTACACACATGTGTATTTGTCTGTGTACGCGAGTATTACGATATGAAAACCATACCCCGCGGGTGTGACGTAAGCCGTACCAGGGTTCGTCGACCCTGGGGTTAACGCACCCCGAACCTCAATCTTCTCTTATTCTCCGCATAATATAATACAGCGATACTATAGTAAAAGAGGAAATACATAATATACGTAATAAGGTCAAAAAAATGACGAGAAAAAAATGACGAGAAAAAAATAAAAAAAAATCACAAAAAAAAATTTCCTCGAATACTTTCTCATACATACTACTATGTATGATAAACTCTCATACGTGTTATAAAATATGCCATAAAGAGAGAGAAAGAAAGAGGAAAAAGAAAATCATAGAGAAACAGGTGCGTGAAGAGTATAAATGTATCCATATACATATATTTATATAGGTGAAGGTATAATACAACAGATTTTTAGGATTTCAGAAGCTCAGTCTAGATTTCTCTGTAGGTATTTATATACATATATATTTTGTGTAATACTTTGCAGGTGCACGTAATAGAAATATTGTGCATATACCTATACGCGTAGTGGAGAAATGGTAACACGACCGAGCGACCCAGTCGGATTTACTACTACTACTGCTGCTGCTACTATAGTTAGAAGCCTATACTGCCCTGATGCTTCTGCTTACACACCCTATTATCCCCCATTCAATCGCAGCGCGGCGTGGTTAGGTAGGTTATAGGTATATCTATGGCTATTATATCTACGTCCTACCGCCTGTTCGGCCACCTTTTTTTTTCTCCCTCTTTTACTTTTCTTTTTCTATTCTATTTTTCCTCTCTTCGGTGCTCGCCAGTTACTGACCTAGTCCAACGATCAAGCGTGAGTAAGTATAGGTACGACATAGTCCGTCCTTCGTGAAGAATATCTCCTCACTTCATTTTCATTTCTATTAGATTTTTAGTTTCATCCAATTTTATGAGTTTTTTCTTTTTTTTTTTTTGTTTCGGTTCTTTCTTTTACTTTTTCGACTCTTGTTTGATTCACCAAGAGTCTATCCCGTTACAAACAAATTTTTTGGAGAATCATCAAATTTTTATGAATTACAAAACTCATGTTCTCTGCCAAAAAAAAAAAAAAAAAAATTGAAAAAAAAAAAAGAAACGTAAATTTTGATTTCTTCATCGTCGATTATATCGAAACGAACCGCGGGACCCACGTCGATCCGTGTTCCTCGACAGTTCTGCGAGGAATGCCGTGTCGGCTGTTACGGAGTGTAAAGTCTGCCACCTGGCAAAGAGAACCTCTACCTACCTACGTACCTACCTACCTACCTACCTACGTACCTATCTACTTGGTTTCGAGTGAAGAAGAGGTGGAAGTATGGTTCAGTAAAAGGTGGGGAGTATTGCCACTTCCTAAAGCGATTCGGCGGACAGTGGCCCCCCTGGTTTACACCGATTATTATGTGGGGCCGTTGACACTTTGGCCTTCAACTTTTGCACTCGCGAATAATGTTTCGAGCGTTCTGTTTTAAATTTGATCAAGTGGTTTCGTAAGATCAATATTTGATCGATCGCGTAACCGGTGGTACGTTCGTTCCCCTTCCAAGGTAAATAACTGGCCAAGTATGTAGGTACGTATGTAATTCGCGTTGGTTCATATTACGCGCGAGGAAGAAAGAAAAAATTCACTCCCAAAGCATTTGCTGCGTAATAACAAAAAAAAAAAAAAAGAACGAATGAATTACGACACTAAGAATTTTGGTTTGATCTTTATTTTTCTAAAGTAATTACGTATACATACATGTATTTCTGTATACGTGTACGTTTCTAAGAATTGAGATTTAATACCAAACCTCGTTACTCGTATTTCTGAAACTATTGCACTTTTCTATCCTTTTTTTTCTTCGCTTTCTGTCTAAAGAAATTCTTGAGCTTTGTATATAATAAATATATATATATTCTCGAGTTTCGCAATGCTTGCAATTTCGTGTATGTCGCGTACTAGGGTCGTTTCTACGTAACTATAAGAATATCCATAGATAAAACTGCGTTTAATACGTATAATCACGTGTTATATGTACTGCACAGAGGAAGCATGTATCTATATCTATCTATCTACGTGTGTGTACATGCTAATGGTTATAAGGCGACTAATTTGAATCATCCGTATAGAAAAACACGCGTCATTATTTCTATCATCATTATTTTTTCTACGTTTAGAACGAAGTGAAGTGAAGAGAAGAGAAGAGAAGAGAAGAGAAGTGCCACGAGGCTATACCTAGAACCATCAATGTGGTAACTGGTATAACACGCTGATCGTTGAAGCGACGTCAAGGTTTCGCGCGAGTCCCTATGCCAAAGTAGCTTCCGCGTGACCAAGGCCAATTTGCTATCCGCGACAGAGAGAGAGAAAGAAAGAGAGAGAAAGATAGATAGATAGAAAAAGAGAGACCGGTCAGTAACATTTCGACCAGCCTTGAACAGTTTCATTCCTTCCTAAGACACATACCATCACGTTTACACAAACATACGAAAATTTCGCACACATATGAAACGCAAGAACGCCTCCGTTCACTTAATCCACATGTATACCGCACGACCTTCCGAGTCTTCCTGGTCTCTTTAATATCATTGTATATTTGGTTTATCGAAATTTGCTTACCTTGCATCCTTCGCAGGAATGAACACCGTAATGAAAACCAGACGCTTTATCCCCACATACACGACATAGGACAGTAGTACCGTCAAACTCTGTAACAAAATAAAAGAATAGGAAATATTAAATATCACTGATTTATAGAAAATTATTTTCGTCCCATATAATTGTAATGAAAGAAATTAAGAAAAAGAAGAAGAAAAAAAAAAAAATTTGTTTCAAATTTCGTTTTTAAATAAATAAAACAACGACGATTGTCAAAATATACTGCGTACTTATAAATTTGTACAATTCTTAAGGTATAAATATCGGCGTAGCTACTATCTAGCCGTAGCTATTAGCTAGCACGGAGAAAGGTCTCGAGAGAAAGAGGAACACTTTCACCAGGTCGGTGCAGAGCTCGAGCGCCCGCGCCACTCGCTGTTACAGCATCGCGCGGTGTTACAGCTTTCAGCTGCTTTCACTTACTGCTGCTCTGCCCCCGTCTCTAGCGATGAATAAATTGGGTCCCAAGATTTATAAATACGAAATACGAAATACGAAATATGAAATATGAAATACCAGTGTAGGTAGTCTGATATATGATATTTCTTAAAGATAAATGAAAAAATCTGGGATATGTATAATGTATATCGCGTAGAAATATATATAACTATAGAGTTTCCCATATCGTATGAATATAGATATATGTATGTACCTATGTTTAATTCTGGCTCTGGTCTAGCGGATGATACGGTAGAATCCATAGTCGGCATATGCGACGACATGTGATAAGCCGATCCTTGCTGAGAATGCGCAACAAGTCCTGTAGCACCGACACGATTTGTACAAACGGAAATAGGGGACTGCGAGGAGGTAGCGGAAGGCGCGACGACCGAACCCTGTACGCTACTATCGGGTGATAGCACCATCTTAACGATGATGATATCGTGCGCTTAAGAAGATATTATAAGTAAAAAAAAAAAATTTGTGTATAAAAATTCTTTTTCGAAAAACTCCTCAATAATTCACTATAATTCACCGTTACACTTAACAAGCCGTGATAGTAGGCAATATCTAAGGGCCCATGCCTGAATATCGGTTCACTTTTATCACACTTTATATAAATAACACTGTTTTTATATTACGCGTATGAAATATCATCATCTTCTTATTCTTCTGCTTCTTCACTTGTTGATAAATACCAAGTGAAAATTGTATATACATATATACGATCAACGATATATTATATACATATATATATATGTTGAAAATTTTTGTTTATATATCGATCTATCGAAATATATATATATTAAAACTCTAAAATTCACTAAAATCGAACAATTCCTTCCCGAGTGTATGTACCGCGTATAAATACATACGGTAGATAGGTATACAGAAAACGACACGCACTTTACGTATAACAAAACTCACAGTCGCGAGAGTGTTGAGAGTGAAAGTAAGTGCGAGCTGGAGGGCGGTTCGACATCGTCTGAGGCGAGTTTGGATCGGACGACTGTTGGTTACCTGGCCAGCCGGGGCCCGCAGCCCTTACCAAAGACTAAGGTAGTGGTGGGGAGGGTGTATGTGACTGTCTACCGAGCAGGCAACCAGGCAGCCGGTTGCCCGTCTCTACAACGTCTATACGCCCCGCGACACGATGTACACACGCTAACCGCTCGCTATGGTATAGAGAAGCAGAGAGAGAATGAGAGAGACAGAGATAGAGACGGAAACAGAGACAGAGCGAGAGAGAGAGAGACAGAGAGAGGAAGAGAGAGGTAGAGGGAGAGAGAGGCGAGGTTCGTCGTGGTTGTCGGGTTCACGGTGGTATTTTCAATGTTGGAGGTCACTGACAACCGAGCGCGGTCCCGCGGCAGCACAATGCCGATCCAACTACGTCCAATGAGAAAGCGGTTCGGTTAGCTCAGCTCATCTCTGATTGGTCTATAAACATCCCCACTACAATCGCACGGCTCCTTCCTCCGTCCCGAAGGAAGTTCATCGCCCGAAACCTTGACTGAATTACCCCGCAGCATCGGCCAAGGCCATACTCCTCTCTCTCTCTATTCCGCTCGCCGACGTCTCCCACCGTCTCGCCGAGCCTTGCTATGCCTTGCCTCGAACATCGGAGTTAAATATCCCTCTCTCTCTCTCTCTCTCTCCCTATACATATATATATATATATCTATCTCTTTCTCTCTTTCTCTCCCACTTTGATGCTAACTAACTTATACGTATCCCTACTATCGAGCAGTAAACTGACTCGTATTGCTGTATTGCTGGCTGAGCGGATGGCTGCAGACTCCCTGAAATAGCCACCTAATACTACGATCGCGACGCAACCGGCTATCGCGCTATAACTAACAAAAGACCGTTTGGTAGGTACATATGCTTGTACCTACCTTACCTAATCCCAGCGTTAGTGTACGTATACACGTCCCTTTCACTCGGTCCTCGGGCAAACCGACCCACGCGCGTCGCGACGCCGGCGCCTACATGAATGTGTGTACCGATCTTTTTCTCTTTTAAGATTTTTCTTTTTTTTTCTTTTTTTTTTCTAATCTATATAGGTAAGGCTTTTCTTTTCACCATCTTTTGACTGTCAAAAATTGACCATCTTTTGATTCGCGGGATATAACAAATACTTGTTCAGATCGAGGCGAGGAGAGGAGAAGGGAGACCGGAGATTGAGGACCGGTGATATTCGCCTTTCGCGATCAACAGAGATCAAGGTCGTTCGCGAATCGATGATCGTATTGATCAGATCTTAGATTAAATAATTTTACGATGGTCTGTTAAGACGTTAGGGTAATAAATCGTAACTCGATATTTTACGAGTATTTTTCTCCTATGGGAAGGGAGATGCGCGGACCGGAAGCATAGGCATAAAAGATGAGCCGATTTTTCTACGAAATTTGGAAAAACCCTTTCCGACCTTTCGAAGGAGGGTCTTTCATCGTCGAAGTATACGCAAACCTTCTATAGGTCTATATACCTAGAATGGGTTGAAAGGGGGAAAAGAATCAACATAGAAATCTGATATATATATATATTTACTATTTTTATATTTATTTTTACATTCCTATTCCTATATCTTCCCTCATTTTTACCCTGACCGTATTTCTAAAAAAGGAACGATTTCTACCTGCGAAAGATTCTCGTTCATTGTCCTGCGCCAAGGGCTGGACTACAACCCTTCTCGCGCGAGTCCCAACCCTTTCCGGTCCTCAATAAACCGTATTTACTATACACAGGGTCCATAAAGGCATAACCATAAATGGTGATCGCGATCACCAGCTGATCATGTATAAACTTTCTCTTCCTCTTCTTCGCCCTCTTTCTTTCTTTCTTTCTTTCCTTCCTTCTTCAAATTTCAAGGGCGCACGATCCACCGAACCATTACGAAGCCAGTTTAGGAGTCAACTATACAACTGAGGCCCCCCCCATTATCGTAGAGATAATTTTATTACGGTTTAATAAACACGTTTGTCAAACGCTTATTGTTACTTTATTACGTACCCATACCTTGACTCTCAGGTACCTAAGTGAGCGAAATATATCTCTGAGCTAAAATTTTGTCTTCAAAGTCCCAACGGCTCTTGGCCCTGACGTTGTTTGAGTCAAACCCTCCACTCCTCTTCTTTTTCCTCTGTTCTATAATATTTATTCTCCATTATAATCTCCCACCTTGAAACAACGACGGGGAATTAGTTTCCTTGAGATCGGGCAAAGACCTATACGAGGTCGCATTTATATGTAACAGATACGCGCGTATGTGCCGTGTGCGAACTTTTTGACGCGTGTCAGGGACATAGGTACGACGTTTATTTTTCACTGTACCTATACCTACACGTATATTCATACAAACGGTCTTAGTTTCTCCGCGTAAATAGATACATGTATACATCCTCTTCAAATCTAAGGTCATTTTATTTTATTTTATTGCCGTATCAAAGGAGGCGTTTTTCTTTCCGATAATTTATACGTTCGAATAGAAATGGCAAAAAGCTTCACGGCCGTATCGAATATTTCAAAGAAATTTTTGATACCATTTTCGCCACTGTAGGAAGAAATATTAAAAGGAAAATATGAAAAGAATTTACAGAAATTTTGGACAATCATTAAATCTCAAAAAAAAAAAAAAAAAAAGGAACAAGGACGGGAATTCAACGGCCAATAAAAATCTTAGTGAAGTATCAACGACTGTCGATTAGTCGTCGAAGATCATTGCGATTCTAAGTGAGTAAAAAATCACGATCGTATGAGATGAATGATTTGATCCAGCGGAGAGATTTTTTTCTTTAGTCTTATTGATCGAGGAAATATCTAGTCTAATTAAACAAGCCTCGATGATCGGCTATTCCGTACGATGTTTAATCTCACCTCAAGACTTATTTTTTATTTATTTTTTTTTTCATTTTTTTGTTCTTCATTTTTCTATCGTTGAGTACGTGTAGAATTACCGTAACAGCTGATTCTTGGTCAAGGCTAGCGTGACTAATAACAAAAACAACAACATGTTTTGATAAATCCCTCGTGTTACTTACGTTACGTTAGATGTATCCAACAACGCGATAGATAGATACGATACGATACGATACAGCGTCGCGGCGGTGGCGGTGACGGTGGCGGTTATTTACTACGTAGCAAATTCAGCCCATGGCAATGACTTGCTTCAGAGTTCGACAAACCTGGTGAATTGGAGTGGAATAATAGAGCCAAAGTTTGTTTCCTATGAATCCTATACGCCAACCTATAAGAGGCTATATATTCGTCCTCTCGTTTCTTCGCCGAATAAAATTAGATTCCGTACGAGTCTTAATCTGCAATTTTATGTAATTTATATCAATATTGATTGAAATCTATATTCTATACCCTGACTTGATACAATTCTTAAATTTCCTGGTACGATATTTCTCTGTATTAAATAAGATTCCTACAAGGCTATTCAACCTTATGGAAGTGGATAAAATTCGTCGAAGTTTTGAGCTTTCAAATCTCCGAGAAGATCTGCTGCTGACTATGCGTAATGATTATATTGAAATTCTGTGCGTCAACGGTGAATGAACTCGTAATGGGAAGTACGAGGACGGTCCAGGTTCAAACTTTTGTCATCATATGGGTATATTCGTCAAGATTCGATAGTTTTTTTTTTTTTTTTCTGTCATTCTTTCCATAATTGACAGAAAAATTCTGTATACATAGTATGCTTTCCATTTTTCCACGATACAGTATACTGCGACAGTTAATCTCTATACAGTAGAGAATAGAATATTTCAAGTTATTAGTTTTTATATATTCCACACCAATTTTCAATGTACATGTATGTATGTATGTATGTATGTATGTATGTATGTATGTATAGATAGATATTACGTTGCTTTGTCATGGATAACTGTACTCTTTCGAGCACAGTGTGAGTCTATATAGCAGAAAGAGCAAAACTGAGGTAAAAAGAAGAAAGAAAGAAAACAAAGAAAAAAAACAGAAAGAGGAACTGTCGAACATGAAAAAAAAACAAAAAACCCCCCCCAAAAAAAGAAAAAGAAAAAAAAAGAAAAAAAAATTAGGAGAAACAATCAAGGTATAAAATGAGCTATACGCAAAATGTATTCAAAATTTGCGGATTCATACTGAGAGAGGTCGCATAGGTAAGTATTACGCTCCGTGCAAATACCTCGAAAAATAAATCTGTAATTTCATTTAAATAAATGCTAAATATTATATCGTCATTTAGACATACATATCATGTGTCAATGACCTTTTTGAAAAATAATGAAGATGGAAGAAAAAATATATATAGTTACACATATACACGTAACTTTTGGATACTTTGCAATTTACCTGAGTATACATACGTACATGTATACATATATAGATATATGCACGCCTCAATAAGGATAATTATTCGTTGCACAAAAAACGGGACATAATAGTATTCGGAAATTTATGATTATTATTATTATTATTATTATATGTACATATATATATATATATATATATATATATATATATATATATATATATATATATATATATAGGTATATAAAATTTTGTTGAAAAAGTTGAATATAACCCACGAGGATATTTCCTCCTGCGATGATATACTATATCTATATAATATGTAGGTATAAGAGCGGTTTTAACCGACGTCGCTGATCGTGAGCGTAAGATTCCACAAAGAGAAGATAAGAGAAGAGAAGGGAAGAGAAGAGAGAGAAGGCGCGAGAAGAATCGCTCGCGAGTGAATCCTCGAGAGTCCTTGGCACTGGTCGACCGGTCGGCGACCCTCGTGCGACAGAGCGACTGCGCCATATCGTTAGATATAGCTTCCTGGTGCCCATTGGCGACTAGGTAACCGGAGTATCAACCTCCATCGTTGACCCGTCCACGAAGTATATAGCTCGTAAAATAATTATTATCGCATCTCGGAATAAGTGTATTTGATAATGATATTACATACGTAGGAATTTTTTTTCTTTCCTCTTCTGTAACTTTTTCTACGACGTATGTCATAAAACTTTTCACCGCGTGTGCAATCTACTGTTAAGAGAAAAAAAAAAAAAAAAAACAGGAAAAAAAGAGAAAAAATAAATAAGTTTTTTTTTTTTTTTTTTTTTTCTCGATTCTTTCCGAAACCGTTTAGGTATATGCAATTGTATATAAATAAATCTACACCTATATCTAGGTAATACGTAATACATAATATTATACGATCGTGTGTACCTACCAGGTTCCCCATATACTATACGTACATATTTATGTATACGTGTAAAAAGATAGCTGTAGGTGGGTGTAGAGGTAAGATACATAACATAAACTTCCGTAGTGGGTGCTCTACGCGTATAACGGTGGGTACGGGTCGTCACGTGCACGCGTATCGGTGCGTGTGACGTGTGATGTCACTGAACCTGCACCACCAGCGTGGCAAAACTACCGCGAAAATTCTTCTCCTACGTTACGTATGTAGTACCTATACGTTTCTCTTCCTATTTATAAGCACGTGACCGATACATCAAACTATATACTTATAGGTAGTTGTTATATTATTACGCGAGTAACGTATCAATCGTGTAAATTATTTTTGATATTATGTAATACACGCGTGTATAATATGTTTTATATATATATATATTTTATTTTTTTTCTTCATCGGTTTATTTTCTCTCTTGAATTTCACGATGCCAATTTCGCTGATCGTGTTATTCGTGGCATAATAATTATGTGTGTAGATATTTCATAATGTATTCAGTCGCGGTCAGTGTATATAAATAAATAAATATATATATATATATATATATATATAATATATCGTCGTTTTCAATTTCACTATATAAAAATCGAGGGTATCTTTGAGACGGTTGCATGAGGCCGATGATCCGCGAGTACTGGATCGACATGGTATATATATATACATATATATATATACCTACCTACTCATGTATAGCCGTGCGAAATGAAAACTGTGTGTATATATATATACATATGTGTGTTGGAAAAAGTCATTTCCCTGAAGTAGGTATAAGGTATAACGCTCTGAGTGCAAGGAGGTCGATCAAGAGCGCGTTCACCTCCTTGCCTCCTTGCCTCTTTCCCTCTTTGCCTCTTTGCCTCTTTCCCTCTTTGCCTTTTCCCCTGGTGGCCTCCTCCGGATTACCTCCTTGAGAGTACAGTTGCATTCTCTGCCTCGAACGCGGCCATACCACGGTCGGAGGAAGCTAAGGAGAAACTACAGCCACCGGACGGACCACGAGTCGTCGTTACGTACTACATATATATATATATATATACCGATCTTATAAATTTTTGTAAAAAAAAAAAATAAATCGAAACTCTACCATTCGCATCGTTCGAAACTATCAAACGAAATAAAAATAACGAAAATCGCCAAAATTTGTCTACTTATGGGATTAGGGATTATAGGGTCTAAGCATTACTTAGAGATGGTAAGACTTCGTTGAAGGATAATCCTCGAGAAATGAGTGGAATTAGTAAGAAGTACCTTTGACTGCAGGGTAGATTTCCCTAAAAATATATCTGGGAATCCTAAAGTTGCAGTTGCAGCTACCTATACACCACGTTTCGCTTTTAATCGGTGAACAATACGAGTCTCGTTAGACTGCGGTGCAACCCCGTAGAGAATATTAGAAATTGGTATTTCATGGGGTACGTAGGCGGAGCAGCCGACGACGAACGACGTCGAAAGGGTTGTGGGAGAGAAAAATGAGGATCTTCGATTGATTTACAATCAACAACCCCGTAATTCTTTCCGCGTATATATCAATACGTCGGAAATATGGTAAGTGGAAAATTCGTCGTGCGGTTTTGCGGTTGATGTAAATTCATGCGAAATATTAAATTAGCGATGAAAATTTTCGGTCGGTTTATTTATTTCCCATTTTTTCCTCGCGTCTTGAACCAGTGAGGAATATAAATTTCACGAATATTTGCCCAAAAGGAATCCCCAATGGACAACATAGATTTGCGAACCGGTTTAATCGGCGATAAATCGGTGCAATATAATGGCGTAACTATAAGAAGGATTTCCGCGAAGTTTACGGGACCCAGCTGTGCATAATTTGAACGTAGGTAAACGTGGGAGTGAAAGAAGCGCTTCGAAAGTGCAGCAATACGAACTTAGATTCTATACGTACGTAGATACGCGTGTGTAGGTATATACATATGTAGGTATTACGAACGGGCGAACAGAAGCTAAACCGCGATGATCTGGGAGTGTAGCGACCCTCACCGATCGTGAGCTCGGTCATTGAACTCGAAAACTCATGCAGAAGAAGAACGCGGAATGGTATGAGAGGGAAAGAAGAGGAAGAGGTACGCGCACGCGCTCAACTACAATGTGCACGTTCCCTCTGATCGGTGCGAAACGCGTACCGTTCGGAAATTCTTATTACTGTTGTTCTTTAGATTTTGAAAAAAAAAAAAAGAAAAAAATTTGGAATACATAAAATTTTGTACTTTTTTGTATTATTATTTTTATTTTTTCCATTTTATATTAATTGGGAATAGTAATAATGTACATCGAGAAATGAAAGGAGTGAGCTATATACTCTATAAGCGAGCTAGCATTATTTTCATGTAGTAGTAAAATTGGATTAAAATATCGGTAGTTATTTCGCGATAATTTTCTAAATCCTATTATAATATTGTTAAACACTTCTAAATATTTTGAATTTACGAGACCTACCGGTGCGATGAGGATTTAGTAAATTTTTTCCAAAATCCCAACCTGCGCGTAAAGCAGGCATTAGTCTCGGTGTATAGAGTGAGAATCGTTAGGCCCTAAATAACAGCGTTAAGGTATAGCGGTAGGTAAAATCGATGTATTCATAGATAATAGAGAATTGTGTATATAATTGTAAGTACATAACCGTTTACAGGGAATTCCATTATTTGCTTACCAGGCCTAAACCCCTTCTGCACTTAACGTGCATTGTTACTAATTGGATTAACTCGAGTAGTAAAGTGTCGACAACCGAGTCGAGGTCGACAAAACCGACCCATATTATAATCTCGTTCCGTTTATACCCATAAATAGGTATGTGCATGACACCCTACATGCCTCAGCCTTCGGTATTTCATCCTAATTCGAAAATTCGCGAATGTCCCCGAAAAATGCATGTATACAAAGATATATATATATATATATATTAGAATAAAACAAAAAAAAAAGTATCGGATTCAATTATTTCTTTTTTTTTTTTTTCTTTTTTTTTTGACTAAAATTAGTTCGCTGTGAAGGTAGCTTTATATAATACGTCGTCGTAAGAGCAGGAGGCTTCGTCGATGAAGAAGTCCCGGGTAGTAGGGGGCTACGCATCTTCGGGGCCGTCCTAACGGTAGGGCGGGTCACTGGACGCTGACTGCGCTGTGCACAACTCCTTCCACGGGTTTCCCGCCGCTATCCAAGAGTGCAATACGAACGCGGGCGCGAACTGAAAGACCGGACCCCCCCCCCCCCCGACCCCCGACATGTACGTACCTACGTATATATATATATATATATAATAAGTATAAGTATAGGTATGTACATACATATGGTAAGTAAGTAAGTTGGTGAGTAAGTAAGTAAGTAAGTAAGTAAGTAGTAAGTATCTACGTACGACGTTCAACTGCAGCAGCACGTTTCTGAGCTCGCTTGCCTCGACGTTCTGGTGCAATGCCCTACTACCTATATACTTCGCGTAACGTTGCTCACTGCCCTTATATCGCAATACTATTACAAACGGACGTGGACGTGGACGTAAAGGTAGATGTGGATGTGAATGTTGATGTGGATGTTATACGTGTACGTGCCGCGCGCGGCAAGCAGTTCTTCCTTTTTTCTTTATATACCATCTCTTATTTTATTTTCTCTTATTTTCATTTAATACGCCGGTCCCGCAGTCCTTGAACTCCGATTCTTAAGTTCTTTAGGTATATATATCGTTCGCTCTCCGGTGACTTCGATTCGATTACCACCTACTTCTTGTATTGTACGCCACTCTCTTTGTACATAAATATATATATATATACATAATTCCTTTACTCGTTTCATCGTTGAAGATATTTTTCATTATATGTGAATAAGTACCGGGCGGGTGAGACCGTATTCGATGCTATTCGGATGCACGGAATTTCCGCAACTCGATATATATATATATATACTCATATATATCGAGCTACCGTTTATTTTCATTTCTAACTTATAGCTCGTATTATTTATCGCAAAAACACGGGTAGCATGTTAATCGCTCGTGTCAACATTTCGGGTACGAGTGTAAGGAGGAACGGGAGGAAACGTGGAAGGTAAAAAACAGAAAAAAAAAAACAAAAAAAATTGTCCGTGAACCCGAGGAGTCAATAACCGGCGCGTTTTTGTGGTTAATAAACCGTTTTAAAAAATGCAAATTATTACGTTTTTTTTTTTCTTTATTTTTATTTCTTCTTCACAATTATTTAGATATACAGGAAAAAGGCAAAAAAAAAAAAGAAAGGAAATGAAATGAAATGAAATGAATGAATAAATAAATGAATAAATAAATAGGGAAACCCGCAAGTTAGTTATACTCCATGGTTGAACGGGGGCGACCTTTGAACCCTGCATGGGATTTCCCTGTACGAAAGGAATAATCCCTTCGACGCGAATTTTAAATTGGATGAAAAGAGAGAAAAAAAAAGAGTATAAATGAACGTGAGAAAAAATAGTTCATTGACCTGTATATACGTAGTACGTATATATATATATATATATATATATATATATATATATATATATATATTAAATATACAGCTGAGATTGTAAACTCTTGAATTATCCGTAGAAAGAATAGTAGCAGTATGGAAGAAATGCGTCTGTATACATATGTATGTATAGCTAGTGTGATGTATAAAATCGCGGTACTAATACAGAATGTTAGCTTACGATTAGTTAGTCAGGACGATGAACCCAGAGGGGATCCGGGCGTGCGTAAGAGATGACTGTGCACGGTTAGTAGGTACTGTTTAAAAAAAAAGTATTCATTTGAAAACTGGAAACGCCGTTGAACTGACGACGACCACTGCGCGGAGTCCTGGTCTGGTATATATATATATATAATATATAATATATATATAAATATATATATACATATATATGTTAGAACGGAACAGAACGGAACGGAACGGAACAGAACAGAACAGAACAGAACAGAACAAAACGGTACCCAGCTAACTTGATGATAGCTGGTAGGTATCTTCATGCCCTGGACTATTTTAAAACGCGACGACGAAGACGAAGACGAAGACGAAGACCAAGGAGAACGAGGATGATGATGAGGCGTGTAGTGAAACGACCGAGTTTATTGAGGCCAATTCACTAGGTTTATAGAGAGAAGTCTTCTTTAAATAATAAGAATAATAATAATAATAAGAAGAAGAAGAAGAAGAAGAAGAAGAAGAAGAAGAAGAAGAAGAGGCAGACATTTTTTGTTTCTATTCAAAATTTCATTCATTGGTTAATTTTCTTTTTTTTTCCTTTTTTCTATTTGCAATTTCAATACCGCTACGGGGAGAAAACGTGGATTTTAAGCTCGTTGCGATGAGATGAGATGATATTTTCTTTGAGATAAATTAATATCAGTTGAAATTTATGACGTATATACTGTATTATATTAATGATCATCTAGTAGCTAGAACTATGTTTCATAGTTCTGAAGCAGTAGAGAGGTGATTGCACTCTGAATGACGCATGGTTCATCGACTAACGTTTTACGGTGTTCCCGCCAAGAGAGACGTGTAACTGTACACCTACACCTATTACCTATAGATAAAGAAATACTACGTAATATGTATAGTAGGCCTACATGAGGAGAAAAAGAAATAAAAATAAAAAAATAAAACGTTATGAAAATTGATTACATTGAAGAAAAAAAGAAAAAAAAAAAAAAATGAATGGGAGGACAAAAAAAATTATGCGATTAATCATAGCAAGAAAAAAAAAAAAGTCAAATTTTATCGATACGTCACGAGTTTTGAAATGTTAATCATTAAATTCCATGTATAGCCTCGATGGGCAAAAAATTAATTATTTCACGTTAAAAGATGGCGAGGAAGAAAAAAAAAAACAAAGGGATCTTACGAAAATTGTACCGCGGAATTCCCATCCGCGTCAATTTCAAAACTATTCCAACACATTCGGTTTACCGTTATATTCCCTAGCCTGCAGCAGCAGCAGCATCAGCAACAGCAGCAGCAGCAGCAGCTCGACGTCGCGTTTCTTCCTAGATAATTCACTATGCCAATTTTATATGCGATATCGGCTATTGTTTTTATCCGTGGGAATGCATTTCGAATTTACAGAATTTGTTGAGAATAATTTTCAGATATGACAAGCAACGAAAATCATTGATACGTGGAAATATTTATAATCTCAATCGCGTACCTAGTTTATGTTTATATATACCTACACGCGGTATATAACAGTAGTTAAAGAATGAATAAGGTGTTTATTTCCAGATCTCGAGACCCCGGTGTGGATATATTTGCATATAGTATGTATGTATATATATGGAGAAGAATTCGTCAAATCGAAAGAGAGTACGTCACGTTTAAACAAACTTGAACGTAAATTAGTTCCGAGATCTTAGGACGCGGCTAAAGCCAAAGCTAAAGCCAAAGCCAAAGCCAAAGTCTCGGATGCCCGGTTCTTCGTCTCGTTGGCTAACTGTACTTTCACACTTCTACGCTCTACGTAGCTGCTGATATGCTAAGACTAGGTAGTTTAATACCTACGTAAGCGCATGAATGACATAACGCGCGGTATAAGCGTCATATAGCGTCGGGGCGTCGACCCCCGTCTTGCAATAATAGATCGAAATGTTTAAAATTATATCAATAATAATAAAAAATAATAATAAAAAATGAAAACTATTCAAAATTCACGCGTAATGAGAAAAAAAAAAAAAAAAACATAATACGTAATGATACAGTGTGATATAATTGTACCTGGGATTATACATATATATATATACGGTATAGATTTAGCCACGACCGTATATAATTTATATATTTCTGACCTACATAATCGCGCAAAAGTTCATTGGCTCCTTGTTCCATTCTTTGTGTACTACAATATACTAGGTAGGTAGGTAGGTAGGTAGGTAGGTAGGTAGGTAGGTAGGTAGATAGGTAGGTAGGTTGGTAGGTAGGTTGGCTGGTTCAACTCTCTCGAGCATCGCGTATAAGATCGTTGTGAGATTCGCCCGCACGATAAAACGCGTCTGAGAACTGTGACCCTAGAGAAAATTTTCGGAAGTGTTCTTAGAAGCTTGAACGCGTCTCGAGCGACAGGAAGTTACCCAGATTCTGAGCCCGTTATGAAACAACGAAGATACTATGACGAATTGTAGGATGTAATTCTCCGTACGATTAAAGGGAAGAAAAAATAAATAAAAAAATAAATAGAAAATACCATAGAACGCGGAGATATCCCCAATTCACAGATCTGCGGGAAAATTTCTTACGATTAA
Source organism: Tenthredo amoena (assembly GCA_963966615.1). NCBI lineage: Eukaryota > Metazoa > Arthropoda > Insecta > Hymenoptera > Tenthredinidae > Tenthredo > Tenthredo amoena. The sequence goes on along the minus strand of OZ016492.1, from coordinate 3,996,343 downwards.
ATCGCAATTCGGAACAATAAAGAAAAAACGGATGAAAAATAGTTCGAGACTTAACAGAGACATGAAATAAAATTTATATCGGTCAAATTCGTTGCCGAAGTAAATTTTTCTCTTTTCTTTATTTTTATATATATATATTTTTTTTTTTTTCTTTCTTCAATTTTTAGAATTAGGGTCGTTGATTGACATTAGCCGTTGTATGTCGCGTGTTTTTTGGAGAAACTTGAAAATGGGCTAATCGCAGTCCCATACCCGCGCATCGCAGTCAGGCCGATGTGAATGAACTCTTATTTTTTTAAGCCCCGTACCTACCGCGACACGGCAGTTATACCATAGTATATATAGATATATATATATATACACCTGGTTACTGACCCACGTTCCTTGGAATCAAAAGCAAACTGTTTATTTGCTCAAATTCTCGGATAAACGCCAGCACGCCTGCCAGGCCTATCCACCTTCTCGATTCTTCTTTGTAAAACATCACGCAACCGATCTGTCTATACCATAAACACGGATATCCCCATATAAATAATAAAAAGAAACTATATCTATATGTAACGTTTTGTATATGCAAAGAAATAAAATTGAAATTGCAAAAAAAAAACAGGAGAGAAAAAAAAAGACGAGATCTTTGATTCGATTTAATTCATTGGTGGAATTTAATTTGATTAGGAAGAGAAAAAAAAGGAAGAAAAAAAAAAAAAAATGCGAGTTACTTAAGGAAAGAGAGAGGCGTTCGTTTGGCGAAGTAAAGTGAGCGCGGTAAAAGCTGGGAGGGATATAATCGTTGTACAGCACGTTGACAGCCGTGTGTGGGTTACCTGGTTAGTGACCGGCGTACGTCGGGCCACTAGAGTTCAGTGCCATCGGTTACCTCGGAGCACTGGCTAATCTCATGGCGATTATCGAGCTTTACTCACCGCTATGTCTATATGTGTGACTGTGTGTGTGTGTGTGTGTACGTATATGTGTATAGATATGTATGTATGTATGTATGTATGTAATAGGCGCGGGCGAGCGGAGTAACAAACAATATCAATTACTCCATAATTAGCACCCATCAACCATTACGAAAATGAATGGGCCTCAATTACCGGGGTTAGATTTCTCAAAGGTAACGAGAACGAAAAAAAAAAAAATTCTTTTTTTTTTTAAATGAGAAAAAACAATGAAATCAGCAATATATGAAAGAACGAAAGAGAAAAAAGAATTATGAGGTAAAAAAAAAAAAAAAAGGGAAAACTGATTTCACTTGATATTTGAAGAGAATAAAAAAGAGGATGGATTCAGTAATGATAATGATAATGATAATGATAATGAAGATAATTTGTAGAAATTGGAAATTAGAACGAATGAAAACGCGAACGTAGGCAATAACAAGGCCCAGTTCCTCCCGGAGGTGTTGGGTTTTTGAACGATCGTTGCGTCGAGGCCGTTGCCCCCTGGTATCTCGTAAACAGAGTGCTTATAAGAAGGTTCCGGAGGCCTAGGCAGGACGCGGACCGCTATTTCATACCGCTGACTTGGCCCTGCCACGCCATGCCATGCCATGCCATGCCATGCCATGCCATACCATGCCATACCATACCATGCTATAGGTATGCCCATGCCCGGGTATTCACGTACGTAGAGAGTTCCGTAAGCCGCGAATGAACAAACGTCGACGTCAAGTCCCGTCGAAGCGACGAGGTCCGGTGCAGAGCACGACCCGAAACGGTAAGATATTAAATATATATATATACATATACCTACGTCGTTGAAATCAGACGGTGTGTAGAATAATGGCGGAGAAGTGGGAAACGGGGAATTACAATTTGCCGTTGCGTCACGTCGGACAGATTTCGTCATCGATGAATTAGCTAACTAACAAAGCTACACCTTCCCTCTCTCTCTCTCTCTCTCTCTATTCATAATAAATGAGATTTCCGAAAAATCGGTAAACTTTAAAAGACCCAGAGGACTATTTTGTAAGAATTCGAATTCCGCATGTATTTCGAAAATAGAAATAAGAATAAAACGAAGGGAAGAGAAGATATATCCATGTTATACCTGTACCGTAATCCTATATGTTTTGTGTTCATTATGTTATTTTAATTGAAAAATGAATAACGTCTCTTTTGAATTCGCCGAGTGAAATGATTAGTTTCGTGCGAGTACGTGTAATGAATCTGTGCGTCGATCTACAGATCGATCACATACAGTAATATATATATATATAGAAATAGAGAGAAAGAGAGAGAGAGAGAGGCATTTATTGGTGAAAAGGTTGTTGTCCAGGTTGAATATATATACATTTACATGAAGTATAAAGGACCATGAACCGTCATCTTCTAAGAAGTCAAGTTTTTGCAACTAGTCCTTGAATCTTTCACAGCCCACGGAGATTATTCATCTCCGGAACGAACGATCGGAGCACCACCTCGACCGGGGACATTGACCGATGAAAAAATCGCCAAGGACGTGTTAAAATACCAAGGGACTCAGGGAGATAAGATCGCCTGGTTATGCAAAATATTCGATCGATTATAAAACGAATTTGAAAAACGAAGGAAAGGTAGGGAAAAAAGAAAAAAAAAAAAAAACAAGATGAAATTTATTTCCTCTTCCCTATATATATACGTATTATATATGTAGGTATAGAAATATGTTGTATATCAGAAGACCGCCATCTCCGTGACCGTGTGAGGGTTGTGGCGTTGACCGATCAAAGACTCGACTTCGTGGTTTGAATAACGATAGGCGTAACCGTCCACGACGACGCTGGGCCACTGACCGCTTCGATTCAACCGACAGAATCGAGTCTCGTCCATTGTCCTCGGTCGGTTTCTCATACTTTGCACACCGATCAACCAAAGCTCGAGTACTTTATACTTTTCCTCAGGGATATACACGTCGAATTTAATACACCGTCAAATTTTCAACACATACCTATATACCTGCCTTGGTACGATACGATATTTGAATAAATTAATAAAAATCTAAAACCTGCATACATACGAGTAAAGAATTTTTATTCATTCGATTTTAGGGTTGGTTTAACCCCCTGGGAAAGAAGCTAATTTCTCTGTATTGAATTTATAATCAAATTCTGATACACTGACCGTTGGGGTGTTGTAAATATTCTCTTCTCTTTCTTTCTTTCTTTCTTTCTTTCTTTCTTTCTTGTAATTCAAAGGACATTTCTTCGTATCGAATTTCTACCCGATCGCATACCTATGCCTGTCTACCTTTCCCTCGTTTTGTATATTGCCGATGAATTGTTGAGGGACGATATACATATATGCATATACGATTTCTGTTGGATAACACGTGGTGGTTGGCTAGACGCCAGAAAAGAACGGCAAAAGTAGATCGACGAGGATACGAGAATAATAAAAACTGTTAAAATAAGACTAATAAAAGTTAAAATAAATTAGAATTTAGCTAAATATATATACATGGAAGCATGTTTCTGTCTCGTTTTTTCAGAATATTATCATTATTTATTGATCCCGGATAGAATTGAACTAACTACGTTATAGAATGGATGAGAAAGAAATGGTTGCGAAAACGAAAAACAACAAGAAATAGAAAAATTAAGAGGAAACAAAAAAAAAAAAAAAAAAAACAGAAAGAAAAAAGAAAACGCCACGAAAATTCATGCACTTTTCTGTAATATATAAAGAGACAAAACCACTTTCGATTAATTCGAGTGAATGCAGTCAGCTTTCTCTCCGATCTATCGAGTTACCGCGGTACAGAATTAAGTCTTGAGATATACTCGCCGCGTCCGTATCCCTCTGTCTGTCGAATGGCGAAAAATCTAGCTTCTATACATATCTATATGTTATACACATGTATCTTTTTTTTTTTCTTTCACTTTTAATGATAAACTCGACTTTTGTCCGGTACGAGAAGGCGTCGATGGGAATCAAGCCGATAGAATCGATATACCTAATAAGTTTGTTATAGTTGTAGAATATTTTTTTCGCATCGTTTAATCGTCATGCTTTAATGGATGAATAAGAAATCGATTACTGGTTATAGGTAAAGAACAGCGCCTTTATATACCTGTAAAAGAAGGGAAAAAAAGAAAAAAGAAAAAAAAAGAAAATGAGATATTTTCTATGCCACGTAGAAAAATCTAATTTGATAAACTGATTCGTATACTAGGTAGGTATATATAGGTACCAGTGACTAAACATAAAACTGCAAAACTCAGCTAAAGTAAAGTGAAGTGAAGTAAAGTCAAGTAAGAAGAAGAAGAAGAAGAAGAAGAAGAAGAAGAAGAAGAAGAAGAAGAAGAAGAAGAAGAAGAAGAAGAAGAAGGCTACGGCAGGGCAGTGAACGGAGGTAAAGTTCTCGGTTCGGTCACTAACCTGAGTGCATATTACTTCACATCTGAGGTAAGGCGCGAAGAAAAAATGAAGAAAACGTAAGAAAGTTATACGGTAGAAAAAAAAAATGTCGATTCCGAAAACGCGGCAATTAAATATAGTGGGAGAAAAAAACGAAACAGAAACAGAAACAGAAAGAAAAAAAAATCGAATAAAATACTTAACGCACTTCGAAATATATACCTATATCAATAAATTAATTAATTAATTAATTTTCGAGTATCTTAAAGTTCGTTTCTCTTTCAATTTTTTTGTTTTTTTTTCTTTTTTTTTCCTTACTTTCTCAACACATTAACTAACTAAAGTCGAATATTTCGACACCCTGTATGCATGCGTTTGAACGGATAGTAAAAGTTCAATGAACGATGGCTACCCGCTATCAATGCTAATGCCAGTTGGTTGGTAGGTAGGTAGGTAATAGGTAATAGATATATACATTAGATATATATATATGTGTGAATGTGTAGGACTGATAGAAACAACGCGTTGGCACCATGAGTTCTATTCTATTCCTTTACGATCGTACGGTGCAACGACCCTACCCCGTTGGTTACTGCAGATCTTATTCCGCGAGTATGCACGTCCCAGGGTCAAGATATAGGTATACACTATCCTAACGATTGCATTAGGTATAGCCAGATCGTCGCAGCACGACGTGGGTGCAAATTTCAAATAAACCGTAAGTAAAATTTTTCTAGGAATTTATTACGGACTATAAGCGCGTAGGTGGGCGCTTTGCCAACGATATAAGCACGATTTATATTAATCTACAAGTTTCTTGGTTTTTTTTTTTTTGGATCCGATGAATCGATTTTGAACAAACCTTTTTAATTATGATAGGAAAAAAGTAAAAGAAAAGAATAAAAGAGGTAGAAAATTGGTGACAGCTATTCACTCCAAATTCGACAAGGATTGATCAATAGATTATATACAGACTTGAGCTTGACGAGGAGGCTAGAATTTGGTAAAAGGCATGAGGTATATGGCGACGTAGTTTAATTCTGCACGAGCGTGATAGTCGTCGTCGTCGTACCCGATCATCGTCCCTGTAGAAGTGAAAGTACAGTTATTTGATCTAAATTCGTAACAATAAAGTCATAGATTGGTTGCCGCGAGTCAACGGCCCATTTTCATCACGGTTTAATTTTATAACTGTGCTATAGTCGCATAGACATATACCTATATACATATATATATAGATCAAGGTGTAAATAAAATTCAATTACACAGGATGCTGTATTCGAGTTTTCGAGAATCTGATTTTTTTCTATTCATTTTTTCTTTTCCCTATCGTTCAACGTGAAACGGGTGCAAAAATTATATTCGCACGCTAAAGTCTCTTTCAGATGTGATAAAGACAGAAAAAAAATTAAATAAAATCTTCATCTAATTATAGAAATAGGAAAAAAAAAATAAATAAATACATACATACATAAATAAGCCTGTCGGAAAAAAAAATCGCAGAACTCTGCGACACGAATCTCGCGAGAAGAGATAAGAGTCCGGAGTCAGTCGTTCCGAACCTCTGCCAGTGTGTGTTAGTGGAACGCAGGCGATTCGAAACCGAGCGTATTGGAGACAAGTGGCCGGCGAGGTATGGCGGCCGCATTCTTAACCTCGTTTTGCACGGTGTCTTTAGATTTATCGAGGTTTTTCGATCGGGTTTTGGGGTCGGGTAGAATGCCTCCCTCCATGCGCGAACTCTCGTTTCTTTATAAATGGTATGACAATTTTTTCGATTTTCTAAAAATTTTCGTGAATATAAAAAAAAAAAAGGAACGAAAACATTTCAGCTAGACTTTTCAAATTAATAATTTAATCGCTATATCTAGACTTCCGGCAAAGCTGAGGTTGTTCCGGTTCACCTGACCCTCCCGGGTCCGACCTTACCGTGGATAGACGATCTCGCGGGTTGATCTGATCGCGGATCTTGCAATGCGGAAGGGCGATTAGACCAGAGTGGGAAAGGTCGGGGCCGATGTTAGTCTTTCCAATTTATTGGCACTTCTGTATTTCCTTTCTCGTATATTCGCAAGATATTAGCCAATATATGTATAGTATATCGATTAAGCTTCCGGTGAATTTATACCCGGAATGATTATTCGAGCAACTAATTACGTTCGTAAATGTAAAAACAAATTTAGAGGCCGATTTATACGGACGATTGATATCATTATTATTTTTATTTCGTACATATACTGATCCCAAACTATGATGTCTCGCGAATTATACTTACCTGTGTATACGCGTCTATATTTATACACGTGAAATAATACGAACGAGCAAAGTTTTGGCCTTGTTGGGTCAGTGGCTCGAACCACAGGTTCTAAAACCTGGTAAAAAAAAATAAAATAAATAAAAAAAATATATATATATGTATGAATGTATGTATATAAGTATGTGGGTACAATAATGATGAGCGTAATGGCAGGTAGCTGCGTAGCTATATATATATATATATATATATATATATATATATTCATCGCGACACGATGGTTCATCGTTGTTACAGACCTTGACTTTACATCGCGGGTCTCATTGCGTTCTTAATAAGAAACGGTGCTACGTATACCTCAGAGATTACAATCGAACGTTTTATAGCCGCTAAAACTTCCGATTCGCAAAAAAGTTTATGATACAAGTATAAAATCGAGAACGAGGAAACCGATTTTTCATTCAGTATTTTATTGACTTTTTTTTTTTATCAACAATAAAATTTTGATAATTTCTTTGTTTTTTTTCAATTCTTCTTTCTTTCGGAAAATTATTTTTCATAATTTTTTTTTTCCCCCTTTTTTTTTTTCTCTTCTACAATGATTTAGAAGAATTGCCAAATTGTGTGGATAGAAAACCGTGTGCCCTGGTATCAAAGGTGTCACTGACTTCAACGTAGGTGATCGACCTCCATATAGCTTCCCACCACCACCGTACCATCAGAAGTTGCGAGGAGTATAAACTCGCGGGTGATTTCTCCCACCATTTCAAACTCGCGGTCCCCTTTCCCTACTTCGGTTGTGTGCCCCTTTTTCCTCTTTTTTTTTCCTTATTTTTTGTTGTTGGTTTTTTTTTTTTTCTCGTTTTTCTTTCAATCCCCGCTTTTTCCCCCTTTTCTCATTCTTTCTTTCTTTCTTTCTCTCTCTCTCTCTCTCTCTCTCCCTTTCTCTCTTTCGGTCTTCACCTCTTATTACCTTACCGCTTTGAACGCCATTCCACCACTCCCGCACTTGTGCAAACGCGAGGATGAGGGCGAGAAGGAGGAGAAGGAGGAGGAGGAGGAGGAGGCGTCGCGGCGGACTTGTGTGACGTAACGTCGGTTATTCAACCTGGTCGCGATGCCTGGCAGTGACGAAATGCCAAGACTTGTACGGTGGACTCTGCCAAAGTTCTTTTAAATACATATATACATATGCATATAATATATATACGTAGGTAAATGAATCCCGTATATATATATAAATTTTCTTCTATATTCGCGGCCTTGAGAAAATCATTAATAGATAATTAATAATTATATAACGAATATATGAAAATGCGGAAAAGAAGAAAAAATTTATGTGTATATATATATATATATATATGAGTAAAAATAAAAGCTAATCTACCATATGTGTATACCTACGTATTACTGCCAATGTGGATATACCCGTATGTATATATATATATATATATATAGAGAGAGCTAGAGAGAGAGAGAGAGAGGGTAGACACGCAGATAGTTACTCATCGAAGTATAATCGCGGACGTATGGTATGATCTAACGTGAATCAAAGATATTTATAAATATAAAGAGCGATATGTAAGAGAGTAGTCGTCGTCGCGTTATACAGTTTGGAGTAGGAGGTCAAGATTTGGCGTACTAGGTTTCAATAGTAACCGAAAGTGTTTTACGTTTACCCAGTTTAAAATGAACCGCAAATTTCACCTACCCCGTATATTAGCGTTAGAGATTGAATTAACGTTTCTTTCAGATTACATTTTTTTCTTTTTTTTTTTATCTTTCTTTCTTTCTTTCTTTCGAAATCTTCAATCCAAACACGTGTCATATATGCACATACAGGTAGGTACTTTAAACCTGTGTGTATACATGTATGAGTATATTATACCTACTTGAATCGAGGATCGAGGTGGGGCAAATAGCGTCGCGACGCAACAGTATATAGGTAGAGGTTCGCGCGGGTCAGTCAACCCCAGGGTAAAGTGGCTTTTGCCGCACGTGATATGGTTCACTCGGTTCATACTTCGGTCGTGTACCGTGTATTCAAGAGGCTAAGGATTTAACAGGTAACGGAATAGGTACCACCCGTTCGCCAGAAATTCAAAAAAAAAAAAAAAAATATCGTTATTAAATTTTATCATTCATATCTCTTTCTGAACAAATTTTCTTCCACTGTTCGAATGACACGATTTTGCATCTCTATCTATCAATCAAAAAAAAAAATCTATCAAAGAAATAAATATACGTATATAAAAAAAATTTCAAAAAAAAAAAAAAAATGAAAAAATAACCATTATTTTAACCAGCATCGTCAAATTTTTTGTTTAACTGTTTCTACGCTAAAATGTCATCACTTTCGAGTATACCTAGATATTAGTACAATGGTCTGGTTCCAGCACATCACGGATATCGACCAGCCGTATAGCTCGGGTTACGAAACTCTGCACAAATTTATATAGACGTATATATATATATATATATATATATATATATATATATACGTGTGTGTATGTAGGTAGAGAAGGGGTAAGGGACAGAGAGAGAAAAAAGAAGGAGAGACAAGGCGCGTCGAGTGAGTAAAATGGGTCGGGGGCAACGACCAGCCAGTTTCGAACTAATATTTAAATTTTGTTCGCGGGTCACTTTGATCAGATTAGTTTGCCCAATCCCGCCACCAGCAAACGCGAGCTCCGAGTAATTGATGCAATTTTTTCTTTTTTTTTTTCTTTCTCTATTTCTCTCTCTTATCTCCGAGGGAATGAAAGAATAAGAAAACAAACAGAAAAAACAAAAAAAAAAAAAACAACGAAAAAGTAGAGAAAGAGAGAAAGAGAATGAAGTGTCATAAATCAAGATGAAGATTAATTTACAAGAGAAACACCAAAAAAAAAAAAAGTTAATAAAATATTCTGGAGTTTCTACCTTAATTTTGATTCTTGGTTCTGGCTTATCTTTTCTTTTTTTTTTCTGTTCAATAATTCAAATTCTCACATATTCTCGGTCTGCAGATAATAGCTACTTCCTTCTGAGGAAGCGATGACCTTTGTCCCCCTCCACGTTGGACTGTTTTTTTTTATTATTTCGTTTTTTGTTCTTTTTTTTGTGTCATTTACGAAGGATTCTAGAACTCGTCTATATATATATTTATATATATATATACACACACACTGACACAAATGGCTTTATTTATTTAAGTCATCGTAGGTGTATATGTAAATGCTATATTTATATAGACACATGGTTCTCAGAACTTTGCGGTTGACATTCCCAATTAAAATTTAGTATCACGAGGAGGAGGAGGAGGAAGAGGATGAGGTTAATGATGAACTCTGACATTCCTACTACAGCAGCACACTGCATCCCCCACATTAAGACCCGGGTCCATGGGGGATAAATTGAATTTCATTATAATTAATGAAGCAAATAATTAAACCCATAGAAAAACCCCGTCGTACGCCCATACAGCATATAAATATATATATGTATATATGTTGTACCAGTAAGAATGATCGTCTGGGAGACAATCCAAACTAGTTAAGATAGAGGGAGAGAGAGAGACCGGAAATGATCCTTTAACGGCACAAATATTTCAACCGATATAAACCGTTATCATATTCCATATAGAATACCGTGCATAGGATAAGTCAACGAAGAACGTGATTAATAACGAGAAAAAAAAAAAACGAAACAAAAAGAAGAAGAAAAAAAAAAAAGAGTCGGTTCAAAATTTTTCTTTTTCGTTTTATTCTTGTTAATTTTGAATAAACGTTGCATATTATCGTTGTATAAATTGTGCAGAATTATAGTTGAAAGAATTTAATTCCGAGGTTGAATCTTATAGGTGACCCTAATTCGAGTTACCTAATTATTTGAAACATTCGAATATAAAAAGAAACATATCGAAGGTTCGTTCAGTACACCGAATTATACATATATATATATATATATATATATATATATTTCTATGTATAATATGCATATAAGTAGTAGGTTAGTTAATAACGAAACAATTAAGTGGGTCATCGCTCATCAGTCAAATATTATATATAACCTAAGCATGAATGTATACGTATATACATATATATATATGGGAATAATAAATGTGACGAAATATAATTAAGGCCAAATCATTATATACAGCATCCGCTTTAAGCATATACATTATCTATAAAATAATGTATATATATACTATAATATGTTATGTAATGTAAGAAAGAAAAAAAAAGATAATAATTCTAGGTTTATATATCATTTTTTTAAATCATCTTTAACAATTATTTAACAGCCCTGTCATATATTATTATAAATATTATATACCTGTGCCTTGAATTAGAATATAATTTATCTTTATCGAAATAGCGAATTCGCGTCGTTCCCCCCACCGCCGCTAAAGGAAAAAAAAAAAAAAATCAGTGCAATGTCTATGTATAAAACGGGTATAACTATAACAATCATGTTATATCCCCGGTATCAATCGGGGAGTAAAGTACCTGCGAAATGAACGCGCGCCGCGGCGCGCTCTCCGATCGGAGAATTAATTCGAGCGATGATTTTGCAAGGTGTCTCGGTCCACAGCGCACAGCAAGGCCAACGGGTCGTAGACACGACCTGGTTGCTGGGTTTATTGTTCCACGCAGGTACAAAGCCGGCGCTCACAGATATGTACATTCCGTAATATACAAGGCGATATGTTCGCGAATTATAAATTAATCAAAAAAAAAATATGATGATAAAAACTGAACAAATAAATTTAAAGAAAGGAAACAGACATTTTTCAGGTTTCCCTTTTTTTTCTTTTTTTTTTTTTTTATTCTTTCTCTCTCGATTATTCTAATGTATCATATAAGTATATATGTATATATACATATTAGATAGATGTGAATAATAATAATAATACTTTTTCTTCATTTTATTTTCCAACTCTAATATATTGCATAATATATATATATGTATACAAATATTGATAGAGAAATTTTTCTAATGCGTAAGTAAGTAGTGCGTGAGAGCAACTTGCACACCGCGTGAAAGTAAGAGCCCGTTTGAATCGGCCTTGAATCTGGCGACGGGGTTAGCGGCCGACATCCAGGACGGTCGCGGGCCTCGCGCGATGACGGTTAAGCAACCGTTCTCGGACACGTAAGTAAGTGAGTAAGTAAGTGACTGAGTAGGTAAGTAAACTGGCCCGATCTACCTGACGAAATATGCCACAAAGCAACGACAACCTAAGTTGGTGCAGACACCAGGCGCGGACCAGACAACTTTAATAATTAAAAGAGAAGAATGTTGAAGAAAAATAAAATTGAAAAAAGAACAAAAATTCTTTAGCTGTATGTAAATTATTTTTTCTTTGTTTCTTTTTATTTATTTTATTTTTTTCTACTTCTTTTAAACTCAATTTTTTATTTATTTATATCATTTACATCCTGTTCAAAATTTATACATAAGTAAACGAGCCTGCAGGATAATACAGCGCGATATACAATGTTCGAGTTTTATTCATTTTTTTTTTTTTTAATTTTTCAATTTACTTATTATTGTTATTATTGTTGATATTAAAATACGCGATGTAGGAGCATAAGGAGAGAGAGAAAAATATGATGTCACATCATCGTAGCCTTGGTCTTAAAGGTCTCATCCTGTTGTTCTATTAATATTACACGACGTAGTCGTCGTGCGAGATACTTGTATAGAAAAACTTACGTACATGTATGTACTCGTATACGTACCTGCCTAAGTATCGCTTTAAGAATCGCGAAGATGAATAAAAATGAGAATGAGAATAAGGCCTCGTTTTTTCTACAACTTTTCTCCCACTCTCTTTCTCTCTCGAAATCTCATAGAAATACTATATGGGGCATTCCACGCCAAATCGGACAACATTCTGCTTTTGCATCTCCGATTTTTTTGAAAATTTTTTATGTTATAGTACCCATTGAAAAAGGCCTTTATGATTTTTTTCAATTTTTTTTGCTCAGCCGTTTTCGAGATGTCGATTTCTTTTTTAAATCGCTCTTTTTTTTTTTGAAATGTCCGTAACTGCGAAAAATGGGCCGATCGGGACGTTTTTTTTTTTTAAATTTTCGTTTTTATACACACTTTTGGAATATAAAATCAAAAAAAAATCCAAAACTGTATTTCTATAAGATTTTCAAATTTTGACTTCAAAATGTTGATTTCCAAAAAACACGTAGCGATCGATTTTCTTGAAAATTTTTTCTAAAAAACTGTCACTTATCCCCCAACTTTTAAGCCTAGTCCCTTAATGGGCAAATGATGGAATCCATTTTTTTTTCGAATTTCAAAAATTTCATGTTTAGCAAAAAAGATGTTTTTTTTTTAATTTCTGTTTTTAGACGCACTTTTAGGGGAAAAAACGCTGCGAAATTTTCTAAATCGAATTTCTATAAGATTTTCGAGCATGCAACGTTAGAATTGAGGTTTTTTGAATTTTGAAAAAATCGCTGCACGTTCAAGCCTTCAACTTCCGTACAATGAACAAATTTCGAAACCTCAACAATTGTATGACTGGGCGGTAAAACCGAATTCTTTGCCAAATATTTGTATTCGGTTCTTTTCTAACGACCATTATATTCAAGCCAAAGAATTTTTGGAAAAACGTTACCTGAGAGCTAAAACAATAACAGGTACAAAAAAATATCATTGTGTCATACCTGACGGAGAAGACACTTTAAAATTCAAAGAATTTTCGTTTTCTTCAAATTCGCGACAGCATAAGTTATTCAAATGTGTAAGAAAATGTTAATTAATTCAAAAATGTTATCTAATATGACGCGTACTTTATTAGACCTATTTCTTTTGTTTTTAATCAATTTGTAAACTAATTAATAATTATTACGTGTCATATAATCCTCGAATGTAGCTTCGATGTAAAATATTATGATTTCAGATATTTTTTGACATAAATAAGTGAAACAAAAAATTCCAAAATTCAAAAAACCTCAATTCTAACGTTGCATGCTCAAAAATCTTATGAAAATTCGATTTAGAAAATTTCGCAGCGTTTTTTCCCCTAAAAGTGCGTCCAAAAACAGAAATTAAAAAAAAAACATCTTTTTTGCTGAACATAAAATTTTTGAAATTCGAAAAAAAATAGATCCCATCATTTGCCCATTAAGGGACTAGGCTTAAAAGTTGGGGGATAAGTGACAGTTTTTTAGAAAAATTTTTTAAGAAAATCGATCGCTACGTGTTTTTTGGAAATCGACATTTTAAAGTCAAAATTTGAAAATCTTATAGAAATACAGTTTTGAATTTTTTTTTGATTTTATATTCCAAAAGTGTGTTTAAAAACGAAAATTTAAAAAAAAAAAACGTCCCGATCGGCCCATTTTTCGCAGTTACGGACATTTCAAAAAAAAAAAAAGAGCGATTTAAAAAAGAAATCGACATCTCGAAAACGGCTGAGCAAAAAAAATTGAAAAAAATCATAAAGGCCTTTTTCAATGGGTACTATAACATGAAAAATTTTCAAAAAAATCGGAGATGCAAAAGCAGAATGTTGTCCGATTTGGCGTGGAATGCCCCATATATAGGTGCCTATGTGTATTAGGATAAGTCTATAGATATACACACAAGCAGATATATATATATATGTATATAGGTATATGAGAACATGTGATAATGATAGGCAAAGTCACGGGGTCCCGTGCACTCGTGGGGGTCAGCGAAGCTTTCTCTGGCGTCGAGAGTAAAAGCCGTTCGTCGTTGTCGTCGTCGTCGTCGTCGTCGTCGTCGTCGTCGTCGTCGTCGCGAGACGGAGAGCGGGAGAAAGAGAAAGAGAAAGAAGGAGAAATGCGGTGAAAGCACTTTCATCGTCGATGGTAACGTCTATATATCTACACCTGGAGAGTAAAGATGCTAAGAGCCGGCGTGTTTTTGTGTGAAAAATGAAACTAGGAAAAGTGATCAGGAATTGATAATCCGAGACGAATCTTTTTTTCTTTTTTCTCTTTTTCTCTAATTTTTCTATCGACAAATCGAAAATATTATTTTTTTTCTCTTCCGTTACTCATTTTCCTCTATATACTAAATAGACTCTGATTTTTCTTAAATTTTCGCAAATATTGTATTAAATGATCCCTGGAGTAAGCTGGTATCTAGCTATATCGTCCCTGAGGCCTCGATAGCGGACATAGACCCCGTTCGGAGTGGTGTCACACCGTGAAGCAGTGAGTGGCCATGAGACTCGGAGCGGTAAATTGTTGCAACACGTACCTACGTTGATTGGTGTACGCAGGAGCAGGGTTCCAGCACCAATATACAGGCCTCAAAACCGCCTACGTATACGTATATCCAAGTATACTTATATATATATATATATATATATATATATATATATATATATATATATATATGTATGTATGTATGTATGTACGTGGGCGAGGATATGAAATATATAGGTAGTCTACATATATATCTATTTTGTCGATTTTTTTTTTTTTTTCATCATTTTTAATTTGTTCAACATTCAGGAACGAATTGGGGCTTTGATACTGCAGGGTCAGCGAGTAGGTAGGTAGGTAGGTAGGTAGGTAGGTGAGTAAGCTACGAGGTCCTATATAGACCCACGACATATTATATCCCGAAGGTTACTTCCTTTGGATGTAATTTATTTTGTTTAACAAGTAGTAATTTTAGTCGATTTTTTTTTTTTTTTTTTTTTTTTCCGACACATTTTAGAATATTCATATTGAAAAGTACACGTCATGATATTCTATACCGTATAAGGTTTTTCGAGAATGCAGAGCTGGCAACGTACACATATGTATGTACTTATCCATACACACACACACACACACGTTACGAGTTACGCAATTATAGTATAAGACACACGGTGTACAACGGCAATACCAGCAATGAGGCTTGAGCTGAATTTACTATTGAGAAACGTTTTATTATTCTTAAGTATTGCTCAAAAATGAATATCTGGGCCATCGGCGCACATCTATATACGCAATTCGTTCGCAGAAACAACGAAAAGATTGAAAAACAAAAAAAAAAAACAAAAAAAAAAAAAGACAAAAATAATCGAACAAAATCAAGAAAAAATTATCCACGTACTTACATTGATAGAAAACAAAAAACAAAAAAAAAAGTCCAAGAAATCCTGACCGTTTCGAGTTTAGACCATGATATATGTATGATAATACCTGCACAGTTTTTATTTACTTTAAAGGGTAAATAGAAAGAAATATATATATATTTCGAGTAACGGTAAATACCTGTGTATTATAAATGTCCGCGATTTATTTTTTTTCCTTCTCTCTCTCCCTCTCGCTCTCTCTCTCAAAGGATTATTATTATTGTTATTATTATTATTATTGTTATTATTATTATTATTATCATCATCATAATTATCATTGTTATTGTTGTTGTTGTTGTTGTGACGTGATATTGGCGAATAGAGAGGGCGCGCGATCTATCGGGAAACCGCGGAACTCTGTACTCGCGAATATACGCGAATTCGGGCCAAATATCTACTCCGCCGCGCGGTTTGGTACATCACGAAGTTATACCTATAGGTACACTACTCCCCTCGACCCTCCTAGCCTACATCAACGAACGAACGAACGAACGGGCAATGTCAATGCCAACCGGAGCACGTGAGCACGGCCCCGGAAATCGATAACGCTGAACCAGTTTCAGTGTCAAACAATCCTGCGGGACGTATTAAGCAAGACCATATACCACCCCAACGAATTCGCAGGATTCGCACGGGGATTCGCACGAACGATATTCACATACTGTACGCGAATAAAATTTTTTATTCATTCTTCTCTCGCATCTCCGATTCCAAAATATTTCCACAATTCGCCCACTAAGTTGTTTTTATTTCCGTTTGACGTTTCGCTGCAAACTTGTCGTTCGCCGATATACATATATATCCGTATCTTTCCACCGTTGGTAAAAATTAAAAAAAAAAATACAGAACGAAATCATACCGTGTACGCGTACAGGAAACTGTCTCGAACGCGAGTGGAAAAAAAAAAAAAATCAAAAGAGCAAAAAAAAAAAAAACAAGGCAAAAAAAGGAAAAAAAAAAACCTCAACTATAATATGATAATTTATTTATATATGCGCCGCTGTCCCGCAGACCGGAACCATGCATAGAAAAAAAAAAAAAAAAAAAAAATGAGAAACAAAAAAACTAACCTCTGCCATTTTTGGCGGATCTTGTTATACCTCCGGGTTTCCCGGTCTCTGTAGGTTGAACGGGTGAGATAGTGACCTCGCAAATTTCTACGGGGTCAATTGCCGACGTGATGATTATGGGGGTTCCGCCGCTGAGGTTACCAGTACTGCTACAGCCACCTGCATAAACCGTGCTATTTCCTTCGTCGTATTTACTTTTTGATTTTTCGCTGATTTTATCCTCGAGAACGATCCCACTGAACCAGCTTTTTATCAGTCTAGACTTTTTCATCTCAATCCGCTACACCAGCGCCCGTTGATTATTATTATTATTATTATTATTACTATTATTATTATTATTATTATGATTACTGTGATTATTATTATTGTTGTTGTTGTTGTTATTATTATTCAATTAAATTGAATCGCGAATATGAGAAAGTTGCCAAGGCAGTTTCGCGGATAACACTGGTACGGGAGAAGAAGACAGGGTCGTGGCACGATTCATATATAGCAGGGGGGCAGAGAGAATCTCTCTTTTGCGCCGGCGCCAAATTGCCCACGCGCCAAGGGATACATTTTCCCTCTCTCCCTATTTTGCGATTTATCTTTACCCCCCTATTCATACTAGCCCTATATATCTTGCGATTAAGCGGTTATTCGGTCTACGTCGTCATTCACACTAATCTCTCTCTTCTAAACTGACGAGCGGAAAAGGCTACTGCCCCCGAAAAGAAAAAGTAAAAGAAAAAGGAAACAGAAGAAAATTTACTTTACTTTCATTCTTAGTTTCTTTGTTTGTTTTTTTCCGTTTTTAGGCGATTGGCTAGAGCGATTGCAAGATTGGAACGCTTGACATTCGCCGGGGTGATCGGTGGGTGTAAAAGTAGACGTTAACGTGGGCTGCAGCTGCTGGGTGCCAGATTCTCGTATGCATATCAACGCGTGCACGTATAGTCATATACGATGCGAGGTCGAGTAAGGTATTTATAAAACATGGGGCAAACGACCCTTGGGTAATAATATTGGCCCCCGGAATCGGAAGTAATTTAAATATCAGATATCAGGGTCTAACTTCTAATCATATACCCTGAAGAAATATACAAATATTTGATTTTGTAGTTTTTTTTGTTACTCACTCGTGTAGTTCTACGTACATATACTCCAACATATCATACCGGGTGGATATAATTTCTCTCGAACTTACCTGTGGGACAGAAAATAGAAAAAAAAAAAACAAACATTATTATCAATCAATTAATCCTGAAATACAAATGAAATTCAAATAAGAATGAAAATCGATGCGAAATTTATATAGAGGCATTGGAAATCTTTACACGGATATATATATATATATATATGTGTGTGTGTGTGTATATATCACTCGGTACTGTTAAAGGGTATAAAATATCGATTGTAAAATGTATTTTAGTTAGCGAAAATCAGGTCTCTACCATTATCATCATATCGCGTTAAAACCAGCAGTCCGCGCGTTTTAATCGCGACACACGCGAAGCGGTGGGGTTTTACCGCGAGTAATCTATGATACCGACGACTCTGTCCACCTGTTTTTCCGCGGTAATACTCTCTGCTGTACCGACGAGCGAGACGAGCTGGGGGAGTTGAGTTGAACTTAGCTGAGCTGAGCGAGTCGCGAGTCGCGAGTACAACGAGGTAGTACGTGTACGTAATCAAACCTCGCGAATTTGCGGATGAATACTGGCGCCGCTAGCGGACAATTCCTGAACCGTAAAGATACAGTACATAAAATGATCGGCAATTCTCGCTAGCGACTCGTATACTCGCGTATCGCGTTCTCGGTTCTGGGCTCTGGGTTCTGGGTTTCTGAGCTATGGACTGTGGGTTGGGGGCCACCTTGGGGCTCTAGCTCGTTCGCTCGTTCGCTCGTTCGCTCGTTCGCTCGTTCGCTCATTTGCTCGTTCTCTCGTAGTCGTTCTCTCACCCACTTGGCAGAGCCGGTCGTTGACCGCGGTACGTTGAAAGTAGGACAAACAGCGAACTCAAACAGCTCAGCTAATGCCTCGGCAAGGCCTTGAGAATTACTGACGCATGCGTCCCCTCCCCACCATCGCCCCCGCAACCTCCCTACCGACTATCTATTTCATTCCCTATACATTTAACTACGGGGTGACGGTATTAGTCGGAATTTAGAAAGAGGGGAAATCACTTTATTTTTCTCTACAAGTCGATAAGATAAACCTAAAAAGATCCAAATCTCATGAAAAAAAAAAACAGAAGAAAGAAAGAAAATAAGAAACATTGAAAAGGTCTGACACGTCGGTCTAGAAATTCTGAAAACATGAGAAAACTAGGATAAACTGGTTTTTCAACGAAGATTTAAAAAATTTCCAAGTAGGGCTTTTTTAGAAATTTAAGAAAACGAAATTTTTGTGATTCTTATCGATTTCTCAGCGGCCACCCTTTATACCGCGATATTTCGCGTACCTCGTGGATAGCAGGCAAGGTATTGCACGTGACACGCTCTGTTTACCTGCGTCACCATGAAACGAGAATTACGAAGGAGCGTTCTCTCCTTCGCCCTTCGCACCTTTTCAATTCTTTTTTTTTTTCCTTCGCGTACATATATATAGGTTCGTTTTAATCAAAGTATAAAGATATAGCCTCATTTTGTCGTCCAAGATCTGCAGCGACAAGGAAATATGCGTATTTTAATCTACAGAAGAGAAATTCGAGAAGAATAAAACCGTGATTTATGTACAGGAATAGTTTTAGTACCTAAACTACCGTTACAATTCGTTTCTAGTTATCTATGAGCAGATATATACACATATATACGTTCGTGTATAGGTATATATGTTTGTGTATTAAATCCTTGGAGCGTAAAAGTATTATTCGTTAACTGAGCAGCGTATGGGTTATTTGTCGAGGCGCGATCCTAACCTGTGATTTGAAATTCGGTTGGGAAACAGACCCGCAGGAGGGCCATCGGTGAACGAACGCGCTTGCCCGATGTTGAAATATCGCCTCGATGAAAACGCGTGTGCGTGTGTGTCTATAGATTTTTTATGTGATCTTTTTTCTTTTTTCTTATTTTTTTTTTTTTTCATTTTTTTCGATTCATTCCAAAGCTCGACACATACGCGTATTTTCCCTACCCTTTAAACGAACTAGCTACGTGCGTGATAAAGAGAAGAAAAAATAATAAAAATCACAACCGTGCAGATTCTGAATGAAAAGAAAAAACGAGAAGAAGTTGAATGAACAGATACGACAGGGTTATATCCTCTTTGTATAATAGGTGTGATTTCGATGTCTTAGGGTTAAAATTTTCCAGCAATATTTCCTCAGGCTACGTGTATCATAGATAGTTACATATATGGATGTAATAACAGAAATTTAAAGAGTGAAAGGAAAGCGGTTTGTATGAATTTATTGCCGAATTCGGTCTTTGACTGTTTAGTAAGAGAAGAGGAGGTGGTGGTACCGATTAGATGGAAAGTTAGTGAAAGTTTGCAAGGTGCAAGCCGTGCATTATAACTTGCGTAATAGAACAGCAACAGATCCGTAGTTACATAGGTAGTACATATTTTATTCTATAAACAGTTGTTTTACGTTTGAAAATGAAATTCCATCTATATATATATATACGTTCATATGTACTGACATATATACATACATACATATATACCACGACCAGCAACGATATAGAATACTAAAACTTTCATTTTTTTTCTTCCATTCCGTCTTTCTTTCTTTCTTTTTTTTTTTTTTGTTTTTCTTGTTTTAACGCCAAGAGCTGCAACAAGTGTCGTATACCTTCGCCGTTCCAGAGTCACAGTACGAATATCCACCTACGCTCACGTGAGCAGAAGAAATCGCGCGAAAAGTCACACCACATATTCATATGTATATATACACACACACACATATACAATTATGTGTTCACTCGATGCGCTCAACTTTCGATGCCGATTTATGCGGCGACCCATATTATACACACCGGAGTTCAGTGTTGTAATTCGAAAAACTGATACTCGATCGTAAATCCCTAAAACTGGTATATCGGTCCGATATAAAAATTGGCCAACGGCAATTATTATTCCCAGGAATTTTCCCGAAGGACTAATTTATCCTAAACTTGTCCAATTTCCAAGTCCCAAAATCTTCGTTCGATCGCGGATTATCCAATTTATTTTTTCTCAGGTTGCAAAAAAAAAAAAAAAAAAAAAACGGGTTTTCCAAACTTCCCAAAGGAAGTCAAATCTACCTTCTTATCCTTATACTTCGACTAGATAACGGATTGAGAAATGGAGAACGGAAGTGTACGGATTATATTGCAACACCTCTAAAATTGGCGATATATACAGAAAGCTGGTGCTCGTGGCGGTGGTGGTGGTGCTGCTGCACCACCTGGGGATCAGTAAACAGAAATAGGTTGTCCCGAGGTACCTACGTAGTAGTTGGCCGGGTTAAGGGTCACTTGGGTGAGTTCGACGAACTCGCGACCCGCGACTGTTCGGGGATATAGCTTAGGGTGGGTGGGCTGACGTCACCCGCGAGGATATATTCGTAATGTCGGGGCTCGACTCTCCCGGGGATGCAAAAGTATTTTATAAGAAATATCATTTCACAGGTGTACAAGAAATTTTGTCAAAATACGAATAATAGGCGTTTTCGATGGAATTTAAAGAATCTCTCGACTTCTGTTTTAACCAATTTCTGGTGTTTTTTTTTTCACTTTTTTAATTTTTTTTTTTCTCTTTTTCTCTTTTTCTCTCAAACTAATCACCTATTTCTTCGTATAGCAGATCGTGCTCGTGTATATATCCAGCTGTACATACACACAGTTTGGTTATAAAATAAAACTAACGATATATGTATATATAGGTACAACCTACGTTGAAATAGTTGAGCAAGCGGTTGATTTGCCTGGGGTATAATATACCGGAGGATATTATACATACTGCATACCTACATATATAGTCAGTTTGAAATCCACTGGGTGTGTTAAAAGTCAGAAGAATAAGAATAAGAAAAAAAAAAAGTGAAATAAAAAAATCGAGAAGTAAAACTTGATTACTTTTTACGGTTCTTTTCTATTTTTTTTTTTTGAAAACCATAAGTTGAATAGTAGAAAGTATAGTTGTCAGTGTACGTGTCAATGAAACGAGTGAAAGTATGGTGTATAAATATGTAATTCGCGATTATCGGTAAGAGATGTTTTTTGCGGTCGTTTATACTCTTAATGGTTTAATCGAGAACAGATATCCTGGTAGATGTACTCGATTTGTTTATACATCTGTATATGTAAATATAAGAACTGACCAGGAGCGAATGAGTCAAACTTAAACGTGTGAAACTAAGAATTACAGATCGCGACTCGAGAGCACCACTGGGTTTCGCAATCGAGTCTCGTGGAATCGTGAGGCAATCACTCGCAGCAGTCAAGGAGGCCCAATTTTCTTAAACTCAGGGTCAATGACACGCTGTGGACAGCGAACGCGAACGCGAACGCGGGCACAAGCACCAACCAGCCACAACGTGAAAGGTCTGCATACATATCTACAATATACTTTCGTAAGAGAGCGTTTATACGGCGAAACACAAGCGCCAACCTCGCACACTTACGTTGCGTTACGCAGCTGATTTTTAATAGGGCGAAAAGATTTATTTTACCAAAATTAAAGAATAGAAAATACTACTTTGATCACATCGGCGAATATAATTTGCGAAATATTATCAGCGCTGGAGTTTCTGATTTACGAGAAACGAAAAAGAAAAAGAAAAAAGAAAAAAAAAAATAACAAGAAGTCTTTCGGTATTTGATTGATTTATTATATACCGATGGCGTTAATTTTTGTCCAAAGTAACGGTAGAAAGAAAAATATAAAAATAAATAAAAATAAACGACAATTTTTTCCCAGAGTGAAAGTAATATAAATGTAAAAATTTCGTGCAGTCATTTCTTTTCGTCAATTATTATTGCCGGTCGTTTAACCCTTAACTGTATATTTATACTCGGTTAAAAATATGGTAAGAGAAGGGTTGTTCTCGGTGTAGGTAGTAAAGAAAGATATATAAAGGAAGGGTAAGTCAAAAAGTTAACGAAAGGATTCTAGGATGTATTTTTAAAGATTGAAAACGCGCCAGTCAATTGCTGGGCGAAGCAGTCCCATCGTAAAAAGGGGTAAACCGTAAAGGCCTAAAGGATTAGACTTAAAGGATTATGGAAAACATTTCTGAGACGTTTTTTCTAACAATATAAACAAATATATGTGTAAAAAAAAAAAAAGGAAAGAACGACTTCTGACCGTAGTGCAACTCGACTTCTGGGGGAATAAAAAAAAAAACGGTAAAAATATTTCACTCTTTCGCTGTTCCTACCCCACGGGACGGCAATTACCCTTTCAGCTCTATTCCTCGGACTAGGTATCCATAAAGTAATTTTAAAGTCACTGGAACATTGGACGAAAAAATTCCACGGAAGTCGGTGGTTTTCTCGTGATTTTTTTTCTCCTTTTTTTTTTTTTTTTTTTGGGAATCCGCCAGTTTCCTGTTGTTATTTTTCACCAATTTTTTTTCATGTTACTGGAAGAAAAAAAAACAAAGTAACCGAAAAAAGATTTACACCGAGAAGGACGAAGTCTATAACTCCTTCCTCTGATTCTAAATATACCTGTAGTAGGTGGGTTTAAAAATAATTACTTGCAATATTGTCGTCGACGGAAATCGCCACTCAACATTACGTACATTGTAAACTGTGTTTGATAAGAATCAAGAAGCGAGCTTATCATTAAGCCCGCTTATTTATTGTTATCTTAATATTTTTCTACCGATTTCATATCTGATGATGATATCGTAATTTCGTATCAAATTTGTGGTAAATTCAATTTGCATGTGAACTTTTCCACCCGACGAAGAATAGGAAAAAATAAATAAAAAAATTAAAAAGCCAAGTTTCAATCGATCAGAAATATATTAAAGCCTGGAATCGTTGGTCATATACATATATCTTAAACACACTTTTGGGGACAATAAATAATAGAAGGGGAAGTATACGGATGAGGGAAAAACTCGTAGCACTGCACCTAATTAGGGCGCAAAACGTAGGGAGACCTGCGACGGTATAAAGCGGGGAAACTGGGAAATGGGAAAACGTTGAAACGGGGAAACTGGAAAACGGAGACGGGAGAGCCTATCTCGGGGTTGTCGGCCGACGTCGAGCGCCTGCGTCAGGGGTTGCGAGGTCGTTAACCCCGGGAGGCTGCCACTCGCGCTAACGAGGTCAGCTCGAATTCCCCCGCGGACCGCTACACGGTTTCCCCCCTAGCTATTTTCGCGGCCCGTCTAAATACGCAAGAGATCGTATTATTGAGGCGTAGACGCGTATATGTACACCGACGTGTATATTACTAATTATGTTTATGCATATATTTATAGGTATATATCTATTTGTGTATCCGAGTAAAATTATTATCATAAAGAATTATTTACTATATCGATAATGATAAATAGTCACGATTGTAGGTACATATGCTTAATGGTAGCATATAGAAAAGAGAGGGAAGAACCAAGTGATATGAAACGTGAGAATCATATTGAAAATGGAAAATTGAAAATTAGAAATTGAAAAATAGAAGATAAAAAAGTTGATATACTTGGGTCCGGGAATCGACATAGTCGGTGGGTCAGAGTTCGATGACCTCGGTTTTCCGTCTCCGGTTCGCAACTCAACCCAACCCCTACGTCTACAATAATCTCCCCTAATCTCCCCGGTGGGAGACACGCGCTAGCGCCCCAGTTTCCCGCGAATTATTATTTTCCGTAGCTGTTATACCATCGAATTTTCGAAGGTGCAGGTTTCTCGTTGATTATTGATTCAGTAAAGTAAACAACGACAATAACAAAAAAAAAAATATATATATATATATATATAGCAAATAATTAAACACGCATGTATTATTATATTTAGAAATTTTTGTTTTACCTTTTTTACTTCTTATTTTTTTATTTTTTTTTTATTTTTTTTTTTTGCAACGAAAGTTTCTTCCTGAGAATTTCGCATCGTTTCTCTTTATAATATAATTCTCCGCGTTGATCGTCGTCGCGTTACGTAGGTAGGTAGGGTTATAGTTGTTTAAGTAGTAATCTACCGTAGCCAGTCAGCCAGTCAGCCATTGAGCCAGTCAGCCAGCCAGTGAACCAGCAGCCCTACTCGCGAGAGGGAAAGTCGATGTTAACGAAACGCGGTTCGGTCTCGTCGCGTCGTCGTAGCGATGAGAGAGTAAAGAGCGAGGCAAAGATTGGGTCCGTTCCTCCTCCTTCCTAGGCGGTCGAAGGGTTTCGCTTTCGTTGGCATCCGGACCAGGAGGGAACCACTTTTACTTTCGATTAACAGTCCCGCAACCGCGTGACTCACGATTATATGTTAAATGTTTTTCTTCTTGAACGAAACGTTTTGGGTATATAGGTATAGGGTTTTTCCAATTTTATATTAATATATGTATAGATAAAATGACGAGTCATTGATCGACGGGTTAAATATTTTCGCAATTAATAATAACGTAAACAACAACAAGAATAAAAATTATCGCGTATTTGATATTTGAAACGAAGAAAAAAAAAAGAAAAGATAAAAAAAACAAAAAAAAGTAGAAGAAAATAAAAAAACAACTGTAATAAATAAATTGATAATATACGAATGTATTTGTTTGATAAGCCCGACTAACTGCGATATGAGGCGTCGACCTCGGACGAGGTTATTCACCTTGGCGAAAATACTCTGTCGCATACGTACATATCCGTGTGTATATATATATATATATATGTAATACATCATACACATTAATACGTATATGTATATAATAATCGCAACGTTATCAACGAGCTCGATATCATCGCTATAGGTTGAAATGAGGGAAGGGATACGTACATACACACGCGTGTGTGTGTGTATAAATATATATATATGTATATATATCGTGCTGCATACGTATACGTACGACCCTCGAGAGAGTCGACGAACTAGCCTCGCGTCAGGTTTTCTGAGTTAGTTTCGTCGAACACATAACGCGTGCGTGTACATCTGTATGATATGTGTATATAGATATGTGTACGTATATATGTATATATGTATATAAAAGCGAGTCAACGCGCTCGTAGATATAGGAGGGAGAAGCGAAGGATCGAGGTCACGCGGTACCCGTTATGAGGCTAGGGCATTGCCCGCGCCTCGGTTTTGAGGTTAGCGCTAGTCTTCGGCGTCGGCGTCACGCAATTAGAAAATACCCGACGACGATTTCGACACGCAGACTTTTGAGACCCGCGCGCTTCTAGCTAGCTAGCTCTAGCTATCGAACGAACGACGGTTACTATATCTGTGCAGCAGCTATACTTCACCTCCTCTTCTACTCACACGATCAAATATATATATATATATCTATATATCTATATACCTACTCAAGAACGGTGCTTCACAGAAATACGTGACGTAACGTCCCTCCATAAGCTCAACGTGTTAAACACACGCAATCGATTTCGCCTCAATTTTTTTTTTTTTTTTTTTTCAACGAAAAAAATACAAAAACAATAAAAATTTGATAAACAGATAACGAAAGAGAGGATTTTCCTTTCATTTCGCATAACCCGATGTAACAGGTATATTATCGCTGATTTACTGATCACGTAACAAACTTTGCGATACTTAAAAAAAAAATTCAAAGTATCGATATTTCCAAAGTAGAAAAATAAAAAAACAAAAATAAAAAAAAAAATCATAGCCGTGAAACTGATTTCGTTAAAGCGACAGGTGATGCAGGTAAGAAGCTGAGGCGTGAGGTAAGTAAAGAAAGGGGCAGGTCAGTGCACTAGAACGAGCATCATCATCGCAGCAGCAGCAGCAGTATAGTAGTAGCAGCAGCCTAGGATATACGATGACGTTAGTTCCCATTACAAACTTACCTAGCTACCTACATATACGGAGAAAGTATCGAAGAGAGTTTATAGTAAGGCGCCCCTCCCCGCGTTTGTAATCTCCCTTCTCCGTTCGAGAGTAGCGAAGTGTTACAAAGTGATAGCGCGCGTCTGGTTATACGAACCGCATATAAAAAGAAAAAGAAAAAGAAAAAGAAAAAAAAAAAAGTTGCGGCTGGTGAGAGTGATCGCGGGTGACACCTATAGCTACTTTCCCCATTTTGCGAATATCTTTACGTAATAGACGACTGAGATCTCTCTCTATATATTTTATATGTATATGTGTATGTATAGAAACAATGTATCGATGTTTTTCAGGATTCGGTAAACAACCGATTTTGGATGTTTCTTTCTAATTTTTTCCTGTAACTGTTATATGCGATTAATCAACGAAATAATATCATCGTATGGTTGAATAATGAATAGCACTCCCTGTATTCGGTACGTGAAATACGTGTAACGAAAACAGTAGAAAAAACAAAGAAAACAAAAAAACAAAAAAAAAAAAAAACGAAAGAAGAGTCAGACGGTATACGAAGAATAAGAAATATACTAATACAACAGTAATAAAGTCTCGTAATATAGGATATGTCGCGGTAACAATTCCTACGTGTATACATATACAGCTGGATGACACGATATGCATGTACCTGTGTTGGTATGAAAGTATGAATGTATGAATGTACGAATGTACGAATGTATATATATATATTATATATGTGTAACACAAGTCTGCGTTAGTAATAGTTGACCTTCGAAGTATCGCGGAGTGTTCAAGTGGCCGGTAGGGGTAGGGGGAGATAAGCGGGGTTCCGACCTGGTTCGAGTTTGTTGAACCTCGTCGTCGCTGTCCCCGCGAGTATTGGCCGAGTAGCGCGCGCGCCGCTTTTGCACGGAGCGAGTAGAGATATATAGCGAAGAGTGGAAAGGTGGGGTTTGGGGTCGGTGGATACTGAGGTAGACAGCGGGGAGCAGGGAATGAAAAGAGGGAAGGAAGGGCGACGAGGAGGAGGAAGAAGAGGGTGGTGGTGGGGGGTGAGGGGGGGGGACCTCGGTTAATTTCATCTTGCCCCAGTTACGGGACAGGCAGGGTGAACGAACTAGCCTCGCGTCAAGGCCCTCCCCTCCCCGACCCACTTTGTGTCGCGAGCTAGAGGATTGCGGTGAGGGTGGCCGAGGTGGCGAGGGGATAACGCGCGTATACAGCGAACCAATAGCGGTGCGTATATATCTCGCATAGATTGTCATAAGGGATTTTCGTTTAATTTTTCCCTTTTTTTTTTTTTTTTTTTTCCTCTCTCTCTTTTTTCAAAAATGGAATTAAACGTGACGAGAGACTAGACTATAGCTTGTATCATTAGGTGTGGGTACATGTACTACGTATAATGTAGGCTAGAGTGAGTGAGTGAGTGAGTGAGCGAAGCGACCGACCGACCGACCGACCCACTGTGGTAAAATCAAAAGTAGGATGAGATAAAGGAAGAGACGGAAGAAAAAAAAAAAAAAAAAAAAAAAAAAAAAGGTTGAAATGAATAAAAAAAAATAATATTCGAAATGAGAATCAAAGAAGCTGTGGTACATGAAGAGGGATGGGGGAACGCGTTCGAGATATATGTGTATATATATATATATATATATATATATATATATATATATAAAGGAAAAAAAAAATAACAATTACCAACGCCGTGGAAGGCCGTGAGGGCAATGCACTAGCCTCGCGGCGGGCTTTACGACCTACATTTCTACCGTTGGAAAGTGAAACTATGCGACTATGGAAGGGGACAGCGGGGGTAAGATCGGATACCTGGCGAGAGGCTAAACTACGCGTAGGTCCGGGGCTGGGTCGTTGGTCGAGAAACGGTTTAATTAAATTCTGCATTTTGATTGGGAATAAAAAAAAATGAATAAATAATTTACGTCATTTTTGGGACAAGGATGAGTTGTTTTTTTTCTTTTCAAAATTTCGTTTTCGTTTTGTTTTTTTGTGTTTCTTTGTGTTTTTGTTGTTTTTGTTTTTGTTATCTTACCGGCTAAGACTCTGCCGAGTAGATTTTCGCTGTCTTGAACAGAGGCGGACGATCCGGTGTTTCCGTAACCGATACGAGGCTCCTTTTCATTGTCTAATACCTCGTCAGGTGGAGGTGATAGAATGTCGTTTTTAGGCTGTTGTTCCTCAACGGTACCACGGGACTTGAAATCCTGGACCGTCATGACATCAGTTTTTTTATTTTGACACCACTTGTCGACGCGGCCCTCTATCATAGCACCTATCCCTCACCAATTATTTAAACCTTATAATTATAATAATTAATATATTCCCGGTTAATTTAAAAACCCCGGGTCCTATCTCTCAGAAACACTCTGTACTTTTCTTATTTATTACCGTTGTTATTACGCTTATTTTTAGTTCTTTTATTATTATTACTCGGCACCGATTTACGTACTTGCAATTTTGCATAGCACAATTTACTTTACTTTCTTCGACCCTTCTCACTGTCACCCCGCGGACGTATATTACCTCGTTTACTTATATATACACATACGTATGAATGTATATGTATTTTATTTTTTTATTATTTTTTGTTTGATTTTTTTTTTTACTTTAAAAAATATTCACTTGGGTTTTTCCAAAATTTCAATTTCAATTTCAATATTTTTTTTTTCTTTTTTTTTTCCTTTCGGAGTAGGTTATGGCACGTCTCAATGTCTCTTCAGTTTTTTTTTGTTTTTTCAAATTTTATTATTTATTTACTTAATCGTAATATCGAGGTACAAACTCGAGATAAAAGTCTGCTTTATATACACCTCGATATGTATTACAAATGGCACGCGTAAAGATCAGTAAATATACTTTATGTCGCGGGCCATAAGCTACGATTTTTAATTATTTAATCAAGCCGAGAGCTGGCTAGCCACGATGCAACGCGCGGTTACGAACGAGCGAGAAACTATACTATTAGAAGAAACTAGTCGAGTATTGTGTTGTGTACAAGGGGGACACACCACCACTCGCGGGTACCGCGTGGTGGGATTTTATTCCAACGATTTATCAAACAACAAAAGAGAGTTACCCCGCACCCGTTAAGCGGTATAGCTCTTTTATTCGTACCTAATCGTTACTAGTACTCGTACTCTTACTCCTCGTTAATAATTCTGTGTGTATGGCGTGCAGTTCGTGGCGCGAGTGGGATCTCGCACGCTCGTACCATATCGGCAGTCGAGCGCCTGCGCTGTTAGTCTCAAATTGCGAACTGTCTGCGCCGCACGCGGCGAGCTTGCGGCTACTCGCAGCTTCGCTTTTCACTCTTCACTCTTCCCTCTTCGCTCTTACCTCTCTTACCGTTCTTACCTCTTTTTAACTCTTCCACGATTCGCGATTCGCGATTCGCGATTTACGATTTACGATTTACAATTTACGATTTACGATTCCCTCGCGCCTCTCTCGATGCACCGTATAGGTATATATCACTCTACACATACATATTACATGCATACGTATAATGTGTGTCTTTCCTCGCTCGCTTGTCCCGTTGCTCGTCGTCGTCGTCGCCGCGTCACTGCACTCGCTCACTAATACCTGGAGAGTGAAAGTCGCCTCGTAGGTTGGGGTACACATAGGTAAAGGTATAGTATACCGAAAGATGAACGGCGGCGCGGCCACGCGACGTAGAGTAAATAACGGGGGTTATACACATGCGTATATCATACATTTTAACGAATTACTAATACCGATTTGTTCAGGGTTAATATTAACGAGACCCGACCGCGACGTTCGGTTTCTCTATTTACTTCCAGCGATTTCCGCTTCAAAACAAATTTAAAAACTCCATTTTTATAGAAGAAGACAATTTTTCTTTTGGCCGATTTTTATACTGTCGGTTCGAAGTATACTGGATTTTAGTAAACTACCGAACCATTAGACTATCTCAAAGCATTTGCGTATTTGAAGAAAAAAAAGAAAAAAATAGAGACACAAATGGAATAACCAGTCTGCAGCGAATCGCCTACCTGTATGTACGTATGCGTATAGTGAAAACGAAAGAGAGAAACACTTTCGCGCGTTGTGCCACATTTCAAGTTACAAGTAAACTTATTATACAGGTTTTAGAATTCGCCTAGATACCTGTATAATTTCTTACACTGATAAATTAATTATGACAATTAATGATCACGAATTTTGACCTAATTAATTAATTTCAATTAAAATCATGATCCGATTGTCTAACCTGACTAATCATAAATCTCGATCATACAGAAAATGAACGTGTGTGGACGGATACAGAGAGCTCGTTGCTCAACGTATGTATATAAGTGTTAAAGTTTGTTAAACTAGCAGAGCGAATCGCGGTAAACGTCAGACGAAAGAAAGGCAAGCGAGCAGGCGAGCAAGCAAGCAATTCTTGCCGATCGGACACATTCCTTTTGAGAAGGGTTGGGCAACCCGGGTGCAGCTCGTACAAACCCATACGTACGTACCTACGTACCTACCATGTGGAACACCTCTTTAATCGCCTCTTGTCTGCATTAGCCTACCTACTTTACTTATACCTATATACACGCGGCTATTAACACCTAGAAGAGTCTAGCTGCAGCCTAAACGCCCTTACGTCACGTATGTGTTGGTATATAGATAGAAATACGGATCCTTGTAGGTATGAAATGAAATTATGTGACTTATACCGGTAAATTTATTTTTTATTTATAAAACCATGAGGCTTTGTTTTATTTACAAATTGCGTAATAAAAAATGATTCGTAAATTTTCATTTCTTTTATTTATATTTATATTATGTTATGTTTTCTTCTTTGTTTAAATTTCACGGAGTCTCGATCTGACCCATTAACACAATTCCAAGTTATTATAATTTCTAAAATATTTATGTACGGAAAATAACGAACGACGCTCTAATTGTTAACGATCAATTAATTGCAAAACAGTTCGGGCTTGGCTCGACTCGATTAGATTCGGCGCGTGGCTTCTGGCCTTGTTTAACAAAATTTTCCAAATCGAGTTGAAAAAAAATAAAAAATAAAAAAAAATCAATAAAAATATTTAATCTTCGCTGTTCTAAAATCAAAACGCTCTTCTCAACCAACCAACACCACTGTCCTAAAGTCTAAATACTTTGTCTAGGAGTAGGTAGGTAGGACGGCGAGACGCTGTGCAGCAGGTAATTTCGTAATGCGAATTGCGAAACTAGTCTCTAAATCGAGTCGAAGTAACTAACTAACTAACTAACTAACTAACTTGTTATTCGCCCTGCAGTGAAAAAAGCGGAAGGCATTTAAGAATTTAAAAACCAAGGGTGAAAACCCCGGAGAATTTTTTCTCGGTATTTAAATACGCGAACTGAACAAATTCGCGTTAAAAATTACATATTTATAGGCGGATATGGAGCAGGTCAACGAGAACTACATAGAAAATGGATGAAAGACTTTGCGAATGAGAATAGTCGGAGGAAAATGAATTTTGAAAAATTGTCTTTCGCTTTCCGTTGTGAAAAAAGAATTTTTATTCAATAAAAAGGTGTAGTAGAAACTGGAGTCAAAAACCTCATTATCTGTTTACAATCGTAGCTAGCTATATACATCGCATACCGTGGGCTATAGAATTGCTAAATAATATAATTTCCATAAACAAATATATTCCGAAAAATATGAATTTACGGAAGCGGCAAGTAGGTAGTTACATAGGTAGTTATACTACACGCACTACTAGCCGCAGTGAAAGTCATCAATTTAAAATTCAATTGGACCTGATTTGGGTTCGTGAACCTTTCACGATTTATCGCAGTTCTATATTTCATGATAATACCAGCGTGCTCTACACCTACTCCGGGATTTTTCACCCAGGAACAACGTTCCCCTCAAATCTCCACAGTGAATTATATATACCTAAAATATCAGGGTTCCCGAAAAGATCATAAAGAAAAATACAATCTTTGATTAATTGATTATTTTTATTTTTTCTTTAATGATTTTAATCGTGATTCACCAAATTTCGTCATTTTATAATACTAAAAAAAGAACAATTTCGTTAAGGTTGATTAAACCGTAGAAATAACATATTTACACCTGCTACCCGTTATACCAATATCTACGTATAATATACACGTATGTAGAATACGGATAAAGTTTACGGACCGAATCGCGTCCTCGTTTTGATTTTCTACTTGTATATCACCTACATCACCTAATGGATTCTAATATATCGTGATTACGGTTGTGCAGAGCTTATCTGGAACGTAACCTCATAGTCAGTGGAAATAATTCAACCTGCGGAGGAGAGCCCATGCTTCTAGCATACCTACCTACATAGGTACTAGTTAAATATCTATATATATATATATATATATATATGTATATATATATGTATAAAGCTCTAAACTCTAAACCATTGAAAATAAGACTCGCTAGCGTTGATCTAGGTGTGTATATATATATATATATATATATATATATATATATATATGTATATATAAAATCTCGGTAGAGTTCCATACACCGAAAGCCTTCGAGACCGTTCGAGTCTCGCGACTCTCGACTAGCATCAGAGTACCAGCTACTAGCTAGCTAGCTAGCTAGCTGGCTACTCACTCGCTCGTTCGCTTGCTCACTCACTCGCGTGGCCTCGGCCCCGGGTTAATGCCCGCTCACTGGGACAGGCGGGCGCTGGTGTTCGCTGTTGCCTGTGTCCAACGACGTGTATGACGTAAATTCGTCATACGAAATATTATCGCGGTAAACAAGTTAAGGAGAAAAATGACGAATGGTAGTCACTCCTTAATACCCCCAACCGAACCTTTTCATTATTTTCTCCAATTCCGAGATTCCAATACGCGAGGAATAGAGAGGCTGTCTGTGCGTCAGCTAAAAATTGTTCCATTTATGAATAAGAATGAGAAGAAGAGAGAAGAGAGTAGAAGAAGAAGCGAAAAATTCTGACGTAAGGAATAAAAGAAATTTTGACAAAAAAAAAACGAAAAATCTTAGATTGCGAGAAATCAATTTTCATCTTGAACAAATCAGCACGTCGAAGACGAAAATATATGAAAGACCCTGGGTCGTATTATAATTGAAGGTCAGAAACAATGAAGCGGTCTAGTTTATTATAGGATTTTCAAGAGAGTTGCCAGATATTTCTGTAATAACGGCTAGACTCCATTAGTATATCTATATCGTAGGTTTTTAGTCAAATTTTACCAAGTCGTTAGAATATTTATATATATTTTCTGAGAATAAAAATAGAAACTTTCCGAGTCTCTTATATTTTTCATACCTATAGTATACATCTAAGGGATGTTATAAATCGCATTCGAGCCTTGGTCTAGATTTATAATTCAAACGTATAGAATAATATATATTATAATTAATTGGCAAGTGGTATAATGGTATCAAGTGATAAGGTTGATCCTAGCTTCGTTAGGTTGTTAGCAATTCAACAAAGAGGGAGAAATAAAGACGTTCGTTCATCCATGCTGAGATCTGTTAAAATAATAATAATAATAATAATAATAAATATAAACCTCTAACATTAAAGATAATAATCTTTCTTGCTCTTGCTCATATACCGCGATATATGCTGTGATCGCGTTGAGCTGCAGCTGACTTGAGTTACTACACAAGGCGTCGTCGTCTACGAACGACTACGATTAGTTTCGAGCGCGTGGGATGCGCCGAGATCCTGACCTGCATCACGGAACGAACTGCAACGGCGCTCTGACTCGCCACACACGTACACATATATAGAACTCGCTATAGAATAGAATAAGAATAAAAATAAGAAGAAGAAGAAGAAGAAGGAGAAGATGAAGAAGGAGGAGGATAGATCTTGGCTTGCGGTTCAAGAAATTCCCGCTCATTCCGAGCACCAGTCACTATCTATACGAGTATATATCATTGTGATAAATGATTTGACCTAAAGATTGAATAAAAATGTTTGTTCATCGATTGGAAGAATTTTTGTGAAAAATAAACCATCGACTTGTATTTTAAAAATATATTTATGATGATTTTATATATATATATATATATATATATATATATATATATAGGTTGAAAATTAAATTATATGGAAGAAGGAGAAGGTGGTCGTAACCTAGGCAGCAATTTATCGTTATAAGTATCATTTAATATCCCGATTGTAATTGTAACCTCTCCTCAAGGTTGTAGATTTAATTACAAAAGTGTACGTGTCAGTCTGTGTACACGTCTATGATAGTATTATCTGGGGGTACGTGGGTTGTGACTTGATGGACATACATATGTTCGAGGAGCCACTTATATGACAAATAGTTAAAGAGACGCTAGCTAACGTAGGCTTTGTGCAAGGAGTATGTATAACTAATAGATTGAAGTAAATGGGACATGTTGACGCAGTTATATACAAAGGGAATATCTTTGTGAGAAAAACTGTGACTAGAAACTAGTGCGAAAAGAAATGAAATGAAATGTCTTTAGAAAGAAAGATGAATTTTATCACACCGTTAGAAGAAGAGAAGAGAAATGAATTTTCGAATAAATCAGAAATTCGGCAAAGAATATCTTCGAGATCGTAATTTCCGTCTTCCTCGTCTCTAACGATTATATCAAGTTGACAAGACTCCGATACGATGCAACAGAGTCCAGTATAAACGTTATAAAAATAAAAAGAATCAAAAAATAAACTAAGGAATATAATCGTTAGCAGTTTATTTTATTTTCCCTACCGCATGCCGCGTTTCGCTCGTTTACTCCAATAGCGAAAAAAAAAGGAAAGAAAAAGATCCTCTGGAGTACTATTCGCGGTTTTATATGGGGTAGAACGTAAAAGACCCACGAGGGTTTTAAAGAACGTGTAAAAAAAATAAAATAAAATATATATATATATATAGATATCGTTTTGAGTCTTATGCTCTCCGAAATACGGAGAGAAAAGAAAAAAGAGTGAAACATGTTTCGAGCAGTCGACGACAACTTCTTCTTCTCTTAGATACCACCGTGGCTGAAGTATGTAATACAAGACTTTCACCCGTCTATACCAGGACCTGAAAAGTAAGTGGCTCGTTGATAAATTGAAAGTGAGAGAGAAAGAGAAAGATAGAGAGAGAGAGAGAGAGAGAAAAGGAAGGAAGAAAAAAAAAAGAAAAAAAGGGTAAAAAATAATGTTTGATCTCGCGTAGGTAGTGTTTGACGTTTTAGAACAATGAGGATTATTATTCGCCCCTTGATGAATAGAGGCAGGCATGACAGGCAGGCAGGTAGGTAGATAGGTAGGTAGGTAGGTAGGTAGGTAGGTAGATGAAAAGTACCTACAAGTATACGTGGTGCGAAACGTGAACAAGTTAAAGTAAGATAAAAGTAAAATATTGCATATATATATATACCTATATACGCTATAGATGTATAGAACACATATCCATTCTGAATAAGCTTGAGACTTGACGGTTAATATGCTACGATGTTGGCAAATATCGAAAGTAGCGCAGGTGCAGCAGCGATATCAAGAAACGGAACTACGAACTGAGGGTATTGTATAGGTAGAATTAGATACAAGTCAAAGATTACAAGCCAGTTAATCGACGATTGGTTATTATTTTACCATAGCTCGGTTCTATCCACTACATATACATACATATATATATATATATATCCTACTGTACGCTCTGACTATATGGC
The DNA here is from genome assembly GCA_963966615.1 of Tenthredo amoena. NCBI lineage: Eukaryota > Metazoa > Arthropoda > Insecta > Hymenoptera > Tenthredinidae > Tenthredo > Tenthredo amoena. The sequence continues at coordinate 3,959,984 of OZ016492.1, read as the reverse complement.
ATTGGTTTAATTTTTTTTATGGAATAGGATATATGAGAACTTAATCGAGGGTTACTTCACCGATGCGGCGCAATAAGGGAACGCTTTGCACTGCACGGTGCAGCATATACGCGATTGTTCAATCCGATCGTTCGAATCTTATTCAATCAGTTGGTCTGTTTTTTTTTTGGTTTTTTTTTTTTTTTTTTGGTTTTCAAAAAAATAATAACCAATTAATCTGTCAGTTGATTCGCAACAAATTATGAAACGTTTTTTCTTCATTCAATTAAATAAAAATGAAAAAATGAAAAAATGAAAAAAAAAACAAAAAAAAAAACGCAAATTACAGAACCTGGGAAAAATCTAGGCGGTCGGAGAGCCTGGAGTGAAATTTGCAAGCTTGCGAGAGCGTGGTGTATAGAAGGCGAGGGCTGACCTCGGCAGGCCGTCGGCCCCGCGTGAGCTGACCTCCCTCGATCTAGGGCGCTTCAACCGTCCTCTGACGTCACACGCGAACTCAGTCAGTTACTCGCTACGACCGACAACCAACTCCGATGCTTTTAGTGACAGTCGCGAGAGAGAAGAAAAAAAAAAAAAAAAAAATTCAAATTAAACCGAAAAGAAATTGAAAAAAAATTACGTAAAATTGTACAAAAAAAATTGGTAATTATGCACGACTCGATTGGAAACCTTAAGAGATAATTTATTGCTCACTAAATTTACGATCTATAGGGGGAAAAAAAAAAGACAAAAAAAAAAACAGAGAGGAAACAAAAGAATAATAATTTTTGCAATATCCCCGTCGTTTTTTTTTTTTTTTTTTTTTTTAAATATTATTTTGATTTGGGTAATACAATATAGATGTATGGGTGGTGGTTCCCGGCAACCCTATTCATAGAATATGTCCTAAATTTATGCGCTGTAAAGCTGTGGTATCACGTCTGGGCGATTTAAACCCTCGCAATCGCTTGTCACGGTCGCAATAAGTCGCACCAACACCGGCACGAATGAATTATGATAAAGAGTTTGATAGGTCGATAGTAGCCGGCCCAGATACGGAGACTTATACCGGGCCAATGAACTTTGGAGGACAAATTTTTACCTATACTTATTTAGTTCGGTAGGTATGTAGACCTACACATATGTTTAAACTATACGATACTTGATGAGAAAGAGACGCTGCTTTCGTGTTGTTTAACTAATCTTGATCACAGATATACATATATCCTCCATACACATATATACATATAGATATAAATATTCGGGCTGCGATTTTATTATTCATTTCTGAAAAAAACAAATTCCTTGTCTCGGTACGTAGAATATAATTGTAGAAAATATATTTAATGTACCAAAAATCTTCAATCCTAGAGTCAAAAGTTTTTACTGTTATTATCATTATTATATATATTTTTTTTTTTCCAAGATAAACGTGGCGACATCGCTACCTATGATATACTTGGGCAAATATTGAAGAGTAGAAGGGAAAAGATAAAAAAAAAGAACAAAAAAAAAAAAATCGAAGAAAAATTAATGATACATTCTGCGAACGGATGTAGAGACGTTATAGTATAGGTATATACATATACCTAGATATGTAGAACATTTTCTAAAAATATTATCTCACGGCGTGAGTCCAGGCGACGCCAAGGTTATTCAATATTGATATTTAATCTCGAGATTGCTAGCAAAGATATACTTTCAGCAGCTATAGCGTTATAATTATTAATAAAATTTTGCCAATTCAGACCAAAGACTTTACGAAAGGATAATATCCGCCGACTTGAAACGAATTCTATCTTAACGGAGAGATAAATCATCCGAACAACACAATTCCCATTTCTTTCTCTTTCATTAGAATTCAAAATCCGGAAAAGACAGACAAGTTTTAAAAGACCGACCGTGATATATATCCCTCGATCTAAATAACTTCGATTCCCCACCCTCTCCGCAATCCTGAATAAAATTCTTTCTCTCGATTTTCAAAATATGTAAATGAAAATTCTCAGACCCAAAAGTAGGTACCTATATCAACATCGCGTTGTAAACGTATATTATAACAAGTACGAAGAAAGAATTAATTTCTTATCACGCGACTAAATGCTCGCGTTCGATCGCTAGGTCAAAGGTCACGCCGGTATTCGCAGGAGTTCGTCGTCCGCTCGCACACACCTCTTATCGGATATATATAGACATACGTATATCGTATCGGGGAGGTTGATTCTGAAGGGGAGAAATAAAAAAAAATAAAAATAAAAATAAAAATAAATAAATAAATAAATAAAAAAAAACCGATGATAACACATGGAAAGAGTAAAAGAAAGAAAGGAACTAAAAATGTGTTGTTTTCTTGAAATTTTTTCGATATTAACGTAATAAAAAGGCAACGAGTACCTTAAAGATATATTTTATAAATAATTGATTTATAATACGAGGTTTGCGCGAACACCGTGACGTTTTATAATAATATATGTATAGGAAGGGCGAATAACGAAGCGAACCACTGTTAAAACGACCTCGAGTTAAGGCCTTCGGAGCTTGAGCCAAGTGATTGTTGAACAAGAATGCAGTATTTCGCTATCTTCTAAGTTATAACGCAACGTAACGCTCCGTTAACTTTCCTACTGCCACGTATAATATACTACTATGTGGTTAAAATTAAACTTTCGTCATTCTAGTTATAGTTACATGCTAGTTTCTTAGCCTGATAGATATAGGTTCGTAGGATAAATATAAATTAGAAATTTTATTTCACAATCGGAAAAACTTCGCTCAACCCTTCGAATAATTATCAAAAGTTATTTTTTACTTCCTATCTCAACAATCGCTTCGAATAATCTGAAACTTCGCAAACTTCTTACCCATAGTGGCAAGTATCCGTGAAAAGTTTACGGATTTTTAACGCCAAAATTTTATTCATGACAATTTGGATACAAGATTTTTTTTTTTTTTTTTTTGGTGCGCTGTAGCTCCGAAAATCATATCGTTGAAAATCTGTCGAATTTTCATGAAGTACCTACCACTACGGGTAAGGAGTGTACCAAGTTTGAGATTTTTCGGAGCTATACTCCAATAGGAAGAAAAAATATTAACCGCGAAATGTCACAAATCGTGTTTTATTAGAATGGAAAAATTCGAAGCCTTTGAAGCGGTACTTAAAATTTAGATAGAAACCTGGGGTTTTGGTTACATTTTTTTTTCATACATTTGAAGACGTCCTGGGCCATGGGAGCATTGAAATTCGAAGATGATCAAATTAAGGACCGGCCTAATATATATATGCATACATGATCTATCGATCGTAGGGTAATGATAATAATTATCCCATAATATGACAGTGTGAAATAACAAACTGAGGGCAATAGCTGAGTTTGCGCAGTCTAATGACTATAGCAACACGTCGTTGAATAGTAGGTACAGATAGATATCAGGAACGAGGCTATATACTGCTAGACTGTTTAAGTTATATCGAAATAATGATACCTACGTACTAGGACTGATTGTAGGTAGAGGTACCTACACTAATACTGACTGGGCTTTGAGCTAGAGCCGTGCCTAGTGAACCAGGATAATCCAGGACCATATTTTTATCGTTGTTATACCAGCTGCTGTCCGTAAGAAGATATATATATATATAGCCATTCGCCTATATAGGATAAGATATAAGTATAGTAGGTACGTTGCGAACTATTTGCAATCGCGGTCTTCTGTGCCCGGGTAAAGTTTCGGTATGCTAATTCTTCGAATATACTTTAAGAATTGGGAGAATCTTCGTACAGGTATTTCAGGGTATAGAGAAAGTGATATCTGAGATTGGTATTCAACGTTTTGAAATATTGGAACAATAGTTTGTTTTTTTTTCTTTTATAAATCCTCGTCATCGTTGGAATAATGTTATTCGTATATTATAAGAAGAAGAGATCGTTGTCTCAGGAATCAATGAACGAAATATTTTGCCCTCGCACAAGTTAAAGGTAAGGTTCGAATTTTTATTTCAGCGATGAGATAATGCGGATAGGTGCGTTATTAGCCAGAGTCTCGATAACCGAGTTTATGATGCCTATTATGAAATCGAGAATGAGAATGAGAATGAGCCACGAGTATGTGTAACGGTGAGCTTGTACGTTAGTTAAGAGACGCCGGGCAACGCCGGGCGTCGAACCCGGCTCCGTTCGCGTTACGAAATGAGGAACTTTCGAATCGGAAATTACATTTGCCGTGTACTATACGGTGCGGACCAAAGAGATTCTAACGAACAATTCTCTTTATAAAAATAAAAGAATTTTTTTTCTTTTTTTTTTCAATTTCATTTTTCTTCTCATAATATATGAATATACCTATATTACATATAATTAATATGTGTAACTATTGAACGAATTTAATTATAGTCACAAATCGTTGCGATACTAATTACAGTATTTAATTTTTTTCACTTTTTATCAATTATTTGTCTCCTTTCCTTTTTTTTTATTTTATTTTTTTTTTATTTTTCACTTGATTACTTACTGATACAAGTTTCTATGCAATCGATCGTGTACGTTTGTACATACATATATATATATTTAAGTGCACATAGTGGTATAATCTTGCGAAAGTCATTTAGTTCGAGATCCATATATGCGATATAGAGCTGCGGCAACGAATTGCGATAAATAATTGTGCATATAGTTCGAAATCGTTTAAAGATTATAAAATTGTTATAATTTACTCTACAGTTTCGTATGACATATATATATATATATATATATATATGTATTATCTCACATAGATAGATAAAAGGAAAGAAGGAATGAAGGAATTAAAAAAAGAAAAATGAAAAAAAAAACAATCTTCAAGAATTACAGCAACCAGCTCGCTTTGATTATTGAACTTATTGCACAATGCATGTATACGTATAAACGTATTATGTATACATGTGCGCGCTGCTGCACCGCTCGAGTTGCTGTAGTCCACTGAACCCTCTCGATCTTTTTAATTGAGCGGTAAGCTCGAGGGCATCGAACACTTACATCTTATATCTACATATCATATACCTATGTATGTGTACATAGACAAGCGTGGATTCCCGTTAGACAAGAGATTAAGTAAAGGAATGAAATTAAAGCTCTGTATTTGCGGAATTGTTTCCTATAGTAAAAAAGGTGTGTGACATGAAAATTCTGATTTCAATAGAGCTTCTACTAGGCACGAAAATTTTGAAGCTTGTGTAATGATTGAAAATTTGATTCAAATTCGTAGTTAATGAATCGCTGTGAATAATTGGAACTTTGACCTCGAGAAACGGAAAATTATATACGAACGTTGATGTCGGTAGACGAAGAGGAGTTCTTCCCCACCCCATCAGGGCGATAAAAATCTTAAGGAATTATAGGCCCGTAGTTAATACTGCGGGGATTTCCCGCAAACGCGAGCGATAATAAAAAGCGAGAAACGTGGAAAAGAAAGAGAAAAAAAAAAACAGAAAAAAGGAAAAGAAAGAACCAGGATCAATTAGCAGTGGGACGACGAGTACGCTTTCGGACTGACTATCCCTGTTTAGCGTATAGTCAATGATTCGCATAAACTAACTCTCTCGCCTGAACGATACTCTGACGAATTCGAAGCGTGTATATAGTATTATAGGTACTAAAGCTGGTCGAAAGACACTTTCGTTTTCCGATGTCCCCGATCGCTACACGAGACCTGTAACTAACGTTTTGTCCATCACAAACCGAAGCATGAGGAGAAAGAGGGTTATTATTCTATTATTACGTTTAATGATTCCGTTAATTGTCGTTGTTGTTATTTAAGATTTCCAGTAAATGAACTAGGTACCCTAAGTTCAAATCTCGTTCGAATTTTTATTTTTTATTTTTATATTCTTCGAGGACCGATAATTATAGCAGAAATTCCGAATCTTCCGGTCCGGGAAGTAAGGACATTCAATTTTTCATCCCCTCGCAGCTCTCTACGGATACCGTGAGATTGGGGTGACGAGAAATTCCTAAAAAGCGACGTCGAAGACTGCACGACCCTCGCCGGCTGGTTTATGTGCGAGGGCATCGAACCCGGGTCACCAGGACGCACCACCCCACGATCCAGGGCCGCCCCAAGGCTTCGAAGCGTTCAGTTACCCCGAAAAAATTGCGGAAAAAAAAATGTAAAAAACAAATTAAAAAAAAAAAAAAAGAGAGAGTGAATTTTCATCATCGATGTGAAACTCTGAATGAATTGGCAAAAACCAAAAAATAAAAGAGAAGGAAAAAAGGACGCGAACAATTGAAAATGAATATTAGATTCTGTTTACAGATAGTAAAATGACACGAAGCACCTATATACATATACCTCTATCTACCCATCGTCCTAAAATAGCGCGATGCGATGCATACGATGGAAATCAATGAGAGTGGTACCGTTGGTATCCGCTGGTATCTGCGATACAGAGACAGACGTGTTGGTGGCGAACCGGGAGGCCAGCGATTGTCGGATCGTTTGTCGGTGTTAATATTAGTATTTGTATCGGTGCGCAGTCGTATATACATATATATATATATATATAAAAGAGTCTCACTCTTGGCTGTTATAATAAAGCGCGAGCGTTTACCGCGTATATATATAAATATATATATATATATATATATATATATATATATACGAGTAGGTGTGTGTGCGTGTGTGAATAATACGTGTGGCATCGCGGGTTTTACAACGGTGTGCGTGTCTTACGTGTGTCGCACGACGCCCCAGATTCGCTTGGGTTCAACACTCGCTATCGAGGTGACTGCTGCTTGCCGCTTGCTTGCTTGCTGCTTGCCCGTTGCACAACAACAACCGTCCAAGTCCCTGCACAGCCTGATATGTCTTACTCATACATCCGCACCACCTCCTTTTCGGCCTCCTCCTTCTCCTCCTTCTTCTACTCCACCACGAAAATAAATTGGGGTCCAAAATTTTGGCAAAAGGGGAGAAAAAAAAAAAGAGAAACTTTTTTTTTTTTTTTTTTTTTTGCAAAAGCGCGATATAAAAATCGCGAGAAATTATTTTCTGGGAATCCAGTTGCCGTCTCTTGATATACACTTGACATTTCCATCCATATCGGCGCGAAATTATTTGAATCGTTTTTTTTTTTTTTCTTCCTTTCTTTCTTTCTTTTTTTTTTCTCTGTTTTCTTTGCATAAAATACGAAAATATGAATTAAAGTATAATGCAAGGGATAAAATAATGATAATAACGATAAATGATATTAATAATAATATAGTTATCTAACGATGAGCACCGCTGCGAGGTTGGTTCAGTGTGTAATAGTTTCGATTGAAAGGAGGTTACGAAGTGATTGAACTTTGCGTTAAATGTGTGCGAGAGAGCGAGGATCGCAGGCGCATGAATTTATACCCCAGCTCCCTTGTGCTGCTAGTACCGTGTGTGTGTGTGTGTGTATACATACACATACCTATATCACTGCATATATGATGCACCTCGTACATCTCTGTTAGCTGTACATTAGCTGGATGACAATAACGATCTCTGCTCTGCTCAGCTTTAGAGATTTTCATATAGAGATTTGTCGGTGTGTAGAAAATCTGATACAGGTACTATAAATGTTACGTAATATCGTAGGTAAGTATGGTCGGGTATATCTGTAAGGAATACTATCAGATTGAAGGTAGGAAAAGACCGTGAGTTCGCCGTGAATCCGGCTTGGAAAAATAACATTGAATTAAGATTATCGGTGTAATATTAGTCTTCTAAATTACCCATTATGCAAGTTTTAGGTCAATTGACCAGACCGGATCGAACCGAACCTCGCCACGTGCAGTCAAAAAAACATAGTTAAAAAAATAAAAAGGAAAGAAAAAAAAACTACGGGAATCAAGGAAATAACAGGAATAAACTAATCTCTTACGTCATGGAACACATCTTCAAAATAAATGAATGAATAAATGAATGAATGAATGAATGAATGAATGAACGAACGAATGAAGGATATTTGAATTTGTGTAAATAGTGAAAAGTGCAGCAACGCTTATCATAAGTAAATAGTAAAACCACTTTCACGGTAACACCCAAGTGAATCAGTCAGTCAGTCAGTCAGTCAGTGAGTCAGTGAGTCAGTCAGTCACCAACACGTCCAGCTGATTATAGACTCGGTTAGCTTATACACTGACAGTCGGGTATGAGGTGAGGCAGCGTGGTTAGATAGAGATTGTAAAGTGTAGAGTGTAGAGTGTAGAGTGTAGAGTGTAGAATGTATAATGTGTAGTCGGTTGAAGAAAGCGAAATCACTGCAGTCGGCTTATACCAGACGTAGTGGTATAATACAGTTGAGAGACGCAAGTTGCCTCACGAGAAATTACACAATCCACATACAACAATTTGGTTGACTCAAGTTTTACCAAACTTGACGTATACGTACTCGGTGCATTGTAGTATGTTACAGGCGTAGTTATACCACCACCCCCCCACCGTGAGAGTTATGCATATAAAACACGGTCACCGATTCATGGGAAAAAACAGTTCGAATCACTGTCATTACAGCTGTCTATATATGTATATATATACGCGCTTCGTCATACTGTTACAAAACTAAATCTTAACCCACTATTAATACATAGCTTTGATCTTATCCGTTATTGCCTTAAACTTCTGATGATTGATTCGTTAATGAGGGAAAAACCGAGTCTAAGAAGAAAATACGAGGTTATCTATTCGTTTCGATGTAATTAGAAAGAACTAAAATCGAAATAGTATAATTGAGAAAAAAAAAGAATAAAAAATACAAAATCGAAAATTATAATAATAATGATAAAATGAAAAAATGCGAAACAAAATTTGCACGAATCGATTCAGCAGCGGCGTCTTTATCGTCTGCTACTACTACTCAAACGTAGAGCTGAGAAACGAATCATCTCGGGCGCAGTAGGTAAGCCTCCGTACGAAACTGGCGAGTAGGTATAAGTAGTAAACGGGCGTTGTTGGTCGGACAGTATCACGCGAAAAGTACGAAGTAGTGTAGGCTAGTACCGTAACGGCGCCACAACCCGGAGCGTTATTACGACTTTGAAACTCACCATCATGGCATCTGGCGTCGAGTATCTGAACCACGTTGTCAATATACGTTTATACTATAAAACCCACGTGTCTCGCGGACCACGTGGCGAGAAGAGTACATACATAGAGATATATACGAATATATGTGTATCCTTTATTTGAGTCGATTTGACATCATTTTTTTTTTTTTTTCTTTTCTTTTCTTTCCTTCACATTTTAATTCGAGAAGAAGTATAGGTGAAAAAATCGAGCGAAATTATTACGGTAACGTTTGGTTATCTGAGAAAATTTACGTACTTACAGATATCCAGGATTAATCTAGTTCCAATAAATTGTCAATTGAATGGGGGTTGAAAAAAAAACTCACCTGCAACAAACGAAATGGAAAGAAAATACGTTAGAAATAAATAAAATTGTCAAGCAAACAGTAAAACGAAAATTGTTCTATTTGTTTTTTTTTTGTTTCTTTGTTTTTTTGGTAAATATCGAATCAATTAGTCATCCCAGTTAGGGGAGTAAAAAACCAAATAGGGCATAAATCAAAACTGGTCGTCCCGTTCTCTCCCTCTTTTCCCCCTTTCCTCGCTCACTTTTCCAAATCCTGCAGCGTTTGACCCCGAAACGGTAAAGATATACTAGATTCAGGCTGTTGCATGAATTGATCGAAACGGGTCAAATTTCCGATCTGCGCGAGCTGACTGACGCGTGGTTGACACCGTTTGACCTTTTCAACATCAGCAAAGGCAGGAGCAGGAACAGGAGCAGCAGGAGCAGGAGCAGGAGGAGGAGCAGCAGCAGCAGCAGCAGCAGCAGCAGCAGCAACAACAGCAGCCTTCGCAACCTTCGAAATTTTCGCAGCCTTGACCCCGACCCCGTGCCCGGGACCATCCGAGCTCGATTCAAGCTACAGGCTGTTCAGCCTAGCAACCGGTCAACTCCTAGCTAACTTACTTCCTCCTCTCCCGGTCATCGAATGACGATAAAATAAAGTTTATTACTAGCCCGAGTAAGGTAAGTGTTACATATAAATTTTGAAGATCAATTTTCGCAGAAATTGCCGAACCTTGTCACATTCCTTATTTTTCTAGATGAATTTGAAAAAAAAAAAAAATTAACGTATCAATGATTCTATCGGTTCTGAAAATATACAGAAGAGAAGTTTTTGCTTCGAATGCGTTGAGAATTTATTCAAAACCCAATTTCGTTGGATTTTGGCGAAATTTTATCTCTACAGGGAGAGACCAGGCCATTTCTTAAAGCACGAACTACCCGGGGTTTCATTATTAAGTCAGGGACGGGGATGTTAAGAGTCGAGAAGTAAATTAGATCCGAAATAAAGTGGTTTCTGATGTGTCTAATTTGTCGTACACCTAATAAGGCTCGTATTAAAATTGAGTACAAATTGTATACATTTTGACACAAGTAGTTATAACGCCGTTGGGAAACCAGGAAGCGTAAAGCCGCACGGATCTGGCCATTTACCAGAGTTGTACATAGCCGAGTTTGTGGTACGGAAAACGGAGAACCGGGAACGGGGGATGGAGCGATAGTACATACATACATCGACGTATATAATACACACACCTATACCCAAGTAAATATAGGTATACGGCTCAGAATCTCCCACCCTGGTTTCTCTCAGCGCGAAGGAGAGACCTTCACCTTGTTTAGCCTTCACCCTGCGTTTGCTAACGTTCCAGAACACGATGCGACTGTATTTAACACACGGACAGAGAGACACATGTAAGCTTGTAGCTACATGTAGGTATATTTACGTATTAATCTCTTCTATAACACACATATACGATTATAGCTATAAATGTCAGAGGCTCACATCGGTAGGTATAACGACCCACGCAGAGATCGTGGCTGAAGGGATGATTAAGCGGCTAGAATATAGATGAATTTTTCCCAAGGTGTATCAGACAAACGAGGGTTGAGAAAATTTTCTACGATCAAATTTTTCGCCCAGATTTTCTTCCGCGAAAATATACGTGTATCAAACTGACCGAAATTCATTGGAAATTTTATACTTCCTAAGAAAATATCGATTCCCCATTTTCCTTATTCGATATATTTGTTACCGTGCGAAGATATATGGAGGATATAGAGGGAGAGAAGGAAGAGTAAAGACTAAACTCTGGGGGGTCTGTGCTTAGGGAGATGGTTCAGGGTCAGGGCCGTGGCCGTGGCAGTCACCTTCCTTCCTCCCTTCCTCGAATCCCCGGTCTGGTCCAGAACTCCGGGACTCTGGGACTCCGGGATTTGGTGGTACCTGCGGGATCGGTAGGTACGATGAGGTGCGGAGGCGAGGAGACGAGGAAGCGAGGAAACGAACCACGTGCCGCTCTCCGGTAGTCATGACAACGACGACCTTGTCCCGCGCAACCAGCCCCAGAATCCCTTTTCCTCTCCACCCTCGCGGGGATATACAATGACTTCCGGGCGGTGCGCGAAATCCTCCTCTCTACCACGTGGCGTCAAGGCAGCTGTCCGCGTTAAGGAATAGGATCGCCATGACAATGAGATCGCGGGTTATATATGTATGGTATACCCAGACGTGTCTTCCTAGGTATGAATTTAATAAGGGAAAGAATTAAAATCCTGCTTTCGGAGGATCCAGAATATTGGGCTACAAGGAGTAGTTTTTCACAATTTGAAACTCGGTATTGTAGTAGCTGAATTATTGTTACTAAATCATGTGTGGAATTTGGAATTAAATATTCGGGTACTTGGAGGAGAATTTTCTTCTCTTTTTCCCCCCTTATTTCATCCCTTAAATATATCGTTTTCGGTTGAAGATTGATCCCCTGAAAATCTGGGTAAGATGAAAAACGTCTCAAAGGTAACTCAAATGACACGTGAAACGAGCTACTTCTTTTTCCAAGGTAGATGTATATGTATATAACTTTCCTGGGAAAAAAATCGTCGAAGATATATAAGTAGTCGGAAAAAAAATCTAAGGAACAGGAGAAGATCTTTCTTCTTCCTTTTAACAAAAAAATTAAAAATTAAAAAAAAAATTGAAAAACGTGCAATTTATGGATCCAAATTTCATCGATCGATTAATTTTATAAACAACTATTATTGGGATTGATAAAAAGAAGATCGATATGATTTATTCTTCAATGAAAATGCTTCCAACTTTTTGCATATATACTTCTGCACATTATATATATATATATATATATATATATATATATATATATATATATATATATATATATATATATATATATATATATATATATATATATATATATATATACCTACGTGAATAGGGTAAAAAATTAAATAAACAAAAAAAAGAAAGGAAGAAGGCTCGGGGCTGTTCTTATTGGTTCTTATAAGTCTGGGTCTTTGGGGGTCGCGTGACTACACACTACCAAGTCACCCCAATCGTAATCTGCTATATTCCTCTATATACGTTCATGGGGCATACGGTCGACGGTCGACGCTGAGCGTTGAACGCCGACGCAAAAGTCCGGGTATCCCGTCTCCCTTTGTCCCGAGAGTATAAGTGGGTGGAAATAAACGAAGGGGTATGTATATGTGCAGAGTTCCACAGGGGATGGGTATATGTATATTCAGTATCAACAACGTGATGCAATTCAGAACAAAGACAGGATTCTGCGATGATCTTCCTCGTCTTTGTTACACAGAATTTAACAAACCGAGGGGCACGTGCTTCTCCCTCTATATTCAGTTTACAATTAACATCGTTTCACACCCTTTTGATGCACAATTTAATATCTATATCTGTTTCCCGGGATTTCGGTATAATTATCAGCAATACTGTTCAAAACCTGGTTAAGGGAATTTCTAAATAACGAATAATTAATTACACGGACTAGAAATGAAAAAAAAAAAGAAAGAAAAATCTGAATTTATAAAGTCGCGAAGATGTTCGTTTATCATATTACGCGTGCGCATCGGGGATGAAATAACGACTCGTCAGGAAAAATCGCACGTCCTTTGCGTCGAGGACAAGGACGACGAAAAAGAAGCCTCCCTCTACATCTGTACCTCTACTTCTCTCTCTCTCTCTCTCTCTATCTCTCTCTTCGTCAGGATCAAGGTCCCGGGACGATACGATGCAGCGGTCTTTGTCCCGCTGAAGGAAGGAAGGAAGGAAGGAAGAAACGGAACAAACGAAAGGTCCGACATACGACGGGGGTGCATCGTAAAACCACTACAAAGGACTAGGTTGCAAGTTGGGGCGCCGCCGCGTGGCGTGGCCATAGCAACCGGGAGCAGCAGCTCCACGTTACAATCAATAAAATGCAACATTCAGACGTTACTAGAGTTCTAAATAAAATGAAACACCCTGTATAGGTATTCGAGCGAAGAAGATGTCCAAGGGGGGAAAAAAAACCAAAAACAACAAGAAAATAAATCAATAAATCAATTAATTACTCAATTAATTAATTAATTAATTATCAGATCGTGATGCGTTAGAATTTTTCCATTCTTCTTAGCAAAATGGTATTTTGTCTTGAGATGATAATTTTCTAGATAAGTTTCATGAATACATATATATATATATATATATATATATATATATATTATATATATATATATATATATATTATATATATATATATAATTGTATAATTATAGGGTGAATTTGTGTAACGGAATGATATACGTTAGTGTTAATTATATTTAAAAGCGTAGTAACGACGATGATCGTAGAAATGAATAAGGTTCGCCGGACTTTCGTCCCCAGTTTGTCCTTGCCTTCGTTCAAGGTCCTCGGAATTCATCCCCCATCGGTGCACCCAGCTACGTAGTCTATCGGTGTTTCCATGACGACCGCCGCAAACTACCCTTGCAACGTCCTACGAACTGCGTCTAACCTATCGTGCCTCTCTACCACCTCTACACTACCTACGACTTGCCAGTTTAACGTTTTACGCTGTTGCAAGCAGATTTACGAGACGTACCAAGGGATGATATGAAATTATACACCAGAACCCCTATATTTTCAACGGCATCTCACATCTTTTATCCAACCTCTCGTCATATATTAAACGCCATGATTATGAGATAAAAATATATTTTTCAACATTTTTCAACCGCGTTTTTCTTTCTTATGTACCCAAAATCTGTCGCTGAGGTTTGGATCAAGCACATAGGTATATAGTTCGATAAGCTGTGTGACCAAAAACCAAACAGAAGTATTCTTCTTTCGGTTTTTGTCTTTCTCCTTCTTCGTCCCTGGAAACGAGTCTGTTGGGAAATTAAACGGATTGCTTTCCAACCCTGATGATACACACAGGTATAGGCTGTGCCTCGCCCTTTTACCTACCTATGAGAGAGGATGGGAACGCTTCTGTGCAACTTTTATAGTTTTATGTTAGACGCGGGTCACGCAATGTTCGACTGTGTCGCATTGGCTAACTAATATGTAAGCTAGAGCCCGATCTTGCATAATAATCTCGAGTTTTATCAATAAAGGAATAAACGGTAGTGAATATATACTCACGGAAAAATTATTTTTAGAATATCGTTTCAAATCGTGGCGAACTGTGAAAGGGTGTGAAATTAAGAGTCGTGAAATTTTTCCTTTTCTTATTCTTTTCAACGTGGGTAGTTACGTATGTATGTATGTGTATGTAAGTCCGATTCTGGGCATCGACCCTTTGGAAAAGCTAGCGTCGTCGCGACGTCGCTTACGTCCCACGATCAGATTGTCGTATACGTTCTAGGCTGAAAGGCAAATATTTGTTCATCCCTACCTAGAATCCGCAACCTCCCCTGTTTCTACTCGAGTCGAATAACTTTACCGAGGTTCTTAAGGTCGACGAAAATGACGCCGTCACCTTGACGTTAAATTGAGATACGGTGGTGGGTGGTGGGTGGTGGTTGCGGTTTACGATTTAATCCCCGCACTTACGAAACGAAGAAAAACGACGAAAAGAAATTAAAGAAAAAAAGAAAAAAAAGGAAGAAAGAAGAAGAGAGAAATAAAATAAGAAAGTTAAGAATTTTAGAACACCATCGATATTGAAACTTTGCATTAAATCGACTATAGAATTATTGAGATATGGAATCGATGTAATGAATCAAAGTTCCGATCGAACAAAAAAAAAAACTCGCCTAAATATATTAATAAGATGTTCTCTCATGTAGTTATAGTATTCGGTTATTTCTTTTCGCCATCATCGTCGGTCGCCGACATTTGAGTGCAGTAGCCACACGGAGTAGGTTACCCCAGGACCTTCACCGCTTCCTTTGGGGTCGGCGTCCGCGTCCAGTGGGTTAAAGCGGGTCGGCTACCTCGCGATGAGAAAGAGAGAGAGAAAGAGAGTGAGAGGCCTACAGTTTATGTTAGACCTCGAAGTTTTTTCGCCATTGCCAATATACATATATATATACGAATACATGTATACAGTGTCGTACATTGCAATTCAGCCTCACGTTTCCCGTGAATCCGTTCTCGGTCTAATGAACCGGTCAGAAAACAAAAAAAAAAAAACAAAAAAAAAAAAAAAAATCAGAGCTATGTTTGAAATTTTTTTTCTCTTTTTTTTTCTTTCGCTCTAAATTATAGTAGCTACATTGAAAGAGGTACTAATCTTTCTTATGTACGATGTATGAATTAAAAAGCGATAATATATGCATATATACATATATATATATGTAGCAGTAGCTCTGCAGCTGCACATATTCCATTCTGCGTGTTACACGTATGTGGATATTTCATACACACATACACACGTATCAATGTAGGCCTGGAGCTCGATGACACTGTAGTACATATGTATATTAATGGGTCAGTGGCATTGGGTGCCGACTGCGCGGAGTATACTGCAACGAAGTAACGAACCTTGAGCAAGCCATTGCACTTTTATGCAGCTCTCAATCTCTCCGGTGTTTATTATTTCCCTTATTTCGGTTACAATTTCTTCGACACTATTATACGACGATGTTAGGAAAAGAATAGGGAAACAAAATTTTTACATATTATTCTTTTCGTTTATCGAAAAACTACTGCGAAAAATTGAAATAGAAAGAAAAAAATCATTTTCAGATTTCCCGTATTATGGTTTCGAAGATTTGATTCATTCACTCCATATATGCACATAAATATGCAGAGTGTATATATTTTTCGATACTACTCTGTACAGAGAACACGGTGTAATCTTTGTCTGCGAATGGCGAAACTGTTGGCACGCGTGATGCGTGCCACACGTGTCAACGGCTACGGCTAACACGGGGCAGAGACCTCGAGGCAGGCCACTGCACCGTTGACCTTGTCCCAGCTATGTCCCGTCCCGTCCCGTCCCAACGCAATGCAACGCAACGAAACGAAACGAAACGAAACGAAACGAAACGTTCTGCACTCCCTGGCGACGAGTATACCTTGAGAATATGAATAATAGTAACCGCGTGCGAAAAGAGAAGAGTTTGAAATTTGTTAGAAAAATTTATTGCCCGATTATTAATTGAGTAGTTAAAATATCGTCGGGTTTAATTATTTCTACGTATAGTTAGGTACGGATAGACGGTAGAAAAATCGTAAATAAACAATTTTCCAAGGATCGTAAATCACGGAGTTGAATATCGTGGAATTATTTAGAGCCGAAATAACATTATGGGTCATTATGTACCCTCGTTCGGTAACTGCAGTAGTTGACCTCGAAGAATGACCGCGTTGATGAAATTTATTGCCGAGAAAATGGGACGATTTTGACCTTGCATTAATCGTCACGGGTTTGAAACTACTCTGGACTTTTCCGAAGAGCTACTTCTCTCCGTTAAGAATTTTGGTTCCGAATTTTCTGCCGAGGATTAAAGACGAGCGTAAACCTGCCCTCTTTTGTAGTCATTTTGAAAAATGGGTTAACCCTTTATTTCCCATTTTCGACCGAACATCCCATGGAAATGTGGGATAGAAGAAAATCGAATAAATGCCATGGGTGTTATTTCATCGACCTTTTTCCACCCCTGCGAGATTTCCGGATACTATATAGTCGTAGTTTTATGTTATATAGGTAAAAGCTCGCGCAGGTACGTGTATTATACCCATAATGCAGCAGCAACAGCAGCAGCAGCTGCGACCATAGAGGAGAATGAATCCTCCACGTATGTTCCTCGAATTTGGAAAACCTAATTCCCACGCAAAAACGATTTTATTCCGATAAATTCACCCCTAACAACACATCTTTATAAAATCATTCCTTTTCTATGCCAACTCTCTGACCCAAAATAGTAGAAGGGTTTTCTTCTCTAGGGTCTACGTGTCTGGGAGAAGTGCAGGTAGATTCGTAGACCGCATACATACGCGTACGCGCATGAATTCTGTGCTCCAGATTTATCATTGTACCTTGCGCTTTGGCTAGACGACCCTTTGTGTGATGCGATCTTTTATTTAATGTCCTTTCAATTTCTGGCTCGGTATACTGCCCCGAATTTCTCGGTAAAATTGAGTGAATAAGAATTCAGATGATTCGATTTTATTAATAGATTTTCATTTTTTTTTTTTCTTCACTTTTTTCTTTACTTTTTTCTACTCGAAAAATCGATTAGGTTTAAAATTTCTATTCCTTCGTAAGTTTTCTCTGCGATACGATGATTGGTCGTAATTTCGGACATAGATGGATGAAACGGAGGTCCAACATTTCTTGAGAAAGTGGCCAAGGTCGGGAGCAATAAACACCGATCGTAGTCATGGAAACGATGAAAAACCCCTGTCGTAGGGGGTAGGGGATAGGGAAGGTAGGAGAAAGGAGGGAATAAATCCATGAGGCACAAGGGTAACCCTGAACGCATCAAGGACACCCTTTGTGCCCATCCTCCGCCTTCTTTCGGCTTTCCCTCCCTGCATCAGCAGAAGCCCTGTGGCTCTCGGAATTCCGCGTCTTTTTATAGAGGAAATTAGTTGGTTCTTACTACATCTAACGTAAGCTGGAAGACAAAATTGATGATAGAGTTCAATTCTCTCTCACTTTCTCTCATTCTCGAAAAAAAAAAAAATAATAAAAATGAGAACGGTGTATCGATCAGTAACGAACAAAGTAAACGTATAAACTCGACCAGTGCCCCATTGTCTACTCTCGGAATAATCCGTATCCATGTACTGAATACCGTATAGCTGAATGACAAATAACGATAAATGAATAAATTCTCCCAGATGAAAACATTACTCGAGTTCAACTACCCTTGATTGTCTGACGGTTTCCATTTGTTTATTTTTTCTTCTTCTCTTTTTTATTCACACGTAATCGCTGCTGTTGGTGGCAGCAGGCGATTCTTCCCTCGTCTCGTCAGTCTAGTTCATTCGCTGCAGAAGTTTTTCTTTTTATTTATTTATTTATTTATTTATTTATTTACTTATTTATCTTTCTTTCTTTCTTTCTTTCTTTCTCTCTCTCTCTCTCTTTCTCTCTCTCTGAGTGTAACGTAGACATTTTCACATATCGCAATGTGTGCGCATTTCAGAGTATTTATCTCCACCCAGATAACAGTGACGATACAGTAGCCATAACGCTGCGTACCTACTTCGAAATTCTTTATCTTTCTCATTTTTTATTTCTCTTCTTTCATTATATATATATATATATATATATGGAGTTAATTTACCGCCGAGCTTTTTGAGTCCCGAATTAATCCGTTATTCAAAGCTTGAAAGTATCTTTCATGTTTTACACAGCGACGTTTAAAGACCCTCAAACGATGAGATATTTAATAATTAATAAAATCCCTGCTGTACTAAGTAAGAAAGAAACAAAGGCTCCATCCACCATGTGGATATAAGGTAAGCCCTTCCCCTCTTTTACTCAACAGTTCGTTCGTCTTAGCTCGCGTAAATGTGGGTACACGCATATACACAGATATCGTTTTATAGTATATTATACACATATATGTGTATATAAAAAAAAATATATATATATATATACACATTTATATACATATACATACACACGTCGTCGCTAAGCCCTGCGACGTGGTGCAAAGGGCCTACGGAGGACGTGGCGATCGGGTCTCTGACCGTTCATAGGGGCCAACGTTCGCTTTGGACCTTGAAACACCAGAGTGCGAAGCTCCGAGAACACGAACCGTCGATTGTACTTGCGGGCTGAAACAACTACTAACACAAACGCACTATATGCGTCCCACGTATCTACGTACCTACATTCATCCATAAATAAGTAAGTAAGTAAGTAAGTAAGTAAGTAAGTAAGTAAGTAAGTAAGCAAGTAAGTGCGTCGATGAGGGACAGGCAGAGGGAGAATCAGGGGCCAATGCTCGAAAATTCAACGATCATGTAACAATCTGTGTATACTGTACAATATATATGTAAGGTATATAGCAATGGGACGCTCAATTTGAGGATGTTGGGTAAATCCTGATACCCCGCGGCGCGTATCTAGTTCAGTAATGAGTAATTGGAGACAATCGTCAGAGATATACGGATAGCTAGACAGACATCAATTATCTTGTTTCTCAAATCAAAGACACCGGATTCTATTCGCTATAGGTACAGAGTGAATGTAATCTGCTCAAGCATCGGGGGATGAAATGAAACGATTCGGAGAATTGGATAGCTAGGGGTTCAAGAACTCCCTTCACTTTCGAGAAAGATAAACCGAACGCGTGCGTGTTTATAGTTTATTTCATTATTTTAACGTATGAATTTCGAATAATTTTCTTCGAGTTCTTAAAATTTTTAAATTCTCAAATTTGCTGGAAACATATAGATCTGAGGCCTGCGATGATAATTTTTCCATTCGAAGAGAAGAAGTCCCGAGTCTGTCTTCGAGAATGGAAAGAAGGGAGAATCGGTAACCTTGGCCCATTGTTTATCCCGAATCGACGGTAAGATTTTTTCTTCTTTTCTTTTCTTTTCTTTTCTTTTCTCTTATTTTCTTTTCAAGGGAAAACCCGTGTGCAGGTCGGGGCTGGGTAGGTAGGTATTTCCAGTCCCGAAAAAAGATCAATGATGATCATCTTCCGTTTCACCTGCATGCCTGGGATTCTATAAGAGCTACTATATGTATATATATAGCCTTATATACCTTTGCTTGCCACGTGCTAGATTTATTACACGCCTTGAATCAAACCAGGGTTCCCCATTCACGTGTGGAGGACCGAGACTGTGCGTACTATATACTATGTAATATAGTATGCCGTAACCTTTTCTACGAAGAGAATTAAACATCTCTCTTTTTTTTTTCTCATTCTCAATCTTCTTCTTTTTCATCTTGTGTTACACTTGAATGAGAAATTTGCCGAGCATTGCGTGAATCAACAAGTGTCTTTAAACATCGAAAGTGTTTTTCTTTATTCCCCACGTGGGTTTGAAAAAATTACTTTTTCGTTGTTTTTCGATATTTGTTTTTTTTCTCTCCTAATATCAACAGTAAAAAAAAATAAAAATAAATTGTATACAGGTATGACACAGCCTTCAACTCGTTTCAGTTATGGGCTCTGACAGAGCAGATGCTTCCTGCTGCAGCTACGATGTGCATAATATGTACCTTATACCTAGAGGTGCGGATATACGTTGTATAATAATCGTATATAGTTACGGAAAAGGGTTTTTGCGCAAACAACAGCTGCAAGGGAACAACGATTTTTCAATATTTACGTGAAATACCGAGAATTTCGTTATCCCTTATTCGTAAGGGTTGACCTCCACCACCATGGCATAGCAGCTGCGAACTGGACTGACGCAAGCCACGGGCGTTTTGACGAGAGAAGATCGAAGATTCAAGAATAATAAATATTTTTTCACACATTCGCAGTGAACACTTTTATTCGCAAATTATTTTCTCAAATTATTCCGATCAAAAGTAATCAATAATTGCCTAAAAGTCCCGAATTTCCGTAACTTTGTAAGACATTGTTTGCACATAGCATATCGTCACGTGCGGAATATATATAATATATATATATATGTCTCTCAGAAGGTGGGGATAAACACCTGTTGGTTATACGCAAAACAGCTGCTAAAACTTCGCGGGTATAAAATCCGACGATCTTACGGCATAAGGTAAAGCTAAGCTAAGCTGACCTAAGGTAAAATATGGTAAGTTCTTGCATACGCGGTTAAAAGATGCCGAAATTCGTACGTTTACGTAGGTATATATTGAATACATACAATATTATATACATACGTATACGTATAACCTGGTGTATTCTGCATCGCGAATTGCAAACATCGGGAGCCCTCAGGTAATAGTGGACGTGAATGGATGGCGGGTGGACGGATGGACGAAGGCAGGCTGCCAGCCGGGCCGAAGAGGGTTAAAAGGAAATTTATTTCATTGCCGAAGGACCAACCACAAAGAATCTTGAAAAGGGTTAGTGATTTGCGCAAACCGAATTTTCTCCCGCTGGGCACTGAGATCGACAACGATCAGGCAGATGCAAATTATTATATTCCCACCCTGAATTTTAGGACTAACCGAATACTTTCATTCGCATATATGGGTACTAGACGTATATGATAATAATAATAATAATAATAATAAGACCAGATTCGCACTATAACAATTTTTTTTTTCTTTTTTTTTTAAACTACGATACTCACTCATTCCGCAATTCGATAATGTAAGGGAAGAAAAGTTCAGCGTTTGTTGTAAGAACTCACCTGAAACATAGAATAAATAATATATTATTAAGAGGCTGTATGAAGAAAGACATTATTGATTTATACCTATTGATGTATAGACGCAATCGTGTATTATAAAATAGAAATTTTTCGGATAACAATATGAGTAAAAGAAAAAGATTCTCTTCCGGTTGCTTGAAGATAAGGAATCGCAGCAGGGTGCAGTACATGTACATTCCCGTATGTGTTCTACTTTTTTGAATATGGAATTGAACTTTATACGGTGTATATAAAGAAGTACCTATGACAGAACGCGACGCCACGCGACTATACGGTAAGCCGGGTTATACAGGGATGTTTTTTGGACAGCTGGAAACAGGGGTATAATATGAAGACACGCGTTTCTTAAGATGTAATAGAGTTCCGTTTTATTATGCAATTTCGTTACCGCCCACGCGTTGTTACGTATAAAATAAGCGTGCTATGAGGAAGGAACCCTCCTCCTTCTTCTCGCGAACAATTCTATACTGCAGAATGAGGAGATATTCTATTGTGTATAGGTGAACGTGATGCTAAAGGTTCAAAAGAAGAAAGAAAGGTCCGGGAGTTTCGAGTGACTCGAAAAATACAAAAGAATATAACATCTCGAATGGTCAATCAATCGGTACGGGTATATATCTTCTTATAGACACTCTGGTTTCGCAGGATTATGCGAATGGACCACATCCGGCTATATCTAACCATCGTCGCGGCTTACCAAGCTCGAATTTTATTCACTAGACGAGAAGAGTGTCTTATTTTCATTCACTCTCCTGATTTGAAAAAAAAAAAGAGAGAAATAGAAAAATAGAAAAATAGAAAAGAAGGAAACGAGAGAAAGGAGAAAAACCGCACGATGTTTCTTAGAAAAAAAAATTCAAAAATTCCTCGTGGAATATCTACACCTATGATATTTACACGATTTATATAAATTGAAAAAAAAAAACAAACGTTTTTTAACACGACACGTAGAAATAGATTTAATCTATCAAAATTTCTACCGAAATTAATTCATTAAGAATAGAAATTTTTCTACGCTCTTATATAGATTTCTTATTATTCACTCTACACGAAGGCCTGCTGCTCTAGCTGCTGCAGCCGGTCCTATTTTTCGTAAAGGAACCTTTCTCACTAACATTTGTATAAAATTGTACGCCTCGCCCATTTTATGTACCTACCTACCCTTTTCCGTATAATAATATATAAGATACCAGGTATATGTGTATAATAGATGGTAGATTCCAGTCTGTGACATGTGGTATGTTATGCGTTTTACCGGAAGTATCTGAAGATGCTGCCCTTAAGCTAAAGAAAGTTGTCCGCGGTATATATTATGTGCATGTATGCGGACATGTACGCGGCTTATTGAAACATGAGAATATACGAAGAGAGAGAGAGCCACTGAATGGTATCCATAAACACACCGCATTGCGTAACGTTGGTACTACATATATATAGGTATATATACATGTATCATAAAGGTACTACCTATAACGAACGGCTGCAACAAGCTGCAAGTAAGCAAGCAGCGCGTGGCTGCAATACGATGAATGGATTCAGCTCTGTTGAAACTGTATATATGTATATGTATATGTATACATATGTAACTCCAGCAGTCAGAGATGAAGATCGATCTTGAAAGATTTACCGATGATCATTCGAAGAAAAACGGTTGTAACGAGTGTGTAATAATTATGGAAATTATTCAATCCATGTCTGTTTCATGAGACGGATATGGGAAAGAGGGAAAGAAGTTCTATTCAATTTATCGAGAACAACCTGTTATTATTGCCTGTCTAATCGTGTGAAGACATAACAAAAAAAGAAAAGAAAAGTAACGAAGATCGAATGAAGAAGAAAAATAAAAATCAGGAAATATTGTGGAATGTTGCATCCCCTAGCCTTCGCCTTCGCCTTCGCCTTCGCCTTTGCCTTTGCCTTTGCCTTTGCCTTTGCCTTTACCCTGTCGTCGATCAATGCAAGCGTCGCGTCGGCCGAGGTCACTGGCTTGCCGTGCCAGGATTAATGACCCTCACCCAGTGCAGTGCAATGGCATCGCCTCCCTCCTCTTCCTCCTCCTCCTCCTCCTTGCAGAATGTACTGGTGTATACACTATACATACATACATATACATATATATATATATATGTATTGGAGAAGAGAGGGCAAGCAAGCAACCCCTCTTTAGAGCGGGGGCAAATCGACTACTCTACCCCACGTCTGCGGTATCACGCGTTGCAACCCTCGCTTCTTGGTTTATATGTATAAGGTATATATATATACTGTAAATGTATCTATGTATTTAGCGATACATGTAGACGTGCATACTTGCATACCCGCTTATCTCGTTCCGTACCACGGCTGATGAAACTCACCTCACCCACGTCTACCCCGTCAAGGCTCATTTACTTAGACGAAAACAACAGCGATCTATACCTATACTGTACCCCAGTATATACAATAAATGGTATAAACTGTATAAAAGAAGGAAAATCCTAAAGAAATTTTCCAGTTTTTCTTTTTTCATTTTTTCTCATTTATTTCAGTCCGTGTAAAAGTACGCCCGACGTTATGCAGCCCGTTCAACACCTCTCTCGATAGTAGAAATAGAAAAAGAAGATAAACCGAAAGGGCTGCGATCATCGCTTACGTAGTATTCCTTTTCTTATTTCTTCTAGAATTTATTAACCAATGATCCTATTTTTGAAAAATCGTCTAAACAAAAGGGAAGAATGTGAAAAAAAAAAAGAAAAAAATTGAAATTCTCGATTAATCTTCCGGTTTTCGTTGTTCGAACCGACGACATCGTGTGCCACGGTGCGGCGCAATCGTGCAATGCGCACCGTGGGTTGCAGCGTGACAGGGGGTAGTGGTGGTGGTAAAGCAAACGCGAACGAACGGAGGAACGACGCGGCGGTAGGAGGTGGCACTAGGTCATTCCCCCGTTGGCTTGTGCAGTGCGCGAGTACAGAGGTCATTGCGAGACAGTGAACCCCTCGAGTACCCCCCACCACGAGCCACGTTTACCTTTACCCTCACCCTTACCCTTGCTCTTTCTTTTCTCCGTCTCGATATTATCTTTCCTCGATGCCTAATCGCGGCTCTTATTTATCTTTTTCATCAAGGGTAAGAGTAATTCGTGAAAGGAGAGAAAACGCGATATTTTCGTCTTACGCCGAAGTAAAGATCGACGAATTTCCCAAGTCTGGTTAGGGATTTTTATTTTGCAAATAATTTTGCGAACGTTGAAAGTTCAGAGCTACGGACACAGACAGATTAGCTGTTAGTAGAGAGAGAGAGAGAGAGAGAGAGAGTGAGGGGATATGATCAGTTTTGTCAATAGCGATACGCGATTCGAGGTCATTATTCGATGTAATTAAATGGAGATGACATAATCGGTTTTTATCATTTAGCCTCGAACGACGATAACGAAAAAATTGTTCTGCCGTATGTATAGGTAGCACAAGTCATGATACGTACATACCTATACCTATATAGTTTTAGTTTATAAAATATATATATTTGCGAAGTTTATTATTTCCTGGTTACCTTGAATCGTCGTGAAACAAAAAATTTTCTACACATATGTGTACGAAGCTATTTTTTTACATCTATACTTTCGACAAGGTTACTTAAGACTCACTACGGTATTCGCTAATCGTTAAGCGTACGTATTACATACGTGTATTAATGTATGTATAGGTATATACTGCCTTGCCTCTCCCCGGCAACTCTTCTTCGTAATCTTCGTCAAACTTATAAACAGTATTGACATTCGATAGCGCAAAGTATAATGTATAGATGTATAAATATAAGGCGGCCATGAAACGTGTCAAATTATGTATAGTTCAGAGAAAATAAAAATGAAAAATAGCAAACCTTGAAAGAATCGGTAATTATTTACGATAGATAGATTCCATATAGACGTATATACGCCTTATACTCCTCCTATATATGTACATACATATATACCGCGTACAAATAATTGCAAGGACATAACGCTACGTGCGTGTATTATCCAGATAATCTGCAAGCTTATTTACCACAAATCATTGCGAAATAATAATTAGTACCCGTCTCTTATTTTAGTTATTTTTTTTTTTTCTTTTCTTTTCTTCATTAATGGTTTTATACTATTTTCCGAATGGAAACGACTCACAGAAAACACCCCCCAAAACACCCGTGTGTGTTTAGAAAAGAACTTTTAGGCGCGGTGAAACACTTCGTCACGGATATTAACGCAAGACCGTTCTTCTAGCTGCATTTGTATATACCTATATATATAAGCATACATTCGCCTCTGTACTCGTGTAATTAATTTGTAAGTCTGTGGTCATATGACATAACGCAAGAACGGATATTGAAGAAACGTAACGCGACCGTCTGTCCACGCGATGTTAGCAAGTCGTTAGTTAGTTAGTTAGTTAGTTAGTTACTTGGTCAGTTCATTCGTTCATTCGCCCCACATCGTTACACCACCGTAAGTAATAAGTCTTGTATCACACGATGGTACTGAAGTAAAAAATAAACTAGCTAATGCTCTCCCTTTCCTTTCGTATATCCCATTAAACAGTTTCGATTAATTAAACGACTAGCCGGGCATTTAAACGAGTGAGACTAAATTATATTACAGATCGAGGCCTGGGATTCACTCGCATTAGAAAATATCCCCTTCGTTCATTAATGGCGATATTATACAGATCTTCGGTAAATTAAACAGTTAAGAAAACGAATTTTTTTTTTTTTTTTTTAAATTTATTTTCTTGTTATTATCATATATTTCGCTTGTTCTCCCCGTTTTATATAAAATACGTAGAGATTCTTTGAGATTCGTGCGAAGTATAAGATCGCTTGCGAAAGGAAGGGAAGTGGCACTCTTCCTATATAGAAGAGTAAAATCTTGGCTGAGAAGAACGAGAGACGAGTGTAACTTGGTCAAAGGCGATGCGTCAAAAGATGTTACAAGGGTGGGGGTGTCTGGCCGAAGCCCCCAACATCCATGTCACACGATGCATATAGATTAGAGTAAACGCGTGCAGTTAACCCAAATGTATTCAGAAAATAAAGCAGCGATTCGATAAATCGAAATATCCGTATATCAGAGAGTGCCGAATGAACTGAGACAGAGAAAAAAACATAAAAAAGAAGAAAAAGGCTGAAATATTGTGGGAAAAATTTATTTTGAAAAAAAAAAAAAAGATGTGTACTACTTTTTTGTTTTTTTTTTTTTTTGTTCTTGACATGGACGCAATCTTCCTAGTCGTATGAGTAGGTACAGAAATGTTAATTTGTCATTTTTTTTTTTTTTTTCATGCTTTCGTAATAGTTTTTTAAAGTTTGAAGAAAAGAATAATAATAACTAGTACAATACGTCGAGGCTAACCATATGAGGTTTATTTTCCAACAGTTTGTACGTGTGTACATGTGTATATACATATATACGTCGGTGGTGCGTAGAGAGTTCCTAAAAATATCTCTACGAGACTTATCGTCGGTTCGTCGTGTCCCCTGCAACGCGATAATGCACCGACGCACATGGCAGCGCAAGTGCGCACGCACACCCGTTTAATGTGTACGCATACAACATAACCTAACCCGGACCCACCCTCCCCTCGTTGGCGGAGGCAGTCTGAAGGGTGTCTGCATCCGTGGCACACGATGCAAAATATTCTATTATACTATACACGCCCTGAATATACATATGGTAGATATATAGGAACGACGGAGTTTTAAATGAAACATACGAAACCCGAAAAAAAAATAAAAATAAAAATAAAAATAACAAATAACAAATTTAACAGACAAATAAACAAAAATCATGCATTTTGGGAAGTTCCGAAAGGTAAAAATTCTGAATTCGTTTGAGACGATTTAGAGTTTGTAGAATCGTTGAGGTTTAGAACATTTAGATTCCGGAAGGTCGGAATGCAGACAGCTTAAAACTCCGAAAGCCGAAAAATCCAAAAATTCCGGTTTATTTCTCAGGATGTGAAGACAAAAAATAGTTCATTCTAATCGAGACCCTGTTTACGGAAACCCGTTATATATCTACTTCAATCGATAATTCCGATGTCGTAGCTAATTGATAGGATTTCGAGACTTTTTTTATTTCTAAGTAAATCTCAAGACGATTAATTTGACCACTTATTGGTTTCGATACGATCAATACAGCCCGAGTTATCAAACACTGCGTGAATTTCTAGTTTCGGAGGTTTGGCCCTTCGGATCTTTAGCTTTCGGAATTTTGAATCCGCGGTGTTCTTAGTTTTAAAGTTTTTTGAATCGGCTTTATATGTAGACTTTCGGGGAAATACGCTTTCTGAAAACTGTGAGTCGGTAGTATTCAAATTCGGGATTTACACCATTCGGTACTTTGAAAATTCGTAACTTCAAGCCAGCCTCCATATTTGTCTTCCGCGAAATATGAGTAGGAAATTTTAATCCAGACAAGAAGAAGAACCTTCTTGATTCTTTTTCATGAATCTATTAAGTAGTCTGAATTAACACTTTCCTTTGCCTTACAATTTTCTCAAGTATCTAATTACTAAAAATCATTGTTCACTTTCTCACGTCGACTATAGATCCGAAGTGAATACCCCGAGAGCTATGATGATAAACTGTAGTATTATACACCGACCGTATAAACTGGCCATGAGTGGGTCAAACCCGTTCTCCTTTTCCCTTTTTACTTTTTAATTTATTATTTTTTCCTCTTTTCTACTCTTTACGCAACGTCAAAATTTCCCGCAACTACAATTATACTACGACGTGAAAAATATCTCCATTTCCGGGGGAGGGGGGAGGGGCCGTCGGTGTCTGCACTCTATATTCTAATACAATCTAATCGATATAATTCGCGAATAAATCGCTACATTATCCTTCCATATATCTCTGGACGTAGTTTGATCATTCCAATTCGTAGGTGTAATGGAATAAATTAAATCCAGGAAGCGGGCTTGTGGCCCGCAGAAGATACGCTTATAGATACAAATGAAACAAACTAACTAAGTAACTAACTCGCTCACTCACTTACTAACTAGCAAACTAACAGCTCCTGGTAGCAGTTGTAGGATACATACGTAATGCTGGCGATGACGCGATGCGTGACCGTGACCGTGAGTAGATATACGAGTTAGTGAGTGAGTGAATAAGGTTCCAAAAAGTATGTTAAAAAACGTGGTGATACATTCATTATTTCCCGATTTTTGCACCGTTCGCAGACCTGCAAGGTCAGTCCTAAGGTCACCTCAGACATTCTCTCGATCATTCGGGCTCCGGATTGTCGCGCGGTAAAATTTTTGCAGTATTCAGACTACGCGAGTGTCGAGGTCAAATATTTCCGTTGAAAAATAAACGAAATTATTGAAACCTACCCACCGCGTCGAGGAATAATTTTAAGAAAATTGTAAACTCGATTTATAATAATAATTATAAATATATCGAGAGGGAAGGCGATACGTATTGTTCCGATTAGAGTTCATGGAAGCTAGCAGTAAGTTCCGAAAAATTGAAATTAAACGAAACGCCAAGATTCTCGCTCACTCTCTATTTCCTCGCGTTTATTATGTCGTTTAAATTTCTGGTTATTTCTGTATTTCTCTTTTATATATTGCCACCTGTCACCTGCGAACTGGCATTGACCTTGGTGCGGAAATATGAAACGTATACATCCATCTATCCAGCTACATATACATCGTCGTTCGCGCTCGTGACACACTCTACGTTATATCCAGTAGCGGTTTAACGATCACGACGACAACGGCTACGATCGAATGATCCGATATCTATGAATAGTATATTTACATACGCACACATGTGCCTATAGAAACACATGAAAAAAAAAAAAAAAAAAAAACAACCGCTGTTTAATCGCAAAAATTAATATTCAGATTCCTTCCCACCTTTCAAATAGCTTCGTACTTTATTAATTCATCAAATTAGGAGACAATTTCATTCTTTACTTATCAAACAAAAAAATGAGCAGAACACAAAAGGGGGGAAAATCTTAAGGCGACAATATTTCTTCAGGCATAATTTTATTCAGTTTATTTTATCCGATCGTAATAAACGAGCCTCTAAAATCTAATGAACTCACCAAGATCGGGTATAGAGCTAGTCGGTTCCTCGTGATGATGTCCTTTTCCTTCGGTCGAGTTCCTAACTCTAGGTGGTGGAGGTGGAGGCGGTGGTCGCATGCTTGAAGTCGAACTAACAACAACGGTAGGTGTTGGTCCCGTGTTACCGGAAGTGTTAGATGAAGAATTAGTAGTAATAGTAATAGCCGACGATGACGTGGATGTATTAGAATTTATAGGCGCCGATGTACCCGGGCGATGTGCGCCTGGGTGAATTCCTGGACGCATTTGTGTCTGTGGTGACATCAGGACTGTCTCGCCCCGACCGTGATGCCCCAGATTTTGGGGCGGCCGGGGACACCACCCGTGAAGAACCCTTATGGCGGTACGTACTTCTGCCTGAAGCTCGGCAGCAGCAGCGGCGCGATCCCTAGCCGTTTGAGCCACCTTTCTGGTATTGGACCCGCGCGAACGGGACACGAAACGATAACGAAAAATAAATAAAGAAAAAAACAAAAATATTATGCTGACCGATTTTTTAATATTATTTTTCGTTCATTAGAAATTCTTCTTTTTTTTTTTTTTTTCCCCCCCCCCCCTTCTTTTTGCACTTCAACGAGGTTTCGTACACACACTGAACGTTTCTTTACGCATATATATATATATATGTATATATGTATATATATAAGAAAAAAAAAAAAAACTCCTTGTATTTTTTTATTTTCGTTTATAAATAACAAAACTGTTAAAATTATACTGTTTTTTTTTTGTTTTTTTTTTTTTTTTTCTCTCGCCAAGTATCTCGAGTGTGATGAAGTTTGCAAACGAACCGATCACTCTTACGCGGACGACACGCCGTGGCACAATGAAAACTTTTTAGTTTTAGTCACAGAGAGGAGAGAAGAGAAGAGAAGAAGAGTGGAGAGAAGAGGAGAAGAGGAAGAGGACGGGCGCCTGCCTAGCGGTGGCAGTGCGGTAGTATACCGCGCGCGAGTTTCCTTGCGATGTATATTATGACGTCACTGGTAACCCACGTGCAAAATGTCAAAACTGTCACTTTGTATCTTTTAAATGTGTAATACTCCCTTTATTTATCGTTTACGTCGTTTCTATATCATTTTTAATAATCCACTTTGATACAAGCGTAGAATTACTGTCATTACTGTATTATTACTGTTATTAATCATCGTCAAATTTTCCCAGTCTCATCGCGATACATTTGATGATATATGAAAATTGGTGAATAATACTTGGGATAAAGATAACAAAAGGAACAAAAAAAAATTGTATATATGTATTAGAAAAACAGTAAAAGAATAATAGGAAAAGAAAAACCCAAAATGAAACAGTCGACACAATTTGCAATGCAGACAAAAAAAAAGAAAAGAAGAGAACAGTCGTTTAGCGTTAATTTTACATATATATATATTTATATGTATATATAACGAAGATTTCAATTAAATAATCGTGGTTTATATTTCAATTTGTTTATCTATTTATATATTCATTTATTTATATGTAATCCTGTAATCATGAAGAGTGTATGATATATAGAATAGATAGATAGATAAAGAGAGAGAGAGAGCGATGTTTAACACGAATAATGGCAGTGGTCGTGTAACTTTTGTATATATTTATAATTTAATATAATAATATATATATTGTATATTTTTATAATAATTAATATTTGGACTAGAGACAACACCGGTCACTGTCACATTCCTGCTGCGCTCTTGTTGTTATTATTATTATTATTATTATTATTGTTGTTGTTTTTGTTATTATTATTATTATTATTATTATTGTTATTATTATTATTCGTGTCTATAACTATGTAATCGGAATATCGTCGGTTCGACACACGACGACCGTCGTCGGCGCCAGCAAAAGTGAGAGTGGTGGCAGTGGCTCGCCTCGCGGTCGAGCGATGCATAGAGAGTTGTACCCACCGTCTCGTCCCGTTCACGACCAACCCGCGCGACGCGACGCGACGTCTGTGAGCGTCAGTGAGCGGCGCGGTTCGGCGCAGCGCACACGGTACTCACTTTACTTCACTTCACTTCACTTTACTTTACTACTCGGTCTCTTTTCTTCTCTTCTCTTCTCTTCTCCTCTACCAACAAAACTATACGATATCATAACGTATCGTTATTGCCACGACACGGACGAGACTAGTATCGTTCACTCGTTCTCTCTTTCTCTTCCTTTCTACACAACACTTTGATACACTTTACGCGGGTTCATCACGTACGTATGTATGCATAGATACGTCCTATCAACTTATAGTACGGTACGGTATAGTATTGCAAAGTATAGTATAGTATAGTGTAGTATAGTATGCTGCACGATGCACCGCAGAACTTGGTAAATAAAGTTACAAC
This sequence comes from Tenthredo amoena, assembly GCA_963966615.1. NCBI lineage: Eukaryota > Metazoa > Arthropoda > Insecta > Hymenoptera > Tenthredinidae > Tenthredo > Tenthredo amoena. The sequence goes on along the minus strand of OZ016492.1, from coordinate 3,927,921 downwards.
GTCAAAGTGCGCGCGCGCCCGCGCGCGCGTTCGTTCGCTCGTTCCCTTCCTCCTCTTACTCGCAATGTGTATATCTATTACACATGTGATAATGCAGGTGCGTTAAAGACGGGCCTTTTTCGAACGTCCACCAATTTTTGATAAACGATTAGTATATCATTATCGCTATTATTATTATTATTATTATTATTAGTATTAATATTACGCACCATTATTTCTATAAACACTATGTACATTTCTACAGGGACTCTGAGTTTAGGAGGCTGCATATATGCACTCGGTAATAAAAATCTAGACAACAAGTGACGTCCCAATTCTCCTCGGAGGACCACCCCGTGCGTCGCGACGCTCGCGCGGTTGACCTAGGCGTACTTTACCAGCCAAAAAGACGCCGTTTAGAGTGGGGAAGATATCCAGCTCTCTCTCTCTCTCTCTCTCTCTCAGGGCTGGCCAAATATACCTACCTAATACCTCATTCGTTATTCTATTTGGATATATACGGTACATTTACGTTCATTCATACTTATTATGTTAAATAATGAGGGAAAAAATATCCATATATTTTTACATCGTTCTATTAATGTTCGAATCACATGTATTCATCAAATTTCGCACTATTTCAGTAGAATTTCATTCATTATCACATCAAGCACTGAAGTTAAAGAATTTTTCCCCTCTTTGTTTTTTTACGATATAGAAATACGATTTATCTTTTTGTTTTTCCAATTCTCTGACTAATTTCACCGTTTTCACTTAAGAGTATGATTTAAATTCGGAAACCCAGACGATATCATAAAAGGCAATAAATATAGTAGAATTTTTTTAAACGTATCAAAAGAATTAATGAATAATTTTTTTGCATATTTTTTCTTTCTCTCTTCTTTCTCTCTCTCTCTCTCTCTCTCTCGCTCTCGCTCTTTCTCCCCGAGGGCCCGCAATTCGCATGGCAGTCCCTGGGAGGGGTGGCTACGTGCGCGTTCCAGTTGCGCGCGCGCTATCACATGGCCTTGTCCTTGAACGAGGCTTCTGAACCCAGAGTGCCACGATTATCGATTAGCCCCCTGCCCGCCCCTGCCTCTGCCTCACACTCTCTTTCTCTCTCGCTCTCGCGCTCTCTCACCCTGAAATGGGCTCAACTTCACGACCGCGACCGGACGAACGGACCTATCAAATGAGAGCCCATTCGTACAATGTGTGCACATCGGTACATTGCACACACTCAATGCACGTTGCAATTGGTGCATATATACCTACACAATTTTATTTATAGAAAAAGAGAGAGAGAGAGAGAGAGAGAGAAATAAATAAATAAAATCATGTCTAATGAATCGTTGATCACCCTAGGAGATCGAATATAAGTCAAAGATCTGTTTGTTCTATTTTTTCCCCATTTCCGTTCTGGTATTTCTATTCCGTATAAACGCATGCTGCTGGTGCTTCTGCATCACGTCTATAGTACGCGGCTCTTTCGACTATACACAGAGCTACGTTGCACGAAGCATTCGACGTTATCTTAGCCTTTTATCATCACATGTATACACGCAGTCTTTATGACGATACGAGGTATATTTATATAAAATTATATACGCGGTTAGATTTTGGAAAAGTTGGAGGTTAATTTTTTCATTTCTTTTTTTAAGCTTCGAGAATTTTCAACTGTTATTTATTTTTATTTATTTTTTTCAATTTTTTTGGCTCAATCTGTAAAGACAGCTATCAGCTAGCTACAATATAGCCAGAATTGTTTTTCAAGAATCTACATCATTGTAACTTTATAGAGACTTTGTATATATTCTCACTGAATTTGAAGCTTTTTAATATCGTCATCGAAAATATATATACTTATATAGGTAGGTATACCTGAGCAAAATAGAAAAAAAAAAAAAAATGTATAGAAGTTAAATCCTTTCGTTTTCATCTGATACGACCCACGCCTCAGGCAACTTAAATACTGTATCCCCTAGCCTGGGTCCTTGGCTGGGCACCCACTACCTACGGTTTAAACTCAAGCCTACAGTCAGTCAACCATCGTGAGCCTTCTAGGTCAACAAACGGAGGTCAAGGTCTCGAAGGAGAAGAAGAAAGGAACCCGGTAAGTATCGCATCGATTCCTTTCACTAATCGGAAAAAAAAAATAATGAACAAATTGTTCACACGAATGTCGGGTGTTTTTTTTTATTATTTTTTTCATTATTATCATCATCAATTATCCTAGTCGCGAGATGAAAAAATCTCAAGTGTCCACACATGTGACATTATCGAGGTGATTATCATGATGCCGAACTGCGACATCTCACGTTAGATAAAAACCTTGAACTTAGCAGAAAGAGATATACATATTATATATATATATATATATGTAAAATATATGTGTAACAACAAAGGGAAGAAGAAAAAAGGAAAAAAGTACATTGCATAAGTCCGTCCGTGTAAGCGCGTGAGAATGATCGCGCGTAACGCGAAGACCTGCTTAGATCGCTCTAGCGATGAACTTGAATTATTGAAACCGGTCTGTAGAGCAGACTACGTATAGGTCCGGTCCACCGGTCCTCCGGTCGTCCCCGGCTGACTGGATCCCGCATCTCGACTCGACACGACTCGACTTTACTCTACTCTGTTCTACTCGAGTCGAGTCGAGTCGACGTGGCTCGGCCAGCGCGACTTTTGTTGTACAAGGTTAGGGACGATCGCGTCGTTCTGCCTCGTACCATGACTGAGAGTTAGAATAGAATGAGATGACGAGAGAAAGGAGAGAGAGAGAAAGAGAAAGAGAAAGAGATAGAGAAAGCGAGAACGAAAGGTAGCGGAAGATAGGGAAAGGGAGGCTGCACTCTACGCTCAAAGGAGGTCTCGCGCCGTTCCTCTACTTACTTACTTACGGTCGCTGCAACGCTGATCTATTTGCGTTCTATATCTCCGCGGTGGGTAGAAGATATATCGATATCTTTGGTAGAGACGAGATTATACGTGAAAGTAATAAATCGCTTATATACGTATATACACATATAGAAAACTGGTAATTAATTAATTAATTAAATAATTAAGTAAATAAATAATAACGTTGTAAATTTTGGTTATTTATTCTGTAATAATTGGCGAAGAATTAATTCCGGGGGTATAACCTTGGCGATGAGACAAAGGATATTAATTCTGTGATATATGTAGTAGTACCTATATACGCGCCCCGAATCGAAAAGGGTAAGACTATACGACGACGGAATCCTTTCGTCTGGAATAAAATCGAAGGATATTTATTTTCGTTAAGAAACATGCATTCACCGTTGTCTGTCCGTCAAGGTCTTTAGAATCTGAGAATCCGTATACGATGTGACAAGATCGCGGTCTGTGTCAACCTATCTCATTCGTTGATTTTCTTACTTTTGAACAACAAAAAAAAAAAAAAAAAAACATCATTTGTGTAAAAAAAAAACATTCGACACAGAAAAAGTAATTATTATTGAAACTATCCAGACCAATTAGCGAGTTGACGCCACGAAGCGCGCGAAGGGTTAATACGATCACTCTAGCTTGCAGGGATTCTAATCGTTTCAACGCGCCAGACAACGGGAGTATCGCGTTTCGTTCTTCGTAGTAAAATTATCAACAATGTCAGTTATTTAAATTTCTTGTTTTTTTTTTTTTTTTGTTTTTACAAATATCTCAGATTATCTTCGATCCGAAATGGTAGGGAAATAAATTTCCTCCGAATGTTTTAGATTCACGTATCATATACGCATATATCGAGAGACTGCGCTGTGACTGATAACCGCGGAATGAACGATATCGTGCGATGTGATAAAAAAAAAAAAAAAAAAAAAAAAAGAAGAAAATGAAAGGAAATAATAAAAAAAAAAAAAAAACGTGTACGAAAAAATTCCCGTACAAAATTTCCTGCTGTAATACACGAGACCCGGTATGCATATAGTTTCCAAGAAAAGGTTAAGGTTCTTGAGAAAGCTGATACGAATTTCGAGTCCAAGAACAGCAGCCGCAAGCGGTTTGGAAGGGGAGATGAGAGGGGGGACCCATCATGACAACGTGATCAGGCTCGAGGCTCCGGAGTGGTTCAAGTTCAGAATGCCTCAGGCATAAGTTCAAGGTCCCCGGAGAAAGCCTTCCTTGTTCACCAGGCTACTACCTCCTCGCCTCGGCTGGCCACGTACGGACCTATACACGCTCGCTTGACTCGATACGAACATCGTATTCTTTACTTTCTATTAACTAGGTCGGAAATTGGTGTAACCGTAATCGAAAATAAATAATTGAAAAAAAAAGAGAGAAAAGAAGCAATGTCAAGTTTTCTTATATTCATCTATTTTCTTCTTTTTTTTCTCTTCATAGGTATTCGAATTTATACGAGATGAATTTTATTATTTTACAAATTTCCCTCAGGCACAGGTATTATTCTATATTTCATTATTATTATTATTATTATTGTTATTATTATTATTTCGAGGAAAGAGATAAACGAAAAGAGAAAAGAAATGAGTCGAAAAACGATTCACCGGAAAGTAACTACAGTCAAGTCGGCGGAGCGATTCATACAGCTGTAGTTATATTATATGTATTATGAGTGAAGGATGAGAGTGTGGTCCATGGCTACGATATATCTTATAACTGTACTTGTCGTAAAGTTATAATACAGCGGAGGAGAAAAGCTGGACCCTTCCAATCAGCTCGAATATCCGTTGAATGGAATAGATGAATTTTTGGTAAATTACAAGAAAATATTACTCCGAAGAAAAACGTAGAGTATAAAGAAGAAGGAATAGAAAAAAAAAAAAAAAAAAAAAAAAAAGAACCTCAGTAAAATTAGAATCTTAAATACGTCCGTGGGTCTGAACTGAGTTTTAGAAAATATCTATAGCTGACAGGTTTACACGCTTAAAATAATCGCAGTCTTATCCTTTGGAATGTAAGAGAGGTAGACTCTGCAGCCCCGTTTGTGCATGTGCGTGCGTGTATTTTTTTTTCTTTTTTCGTTTTTTTTCTTTTTTTTTTTTCAACGAGAAAAGCATGTGGAAACCATTAGGGATTTTTTTTTTTCTCTAAGACTTCACTTTCCAAGGGTTAAAGAGATTAAATAAATATCCCTATTTGTATACTCGGACGCTACAATTACGTTCATAGTTATAACGAGCATGATAATCGGTTCTAGTTCTATACGTTCGTTCGAGATGAATGGAAAATCACAAATAAACTTAGCACCTTGCCATTCCGACTTTTAATCATTCGTCGTTTTTGCTTTTTTTTTTTTCTTTTTTTTTTCTTGCGTACAGGGAGTTGATATTTGTAGACAAATTATTCCGCGGGATATTGTCGTTCGGAAAATAATATAACCAAGTCAACTATATTTTGTATCAGATGTATCGTATCCTGGACATTGTCATTCATACATATGTATATGTATATATATACATGCGTATTAAAGAACAAAGGAAGGTTAACGATATAAAATCTGTTTAAGGACACGCAGAAAACCATCCGCCATCAGGCAGGAGACCGCGAGCTAGCTGTATAACCTTCGCGCAATATATATATATTCTGCGGTGACAAAGTTGAACGTCTGCTACAAGGTCGCTTCCGTTTAAATTCAAACTAACTCTCCGTTACTATAGCTCGCACATGACGTCTCCATATTTTCTCTCCTAGACCGTGCGAGGTGTTTCATTTATTTCGAGAGTTATGGGAAAAAGATCTATTTTTTTTTTTTTTTTTCACATGAAATAAGACATTCATATATATATATATATATATATATATGATCAAATTTCTAGAAAATTTCTAAAGATTTCTCTAACGCCCTGTTACTTCTGCACGGATCAATAAATATTCAGAAAATAAAATCAAACCATGTTCTCTTCTTCTCGAGGTGAAGGTCTTCGGAGAAGACCTTCGGGAAAGTTGTCGCGGCCACCGCCTGCCCTCTTCTTTCCTTCTATTATATATCGTCGAGCTGTCTTCGTCGTCCCCAAGAGACGAGAGGAGGAAAACCACGCCCTGATCTTCTTAACGGCTTCGATCTTAGTTATATATGTATGTATATATAAAAGGATAAAATATCTATACAGTATCGATGAATAAGATATATTATAATGATTTAATTTGAAAGTAAAATCGGAGCTTTTTTTTTTCATGAGATTTGTTTTGCTTTTTTGTCCACTTATTTTTACACAGTTCGTATATATATAGGTCTGTGGGTTATCGTGTCGTGGCACAATTCGTGAGGATTGGTTCTCGCCGACCGGCCTCCTGCTGTATGTATAAACCCGGCGTGAAAACAAGAGTGAATTTCACATTTCACTTGGTACGACGAGGACCGACCACCGAACCAACTATCGAGAGATCAACGACCTAAACTCTTTCACGATTCGACCGCGTATAATAAACTGAGGTAAAAATAAAAGTCGATTTCTAACGCCTTGATTAATATTTAAATTAGAAAGTAAGAATATAATTATATATACTATACTATATTTATGTACATAAGAATAGGAACTCGAATATTTTTAAACTGGATGGAACATAGTAAGTCTGGGAAAACAGATACGAGAGCAGCATTATCACCTAGAAACGTCAGCCTCTCGTTGGGCTATCCGTCTTTGAACTAGTGAACCTTCTATCCACATATACGTAGTACATATGTAGATACGCGTACGCATAGTTGTATTCGAAGACCGGTTTTTTAGTTTAGAAACGTTTTATGCGGCTAGACAATATTTGTAGAAGGTCCGCATAGCCACCGAACTTTAAGAAGCTGATTCTCGTTCAAAGAAACAAAAGAATAATCTTCTTCCTTCTATATACTATAGTATACCTGGATGTGGGATGAAATATAATTCACAACCGATCCTCCTCTCTTTTGAAATTCCGCTAAATTAATCATTTTCTCATTTTTCATATTATTCTCTTGTTCAACGTCGATTTTGAAATTTGAATGACTATATATACTAAAAATGAATGGTTGGGTTTACTTTTTTTTTTCCCCTCTTTCTACGTCTTATCGCTGACGATAAGAATTGCAGCAGCAGCAGCAGCAGCAGCAGCATCAGCAGCAGCAGCAACAGCAGTCTATAGCCGGAGTTAAAGAGTCCCCCCCAGTTGAGTTGAATCGTGTTTGAAATTGAAACTGGTATGTTGTAACTTGATTAAACGCAGACACTCGGCCGTGACCGTGAGGCGTATATTTCGGTTTTATCAATATACATATGAGCGGGTTAGGCTAGGTTATATCAGCCTCGCTGTACCGAGCCTTCGTACGTATAGTACGTACTTTATACATGCGAGAAACGACGCGCATATCCCCAACACTTTACTTCACTTCACACAACGAGATTCGAACGAAGGTGACTGTCGACGATTACGTGGCATCAATGTCACGATTTCCGGAACACGTACGCCAAAACTCTGCCTGGTAACACGCGAGCATATAACGTGTATAAATATACTATTATGCTGCTCTGTTTTTTTTTTTTTTTTTTTTTCATTGAAAAATAAAATTCTCATTCCTTTGAATAAATTCATTTGATGCCTAGAGACGGCAAAAGAACCGCCGCATTGACCGAGAAACTAAATTCAGTTTCATTGAATAGTTTTACGCGACCGTTCGCATTCGACGTTCCTTCGCGTGTTTCGAATTACGACATAAACGAGCTACTGTACAATACGTTTCTATTCATGGATTATCATTTGCATGACAATAGAAACGTTTGATTTTCATTTAATATTATACGAATCTTCGTAATGAAATTTTAATCACTTTTCAGAAAAAAAAATACCAATAAATTAAAGGAATAGGAAAATGATTAATTTTTTTTCCTTTCTTTTTTTCATTCTCTTCCATTGGGTTAAACATGAGACAGGATATGAGATACGACAACGTATACTGGGTCGGTGTAATCAGGTAGAAATATAACAGAATCGAAAAAGTCTGTAATATAATGTTGGGGAAACAGTTATAACCCCGACCTACCACAAATTACGAGAGAGTGTATAACACCAAGCGTTTTTATCTATGTACTCTGTAATAACAGATACAAAACAGTCAGTCAGTCAATCGCGAATAGTATATCTACTGCAACAGAGTTGTTATACTTATGTCAACGAATTAGTTCGCATATTTCGATAGTTATTTATTATTTTCAAATAGACAGATAAAATTATTCGATCTGATATCACCCATAGATAAATTATAATTAGGAGAGTGATATGTATTCCGAAATACTAATCTGAGATGAATAATGAATAAAATAAAAATAATACCCCTGACTAAGGCTAGACGAACCAGCCTAACTCTTATATTATATTATATACATTTCACACGTTGCAGTATTTTTTATCTACGGTCTAATATCTCTGTATTCTAATCTTCATCGACTCATTTTTTAATTATAATTAGGAGAATAAAAATGGTGGGAGTAGCCTCTGACGGACCGCTGATACAGGATGGGTTTTAAGCTCCGACTGAATCGTGACTGTGCCTAATTGCAACGGTATTTGTCGTTAAAAAGGCACGATTTTAATATTCATTATTTATAATAAACAGGTTCACGCATTCGCAAGGTTGTAAAATTAGCGACGACGACACTCGACTCGCGTAAAGACGCCGATTGCATATACGGAGTCGATCAGAGGTCCCCCGATATCTGAGCCTATGATAAGTTAACATTGAGACAGGGCAGGGTCGATCAGAGGACATTGTGTTATGTGAGACTATAGCCAGAGATGCAGCCCCTGATAAGTATCGTTTTATTTTATCATTAGACGCTAATAAATTTCATCGACGTTTCATCAGATATTTTATTCGCCTATTTTTTTAATATTTTTTAACTCCAACCGCATGATTTTTACAAAATTAAAGAATATAGCGGAAATATTCTTGCCCACGATAATTGGAAATCGATAGACCAGCGAACGTTATTTTTTTAAATATATTCGAACGGATGTAAAAATCGAAACCGCATCTAGTTTCCTGAAATGAAATAACGATAACGATAACGACACGATTGCATAAATCCTTTATTTTCCCCAGTTGCTCAAACTATCCTCATTCAGTAATTTTCGCATGAATCTATACCACCTCTACGCAATAATTATACACAAACAGCTGTTTTTGGCAAAGTTTATTCCATCTATACGGGTGGAAATATTTACCAAGGTTTTATTCAGTTTTATCAGTGACCCTATTATCGGTCATATGCAATATTAATCTTGTCTAATCAGCGCTGTTTCGGTACTAACCAACGTTATAATACCCGTATCCCCCAAACTCCAATGTCATCTATAATAAATTACTGCAGCTCGTCGTAGAGTGAGAAGATCGTATATATATATATTTTTAAATTCAATCTTAGGTATAGAAAATTGGAAACGATCGAAAGAAAATTTCGAAAATTAGAAATACACACGGTAACAGATAGTATCGATAGCCTTCTGCTTTTGACTAATTGTCAATATTTCGTGGAATCCGTTGCCACGTCTTTGTGTAATTAAATTTAAACTGATTTCAACGATTTCGTTGAATAGAGTGAAAAACAAAATTAGTTCTTCGTTTTTTTTTTTTTTTTTTTTCGTTTTACTTCTTCAATACGTCAGTGCGAAGGAAATATCGGTAACGTTTCATATATTGGAAGGGGGATACTGAAAATTTCTCCTATCTAGATATTTAACTAGCTTCCGCGACGGTTTCAGATCATAGGTGTAGACCGATATAGCTGTCTGAATTTTTTCTTGAATAATAAACGGAATTTAAAAGGAGGCAAACAAGTTGTCCTCGACATATTGCCGAGGCGTCAAATATAGCTCGCGGGTGAAAAATATTACAAAACGGATATGATAGCCTAAGGTATATTTGTCACGAGTCTAACACACACGTTGCTTAATTCAGAAAAGAAAAAAAAAAAAAAAGAAATATAGATATATTTCCTCAAGCACGATGACTCGAGTATATTATTTCCTGATTATTTCCTGACCTTTCAATATGTCGTTTAGAGACGAAATAAAAGTAAATACAAAAATTTGAAACCGTAGCTAGGAATCTGAAACCAAATTTCAATGGCGTCTAACATTGCGTCATCGTCGCGACGCCACGTAATCGAGAAGTTGAGGTTCGTATAGTATGTTAGGTATATAGTCATCGGCGATTCTCCCTGAGGGATAGAAAATTGAAATACCTATTCCGCTGCCCTTCGACGTGGACAAGGAAACGATGATAAGGCAAGGATTTTTCTCGCTAAGGGATGAGTCATCGGGGGATGATTGCGAGCAATTTGGTGTGTCGACGCGGTTCTGAATGTTCTGATGACTAACCCAAACTCACGCTGTTCAACGAATACCTACGGAAACTTGTTGAGATGATTTCATTTATCTTAGTCAGAATTTACCTATTCCTTCGGGCAACAGTTTGATTCATTCGATTCAAAATTTCGTCATACATATATATTTGTTATTCTAGTTATTCTCCCGATATAAATTATACTTGAGTAAGAAAAAAAAAAAGGAAAAAAAAGAAAAAAAAAACAACGCTTATAGTATATATAAAAATGAAAAATTGATATAACTTGAAGCATGCAGCAAGCAACCCCCGCTGAGAACCAACAGTCTAGCCTTGACTCGCGCGGTGTGTGGGGGTGCGAACGACACCGAGGGCATAAGCGAGGAAAGGGAAGGTTGCCATGGCGATGCGCCGGTGCCCCCGCCCTCAGACGGCCAAGAGTATGACCCCGACCTTACAGGTGGATGACCTCCACTGCACCGGGCTGCGCCCGCGCCCTCAGGCTTTTCCAGACGCCATGCGCCGCGGCGTCGGGGGTTGCAACCGTCTCCTCGAGCGCAATAACCGGGAAAATGAGATCGATGCTTCCGGGTTTCTTTCTTTATTTTATTTTTCCTCTTTTCTCTCTCTTTTTTCAATTTACGGAATGAAAAAATTGTTTCTATAGATTAGCCACGATTGATTATATGCGAGATTTCTTCTTTTTTTGTTTTTGTTTTATTTGTGAAATTTTTTTCATTTTTTTTTTTTTTCGTGTTTCATTCTCGTAAGTTTCAATACCGAATCGATTCTTTGAATATTATTTTCATCGATCTATGAATATGTGATTTCCCGTTATATATAATCGAGTTTTTAGAGTCCTATACTGCGTGTGTGCTACCGCACAGCTATATACCTACGTTGTGAAATTTTTTTCTAGTATATGTAGAGAGTAGCTGTATATATACGTAAGAGCTCAAGAGTAGGTAGAGTAAAATCCGCTTTCGGTATACCTCTACGTAGGTAGGTACTTGAGACGCACTAATTGCACTCTTCGCGCAAGTCTCGCGGGGTGAATAAAATCCACCCCTGCTCCAGGCATCGTATCGCGGACAGAAAATTCTCCCTATATCTATACACACGGTTCTCTATTCGCATAGAACGTGGAATAAAGTATGTATACGATCTATTACACGAAATTATATATAGTAATTAAATAAATAGCCATAAATAAAATTAAATCACCATCAGATAAAATACGTACACAAAAAAGAAAAGGAATAACAAAAAAAAAAAAAAAAAGAAAAACACTATTCACTTTTTTTCAACTAATCGTTATCGGACAAATAATTCATTACACTAACGAGCACCGCGGTGTTGTTATTATATTCTTTTTTTATTCTTTCTTTTTCATTCATATACCTATAATATATATATGTACTTAAAATTTCTCTCTGCTCGCATCGATAACGGCTCTCCCTATATTTGACCCCGTGACTATAATAATAACGCTGCAGTGGGACATGGGCAGGCGGACAACGAGCCGAAACACCTGCATTGCGTGACTCATACCTGGTGCATAATCTGCAGTTCGGTTACCGCATCAATATGTCTATAGTTGATCGATTGATAAATTTAATAATTAATAGTCACGAAAATATATTTTGTGTCATTTTGCAGTGTAATTTTTGTTATTTTCTACGCAATTATATTATTACGAGAAATCAGAATTTATCGCAAGGAGTTTATTACTTGAAGGATGGTAAAAGATCGTGTCCGTTCGTCATTTTTGAAAATAATTTCCATCACGTTTTTCAAGCTACAAGTCAATTACTGTTTTCTTCGATATATGTAGGTATATTACGTCAAATTGGAGAAACCGAATTTTATAACGATTCGAAAAAAGAAAGGAAGAAATTAAAACAAAATTTGAACAGCGAAAATAAAATGAAAAAAAAAAAAAACGATTCGACTCGACTCGATTTAAATCATTCAAAATCAGCCGAAGAAAAAAAAAAAAAATACTACTTTTATTAAAATTCAGAAATTTTTCCGAGTCTCGAAACGATGTCGGCCTTGCTGCACCGCCGGTCCTCGCCCCGAACAATAGTCCGTCTAGACCGGGCGCCACCCTCTCTCAATCCTACGACCGCGCGTGACTCCTGACCTCTGCACCTCGACGCTGCACCCGCGCCCCTTCCGTAAAATAACACCGCAGTAACGACGTATCAACGTCCGGTACCCCGTGTCACGATTCAATTAGTTCCTAATTATTGTTCGAGGTCGAGAGAGAGAGAGAGAGAGAGAGAGAGAGAGATAGAGAGACGAAGAGAGAAAAAAAAAACACCCTGATAAACCTATAACGAGTAAAAAAATATTTTGGATTCGTTCGTAATTCCATATGTACATATATACCGCGCATTATTTTTCATCATACTTATATAACTAACTGAGATGATAATTGCTATGCCCTTATATATCCTGATCTCGGATCCTTTTTTCTCCCCGCATATATAATAATAATAATAATAATAATAATAATAATAATAATAATAATAATAATAATAATAATATATAAAATTTATGATTAATTAAAAATATCTCTCTACGTTTTTGCGCGCATTTCCCCAACGTCGGGCGTGCATCGATCCGGAGGTAAAAGCGCCCTATCGCAGAAACACGCCGAGGGTCGTCGTCCCTGCACGCGTATTCCTCCTCGGGGTTATTCCTGTCTCCTTCTTCCGTTAGGTACAGGGTATAGATATAATATTCGTTTTTTTTTTTTTTCAATTTTTTTTTCCATTGCAGGGTATTTTTTAGACAAGGATAAGAAAAAAATTGATAACGAAAAACTTCCCGGTTGTGAGTTTTTGATTTGTGATCAAAAATGGAAAGTGAATATTCCATAGCTCTGAATGAATTTGAAAATTAAACGTGTGAGAATTTCAGTTCCTTGATTTTTTTTATCTTTGTTTTTTCAACTCCGTAAAATAATTCGCAAATATATATTTCTGCCCGCAAGCAAAGAGGGGCGGTTCGAATCTTCGTTCCATGAAATGGAGTTTAGGGTTGGACGAGATCTAAGGGTTCGCGAGGGGAAATAAAGGAGCCAGACAGTCGTTGGCCTCGTTTCTCAAACTCGACCTTCTATATATATATACGCTACTGCAGCTACCGCATGGTATAGAAATATATAATATTTTTGCTATATACATATAGGTATATGTGTAGCTGGTCATAATTCTGTTCTTTTGAATACGTCGTATGCAAAACTCCGTTCGCAGACAAAAAAAAGAAGAAGAATAAAAATTTACCCTTATTGTAGTTGCAATTTTTTTTCGTTTTTTCTTCTTGTGCGAAATTTATTCAAATACTAACTCTCGCTCAATTTTATTACATTCAATTTTTCAACCTCCTCGTCGCCGTCGTTGTCGTCGTCGTCTGCAGCTCCTCCTTCCCAACATTTTATATCCTGATACAACAGGATAATCTACTCTGCGTCTAGTATTTCTTGTTTTGCACGATGCAAATCAAATTGCAGCAGAGTTGCATATCTGATATATATACCTAAGTATATATATATATATATATATACTATATATATATATATATATATATACTATATATATATATATATGCAACTTAAGAAAAGAAATAAAAGAAAAAAAAAAATGAGTAAAAACCGTTGGGCATATTATATGTGTTGTTCTTTGAAAAGAGAGAAATAGAAAAAAAAAAAAAGAAGACGTTTCATCTCTGGTTTTTAGCATATGTATATAATAAACTTGAGACATTCATCCTCGAAAATCTAATTTCGCGTATAAAATTAAAAAAAAAAAAAAGAAAAAAGGAAAGAAGTGCTCAGTTTCAAGGAAAATAGAGTGAAAGAAATAGAGATAAGGGAAGTTTCTCGATCTGAGAAATTGCAACCACCCAGAATTATTATCCGCAGGGTCTTCTTCTACTAGTCTAGTTTCGTCAGTGTTAGATATCAGTATGCTATAGCTGGTGGCGAAGGAGAGAGGAGAGCGAAAGTTCGTCCTAGTGGCACCATCCTGGTGCACTACTATCCCCTTTTGCCCTCCGCCCACCGCCCTCCGCTTTCCGACCGCGCATTCTACTCCTGCTCTCGTAAACTGCAAACCGGCGCCAAGTTTCGCGTCTATGCGCAATGCGAAAATGTGTACTTGGAAAGGGCTCGAATCCTCTATCTATTTTCACCGTTTAGGTAGTTATGCCTACGAATTTTTTATTCTTAAAATTATACGTAATAAAAATTGTGGTTTAAAAAAAAAATAGGAAATTTTTGTTCGACTATTCGTTCCTCGAAAGTATATTATTATTTAGTTCAATGTATAAATGCAGTTTTTCGATGTTTTTTCTTGAAAGTAGCCACCGCCCCCTAATGACCGACGACCACGACGTCGGTTTCTTTGCAACGACGACCCTCCCCGACGTCCTCTATATAGATGGCGACGAAAGTTTGCCCCAGTACGTTGCACCCTCTACTTGCAGTAATCCCCGTACCCTCCTGCCCCCATCTCGCCCTCTCTCTGTCTCTCCCACAAGTGTAGTTGGCTGCACCGGCGCCAAATCAATACCGGCAGACATCCCAACTCGTGGTGGAGGTCAATGCCTTGCACCACCATCGCATCGCATCGCGTGGCGGCCGACTGGCTCAGCGACCTCAACCTCCTATCTGTTCCAACCCCTGACGAAGGAGTCGTCAGGGGTTGGCGAGACTCTCTATTCTATATACCTACCCTACCCTACCTACAGATGTGCAACTACGTTTTCACGAGCGCACATATATATATATATATATATATATATATATATATATATATATACGTATACATACGTGCGCAATCTACTTTCCACGATCGCTGCACGGAGGGTTTAGTGTGTAGGTGGTTTTTTTTTTTTTTAGCTTTTATTTTTCCCTATACCTCGGTTTCTCCATTTTCTGCATTATACACATCACTGCAGAAGCTTTAGGTAGGTATAGGTGAAAGTATGGAAACCGTGATTTGAATTTAATCGAAAAATGAATGTGAGAAGTTGTTCAAATAAATTTTCTTCTTCTTCTTCTTTTTCTTTTTTATCATCTATTTTTCTATTCGTCACAGTACCTAGTTTCACATGACCAGATTTCTATTGCAGTCTCGAATAATACAACGAGGAGAGTAAATTTCACTGAGTAGTAAGAGAAGGAGGAGGAGGAACATGGAGTACTATAGTAGGGGGGCAGTCAGTCGGTTTAGCCTGACAATGGCTTCCCATTAGGCGAGTGTTGGACTTGGTAAAGTATATATGTATACAAGAATATGTATTTGCATGAAAATGTACAACTGGGGTGGGGGAGAGGAACGGATGACATGCAATATGCACCGACTGACTGAAAGAGAGGGAAACAAAGACATTGACATTCAAAAGCTTCCCCTCCCGCATAGTGCACCAGTATATAGCCAGACGAAAACCCTTTCATGAGAATGCGCTATGTGCTCCAGTATGTCTGTCGTCTGGAGGAAAGTGCACTAGCAATATAGTCGTTTCAAAGCTCTAATGATAATAATAAAAAAAAATAAGAAGAAGAATTCAACCATCGGGGAAATTAAAACGCATCTTGTTTTCAGTTTCGTGTTCTTTTTTTTTTTTTTATTTTTTTTTTTATTTAAAAATTTTTTTATCCACCCCGCGCAGATATCTGAATAAATTGGCTTAAACCTTACGATACCGATGTATTCTTTCTGTATGCATCACCTATACCTATAAGTGCAGAAAAAAGGATTCCCGAACTTTACGAGGACGTAAAATTACACGGAACGTTCAACTCCGAGTTTGATCGCGTGCCAAGGAGAAAAGGAAATATAGAAAGCGCGGCGTATAGCTGGTATAGAGTTAAAGAGAGGGAGAAATGTTTTTGCCACAATTCCGCAGCAGGGATAAATTAGGAGTGAAAATTTTCTGAGACTTGCGAATTCAGTAATATAGTTCGGAGTATTTCTTTTTTATTTATTTTGTTTTCAGTCACGGTTTTGAGAATGCGTTCATTACGAATAATATTGTTAGTCAGCGATGACTTACAGCGAACAATAATACTTTTCACGGGATTGACAACTAAAGTCGAGAAATTTCAAGTCCGTCTATAGGTCCGTACATATAAGTCTCTAAGTATAGATCTTTCGAAGCTTCATACCATGCATGCGCCCGCGATACCCTAACGAGTGTTCTATTTTTCAAAGTTCTATGTTTACCCTTGTACCTCGCGTTCCGAGAGCATCCATCCAACAAACCCGAGAACTGATCCCCGCCCCTAAACTAAAGCAGACTATGTTACCAGCCAGAGTCTAAGCGGGGGTGGGATTCTCGCTGCAGTTCAGCCAGGGGAGACAGACACGGTGCACTTTCCCTCTTCAAGGTGCGAGTCAAGGAGATTCTATACCGACGAGCTGCAGTGGTTACCAACTTTATAAATTTCTAGCCGCGATTCCCTCTGCCTTGCCTTTAGGTTCATGTGTCAAGTTCAAGGAAAGGTAGAAAAAATGTGTCTTTCTTTTTTCGTTTTTTTTCTCTTTATTAATTTTGACAAAAAGTGGCAATTCCAGTCTTTAATCAGCGAATAGCGAACAGCTCCGATAAACTAAGGAAGCGATAGACGAATTAACTGCCTTTCGATGTCTGTCTATTAGTTTGTCTAAGATTTTACCGGAGAGAAAGAAGAAAAAAAAAAAAAGAAAAAAAAGGAGAAATTCTCTCAACGTTTGTTCGGCCCTTGACTCCCCCGGGAATAAATAGCTCTCGCGGAGTTAGTGTCGTCCGGGATATACACACACGTGTACGTATATACCTATAACCGCGTTCTACTGCACAGTTCAAGGTTAGGGACGCTGCAGGGCGTCGCACCACGTCGCGTACCAGCTACCAAAATACATCCCTCCGATCCAGCAGCGCTTATAAATAAACCAAAAATTACAACGAGACGAACGAACCGTTCCTTCGTTCCTTAGTTCCTTCGTTCGTTCGTTCGTTCGCTCGAACGCAACCGCGTGCAACGCGAGGTGCGGCAGTGTGCAGAAGATAGGTACTGCATGGTCCATCCACGATCCCAATAACCTTGATCCAGCTGCAGCCGTTAAAAATATACTTATCTCACTGTATACGATGTTTCATCCTACAATATATATAAGTATACCTATACGTATACCCACGTTTGTTTTGTTATTTATTTTGATTTTTATTTTTCAAAGAAAGATGATTGTTCGTTCTTTTTTTTCTTCTTCATTCGAGTAAAAATAGGAAACTTATTTCAACGAGACTAAAAATATGATGAAAAATTATTATTATTATTTTATTTTTTTTCGAAATTTCGGAAGAGATATTCTTTTCTACGAAGAATATAATGAAATTGAAGAAGAGAAGTTGAGATAATTCGATCACCAACTGTATTTATTATTCCCGCAACACGGTGGTGGTGAAAAGTTTTGTAATTAAGATGCAGCCTCTCCTCTATATAGCTATAAGCGTCGCGACAACATGCCACGTAGTCTTTGTTGCATAGTAGGTACGTTGTTATATGGTATATGTATACATATGTATAAGTACGAGTTCGCACAGCGAATAGCCTTGACAAAGATTGAACTCAAACGATGAGTACAACAATCTTCGAACTACAATAACGTTGACTATACAGTATAGTATATACCTAAACAACAACGGGAGATTTATTTTCTCTCTACCGCATATGTTATTTATTTATTCCCGCAGGGTATTTCTATACAGTAGTTTTAATCTTTCAATTGATTTTCTTACACTCGTTTTGTATTGTTTTATTTTTTTCTTCTCATTTCGCGAGCTCTTTCACAGATTGAAAAATTCTATTCTACAACTCGATAACGATATTGTTGGTACAATGGGAAAATGGTTCGAAATTCTTTTACGCACCGTTTTATTTTCCTCGAAATAAATGAAGGCTAAAGAAAAAAAAAAAAAAAAAAAAGAAAAAAGAATCATAAAAATATACCGAGCCTGGATACTTTATAATAAAAATAAGACGCGCGGCTACGATATTCCTTCGTCTGACCCAAAACGGATGACACTACTTACGACAGTTAAGACTGGAAAAATCTGCCACTACCGCTTGCTAAAAATCATTTTTATTTTTTTATTTCCTCATTACTGCTTGATGAAACGCGAGCCTTCCTTATTCGATTTTTCTATAATAATTTTGATCTAAAAATTAAAGAATGAGAGAATTGGCATTATTTGGATGTCGATAATTAATTTCAAGCCGTAGGGTCAAGGCCGAGTCTCTCATTCCCATATATCATATCGTCTCGAGTAAGTCGCGGGTGAGTGAGTGAGTCATTCCTGTAAATTTGTACATATAAGTAGGTATATACGTGGAGGGAGCCACGGAGCCGTGAAGCGCGAAGAGAGGAGTACGTCGAACTCGATGACCGTTGTGCCAATGCAGAGAGCTGCAGCAGCGTCCCAGAGATGTGGTTCTCGGTTAGCTGAGAGAGAGAGAGAGAGCCAGAGAGAGTAAGTAAACTTCGCAAATGCGAACTATAACGAACGAACGTTTGGGTTCGGCTGCCCTCGGAAATCCTCGGATATCTTGAGGCGCATTCCGGGGACGTCAACCCGCACAAGATATCTCGATAGCCCTCGAGAATCTTCTTCTCAAAGCGCATACTAATATACCTAAGCGACGACTGTGCTGCAAAGTATACCAGCCTCTAAGATGACAAGTATGCGAACCATGCGAGTTAGTTGATTCATACGTTTTTTAATTCCTCCCCGCCCTCAAAAATAAAAAATAAAATAAAAAAAACTACGAAATATTTATCGGAGGAACCCGAATTTTCATTTTGCGAAAAACTTATAGAAAAAAAAAAAAATGTACAAAAAAAAGAAAAAATGAAGAATCTTTGCTCCATTTCTTTCCCCCCGCGAACTGTTCTTCTCCCCGATTTTCTCTGGCGCGATCCCCCCCTCGCCCCCCTCGCCGATTTAGTTTGAGAAACGCTGCAGGGCCGTTGCACCAGACAGGGTGAACGCTCTTGGCGTTTTGCCGGGCGCCTGGTAGCTGCTGCTGCTGCTGCTGCTGCTGCTGCTGCTGTTGGTGCAGATATCGCGTTCGTTCAACATTGCCTGCCCTGCCGCCTTTCTGCTGCCGGATGGGCTAAGCCGAGTGCAGCAGAGTATCGCCTACCGTATAGTTTTACCTGGGGTACTGCAGCCGACGTTGTCGAGCCCCTGGACGGACCCGTATACACGGTTAAACTTCTTCATCAAGATTCGCGGCAGCGAATCGCCGCCAAGTACCCGTAGGCAGGCGAGCGCTAGCCGGGACTCTATTTTCTCGGGGGAACTCTTTATACCTGTAAGCAGGAGGTCATAACTTCGGAACGCGTGAATATTTTTCGATCAAATTCACAGAACAGATATTCCCCCACCACACGACTTCGCTGTACAAATTTGATCGGAATCGGTACACTGGTTTCTGATATATCGGTCACGAAAGTTGATGAAAAAGCATCTTCTTCTTCTTCTTCTTCTTCTTCTTCCTGGTCATCAAATTTTCGCTAGACGCTTGCTTGTCCTCACGTTTCTGAACGAACGGTGAAACGGATCGACTTGATCTTTGAAACGTGGGTACAAGCCATCCAAATCTCGCCCCCTATTGATTTTGGCATGAATCTGAGTCCGCACTTGGTCGATATGTAATAATGAAGTTACGAAGTGAGCTACAGAGGGTCGACGAAATCAAAATGGCCGTCGGAGGGCTGTCGGATCGCGCTATTGACAGTTAAAATATTCATAATTTATATATAATCATATTATATAGTTATATATTTATATTATATAATTATATAAGGTGTTACCGGCCATGCCAATGGTTTTTTTCAACAGGTGCGTGTAATAGGCCCTTTTTCTTGCATGTAAAACGAATGGAAAATCGACCATTTCTAGCGTGGACTTTATTACCTCCCTGGGGAATTTCTAAACTTTCCAAAAGTTCCCATAAATTTCCAAAAGTTCCCATAAATTTCCAAAAGTTCCCATAAATTTCCAAAAATTTCCATAAATTTCTATAAATTTCCAAGCCTTCCAAAATTTCCAAAATTTGTGGAAATGACCCTCGATATAAATTACCCATTCCCCCTCCCTCCCCCCCCCCCCCCTTGTTGTACAATGTACTATTATATCAGTGAGTCAGTAAATCAGTGAACAATAATCAGAATGAAACCGTGCAACGACCGTGGTTTCACGCCGATGACTGTTATTATTTAATAAATCTGCATGATGGCCTGTTGTAATTGCACGGAACGGATCGTCTGAGCTGGGTTCAAATATAGATAGAGAATAAACCAATGAACCTGGCGAAATATTATTTCACTACTAACCGGAGCAAATGGCAGTTGACAATTGAAATGGATGTGCTTGTCTTTCACTGAATATTTCTTCCCTTGCCCAAATTCCGAATATACTTCTTGTAATGACCAAAGGATAATAATGTTTAACCCAGCTGAAATTAAATGAGCAATCCTTCTCAATTCTCCTACTTGCAAAAAGAAGTGAAATCCCACGAAAAACATCCAAAGATGTAAAAAAAGCCGCCAAGTACTCAGACAAAAATCACAATTGCTTTATAAGCGAAACGGTTCGCCAGTCTCTGTCGTGAAATCAAGAAAAATGCCAAGCACCGAACGTACCCTTGCGATTTCTCAGCAATTTGTTAAAAAAAAATAATATAAAAAGAAAAATGAAAAAACTCAAACTCAAACTCAAGTCTACGTTGTGAAGTCGGAGTTTCGTGTGAGGATATCGAAGCATCATTCCAAGAGCTACGTACTTGGCGGGCACATTGGGTTCCTTAGAGCTATACGGACATCCCGCTTCATTTTACGCGAAAATTAAGTTTTCAATGCAACAGCAATTGAATACACTGAAAAACTAGTTATTCAAACCAATCAGCGTATCAGAAGATAATTCTACGTGTCCTTAACTATGTGTATGACTTTACAGACATGAATACTATAATCAATAAAAATCGTGGTCGTTCCATTGTCATTGAAATATCAGATCAGACTCGGAACTCTGGAATCACATATCTCATTGTGGAGCTAATGAGCGATGTACTACAGTGAGTTTTCCCATAATAGGTGATATACCGTAGAGCTCGAGTATGTAGTAATAATTATGAAAGAATAAACTTCGGCATGAAACCTAAAACTTGCAGCTACGGATATACGTGTATGTTATAAGTAGCATATAGAGTATGACATTTTGTTCTAATGATGAATATGAAATTACTATTTTCCATCCCTGCAACGCGGGCGGAAAGAATTTCTGACCAAAGGGAAGAAAAAGTTATTTTTCGGTCAAAAAAGTAAATTTGAAAGGCAGAAAAAAAAACTAAGTTTGACCGATTCTAGGTTTGATTGATTAAATGGCTGTGTTTGACTGGTGGATGCAATATGGACATTTTATCTAGTCGGGTAAAAAGTAATATATTATTATTCCACACGGAAGGAGCGAATTTTCACCTTGTGCTCGTGCTGAACCTCGCACTCAGCAAAAATCACGCACTTTCCTCCCTAGTAGCATAATGTAGCATTGTTGCTTATTTGCAACTACACAATCGTGGCAGTTGAAAGATTAGCGCTTGCGAGTTTATGGGAGTAAGTAGTGCGGGCGCCCAAGGCGCACGCACTACGCACTCCCGTAAACTAGCAAGCGCTAATCTTTCAACTGCCACGGCATAGTCGTCCGGCAAGATCGAAAGATGATGGATTTTCAATAAGTGTGTATGGAACTAATGTTATCTGCGAATCTGACATTCGTCAGTCGATGCAAAGTTCATGACATGTAAATAACCAGCGACCGGAAACATAGTACTTTAAGACATTCGTCAGCCACCAAGTGCCGATGCAAGCAACTGTTTGCAGTTTGGAAGAACTGTGAGACAAACAGCCAAACACAAAATAAAACTGCAAGGAGTCGTGTTCTATCAATCGATGTATTTTAAATGCCAGATTTGATGAATGAACATTATGAAAAACAGTCGGAAAAATATGGTTCGCAAAATACGATAGAGTCATATTAATTCAACGTGAGATCAACAAACACAAAGAAAGAAAACGAATGTGCCCGCCAAGTACGTAGCTCTTGGAATGATGCTTCGATATCCTCACACGAAACTCCGACTTCACAACGTAGACTTGAGTTTGAGTTTGAGTTTTTTCATTTTTCTTTTTATATTATTTTTTTTTAACAAATTGCTGAGAAATCGCAAGGGTACGTTCGGTGCTTGGCATTTTTCTTGATTTCACGACAGAGACTGGCGAACCGTTTCGCTTATAAAGCAATTGTGATTTTTGTCTGAGTACTTGGCGGCTTTTTTTACATCTTTGGATGTTTTTCGTGGGATATATAAGTTCATAAGAACTGGATAGAGGCAGCAGCACTGTCCAACGAACGTAGCCCGGAAAAGAACAGAACGCAACGACAACCTTTAGGGGACCACAGTTTCCTGCTCAAGGGCACAGGGGCACCGCTCCACTGAACCAATTATGCCATTTTTTTTTTTTTTTTTTTTCTTCAATATATCAGCTACTACGACTGCTACTTTTACTACTTTTGCCAACGGCGTTTTAATGCCTCATAAAATAGTCGCGAAGTAAGTAACGTTTCCTCGTTTATACTATAGACACACATATCTATATTAGCAATATCATGGACTGCAATTTTTTTTTTTGTATTCTTTTTTGTGTGATTTTTAATGTGATCTTGAAATAAGTTTTTATCGAAAAAGCGAAAGATATCTACATTAGTTGTCTCAAAATATATATATATATATATATATATGTCGAAGAGGAGCAACGTGGGTAGGTATACGTTCGCATTGCGCATTTTACGATGAGAACTGGTGTGAGTCAACGGCAGACTAAATGGCGCCAAGATTGTCCACTACGATAATCCTGGAATTGCTTCGAATCGATGTCTGACTCACGCGCGTTCCTGACTCACTGGTGCTGCAGCAGCGAGTAAGTTTGTTGCACCGCGGTTTTTACTCCGGAACCTAAATCCACTTCCCATATATATACATATAGTACTATATATACATATTACTATCATCGTATGTATAATCTAGATATCGGAAAATCCTCTGATACGATTGAAAAATAATTGTAAGAAAAATTGCCAGAGAAGAGAAGACGGAAAGATCTTATATTGTTTTTTTTTTTTTTTCTTATCGTTTCTTTTTCGCCGGTAAAAATATATACGCTCTGGTTTTGCGAACCCCGGGAAATGTTCTGGCGATTGGGAACCCCCAGACTGCACAGGAGGGGATTGACCCAGACACCCCCTCCACCAGACGACCCCCTCTTTCATCCACTAATCCTCCCCTGCTTGCTTCTAGAACCTCGCTTTGTATGTACGCGAGAGGATGAGAAGGGTGCAAGAGACCGTCACGTTGATAAAGGATTGCGCTACCGTCCAACGAAGCATAAATGACATACACGCGTGTATACGTACATTAAAATTTGTCTAACACGCGTAAAACGTTCTAAGCATAATACACAGACTTTGAAATTGCATTCATTCATTCAGACATAAAAATCGAAATAAAATAAACATTACTCTCATTAATTATCGCCCCAGTAGATAAACTTGGTCTAAATTTTATGCAAAGTGTTTCCCTTCCCTCTAATGTATGTAGAGATCTCTATCGTATATTAAGCATTGTTGTTTCCTCGATCCGCAGCACGCGACAAAATCAGATACTACATGCGTCTGCACCTTGGGATATAAATCGCGTGGGCGACTTCTAGCTTCCGTAGACGCGTTAATAATAATTAGGAAACAGAGTTTTTTCCTGGTTAATTTTATTGGTTTTATTAACCTTCACTCTTCGTTAATTTATCGGCAAAATTTCTATCTCCGAAGGTATAGGTATATATTCGTGAAACTAGAAAAACAAAAATCACCACGCCTATAACAGTGGTATAAATTTTTTTTACTTTTTTTGAGGAACGACCCGATGCAGCTACAGCTACGGTTTACGGTTTATCGATTACGGGAAAGAACCTGCTAGCAGCAGCTAGACTGTGTGCATCCAATACCAAGGGAACTGAACTGGGGTTGCGAACCCCAACTAAAACGGCAGACAGAAGTACAGACGCGAAAGGGGGTGACCCAGACACTCCCTCAGCTCACTCCACTCCACTACTACCAGCGACGACGCCGCGACGCCACCAGGATGTTTGCAACCTCGAGGCGCCGGAGAACCTTGTATACCTACTACACCTCCTGGTTCTGGGTTTACAATTTTCTGCAATAACTATGTCTACGCTTTGGGGTGGATATCAGAACGAAAAATAAACTAAAAGACCAAAAAATTTTCGCTTAGTAAAATTAGGGATTTCTGTTTTTTTTTTATTTCGAATAAACAATCGAAGAAAAAGGGGAGACTATTTTAATAGAGATAAGAGAAAGACGTCTATAAATCTAAGTATTTGTTTAAATATTCCCGGGAATTAATCGTTCGTGATAAATGATACGCTGCGCTATAGTTACAGAGTGCAACAAACTAAGGACCTTCGGGTTTATATTGCGTCGGTGTTACCGCGTCGTCGCGACGCCCACCGCAAGTACCGCGCTGCTAATAAAAACATATACGCATTCAATTCTAATGTAGATTATTATGAAGCGAGATAGATGCCGAGATTGTCGATTACGCGTTATTAAATATTTATTCTTCGAGACAAAGATCGAGTTCGGGAAATAAATTTATTCGGAAAATTATCGCGGTATATGTTTCCTATATATGGTTGAAATTATAACTTCTAGTTAAAATCGGGCTTTTGGAATTATTGATGATTTTTTTTAACCAAATGTAAAAAAAAAAACAAAAAAAATTCGATTCCATCGCTTTTATTTTAGAATTTTTTCTATCGATAATATCGATAATTAAAGGATGAATTAAAATTTTCTGAAACGATAATTAGAGTTGAACGGTCGGGGAGACGTTGCATGTAAGGGCATCGGACCGACAAAGAAATAAAACAGGTATGAGAATATATGTGCATATAAATCGCAGTTCAATTAGCATGTTTATTACAGCCCACACCGCACAACTTTGTGTGGTAATCGAACATGCTACACGCAATCTTCTCTCTCACTTTCTCGCTCACGCTCTCTTTGAATATGTAACGAGAACAGGCTCATCGTGTATTCATACGTAGGTGACACGTAACTGATAAAACTACGAGATTTTTTGAATCAGGAATTTCATCGATCTCAAAAGTTGGACAGAAATCCTCGATTTACTCAAAATACGGTCTAAAAATTACAAACCTGACGATAAATCTCAGTATTTCCGCTAGAACGTAGATAAATACTACGTCGGAACTAAAAACTGATAGTTATTCGAACCTGGCGGTGAAAATAAAAAGTTTCAATCGATGATAAAGGGTTACCATTAGTCGGTAACAAAAGTAAAGCGTGCAGCTTTAGCTACTGGTGAAATCTGTTTTACCGCAGTGTGTTATTGTCGGTATAAAAGCGCGCGTTTAATCAGATGATAATAGAAAGAAACCTGTGATGGTAAAAACTATTATGTGTGATGTATCCTCGAGGTAATGTAATCATTGGCTTGTGTATAGTTCTAGATATTCTGACAGAGAATCAAGATAAATAGATACATGAAATATTATTTTATGGCTAAGATTGGGTGAATCGTATTCATTTAAGGGAATTAAAATTATAATACGATGTAGCTCGCTGAGGAATTAATATCATGTTATAATATATTATAATCGAATGTAAAACTCACCACTTTTGATCCAGGATACGGTAGAAGATCGCCTCGACCGGAATGACCGCTTCTACTGCAGTATATGATGAAAATCAGGGGATAATCCTTATTGGGGGGCGAGGAAGGGGTATTTTTATAAATGCTGCTACAATAATATTATATTCCTGATTGCGGGTTTAATTTATTTAACACTGCACTTTTTTGCATTATATTATAGATTGGGCGTAGAACTGAGAACACTTCAACAATGCTATATTATATTCCATAAGGAAGGGGGCAGAATTAAAAACACTGCAATAATATTTTATATTCCATAAGGAAGGGGGCAGAATTAAAAACACTGCAATGATATTTTATATTCCATAAGGAAGGGGGCAGAATTAAAAACACTGCAATGATATTTTGTATTCCATAAGGAAGGGGGCAGAATTGAAAACACTGCAATAATATTTTATATTCCATAAGGAAGGGGGCAGAATTAAAAACACTGCAATAATATTTTATATTCCATAAGGAAGGGGACAGAATTAAAAACACTGCAATGATATTTTGTATTCCATAAGGAAGGGGGCAGAATTAAAAACACTGCAATAATATTTTATATTCCATAAGGAAGGGGGCAGAATTGAAAACACTGCAATGATATTTTGTATTCCATAAGGAAGGGGGCAGAATTGAAAACACTGCAATAATATTTTATATTCCATAAGGAAGGGGGCAGAATTAAAAACACTGCAATGATATTTTGTATTCCATAAGGAAGGGGAAAGAATTAAAAACACTTCATCGCCGAATTAAATGCCAGGGTGGGGGTAATCCTGAAAAACACTGAAGAGCTGTATTATATTCTCGAAGGAAGGGGGTAAAATTAGAAACACTGCATGGCTTTATCATATTCCGGAATGGCCGATCGAATCAAAAGCACTTCATTGCTGAATTATATTTCTGAATGGTAAAAATGAGAAACACTGAAAAGCTAGATTATATTACATATCTTGTGAGTAGAATTTTACGAACACTTCACTTCTGTATTATATTCCAGATTGAGGGTAGTATCACTCAGAAAACTGTATATTTATTGTGTTTACGGATATTCAATATCGCGATTGTTTAAAAAAAAATATTATACATCTACCGCTATAGATACTCTCAGCCCCTAACTCGATTTTGTCAAGTATCGAAAATAAGAAAAATTTTTTTCATCGACAATTGAACTGTACGAAATATAAAACACAGATTTTTCATCAAATTTGTGAAAAAAAAAATGTCGAAAAAAGTTAGAAGTCAATAAAGTGCGCGAATAACGTGATGGATTTTTTTCTTAGCTTTGAAATAATCGAAAATATAAAGATCGGCACATATTAAATGAAAATATAAATTTTTGAAATATGTGTCCGATAATAGTTGACCGAAAACTAAATGTCCCAGAGTGAATCTATGTCTAATATACCTATAGCGAATGGGACTCATGCTCACCGAATGATATATGTATAACTAAAGAAAGAAATATATGAAAACACCGAGGGATGGCGTTATGAGGTCTGCCCGGGCCTCGATCACGATATGTGTACCCAAGCTAGTCGCGAAGTGAATTTCCACTTGTTGCAAATAATGAGAATATTTTTCTTACCATAATTTGTAGAAAATGATCACTCCTCACGAATCGAACTTCGAATGAGAAAGCGATAAATGAAATTGAAAAATAATAATATTCGTATCAAGATTATATCAAGATTTATCGATGATGAAATAAAACCGTTAAAAGTTTCGAGGGAGGACGCCATTTTTTCACTCGACACTTACGCGATTGATAAATATGAGAAAAAGCACCACCCTAACTCACTAATTGCCGCTTAATTATACCCATCGCGTAGACATTCGTTAATAGTTATATACAAACACATCTAGGTATAGAAAAGAACTTGATTATTGTATCTGTGTAATGATAATCGCGAGCAAACTTTCGGCGGGATATGTGCAACCGTTATCCGCCATGGAGACACTACTGCCAATATCGTAAAAGAAAAGATAAAACTTTTATAAAGAAGCTCTAACGCGCCCCCTCTAGTACCACCCGCCGAAACCCCCGCCGGCTAAAATCCCGCCCAAACTGATGTAACCTATTAATATTTATCTAATAGATATTACGATGATCGAATTTTGGCATATTTAATTAAATAGGATGCTCGTAAATGTTTCGATAGCAAAAAAATCGGATAATATGAGGCGTGATTCACTTACATCGAATAGACCGGACGTGATGCCATATAGACGCTAACTGATTTCCGAACTTACTTCCATCACTTTTATGCGATTGATAAACCCGAGAATAAGGACAACCTTAACTCACTAACTGATACTCAATTATATTCATCGCGTATCGGATCGTACAAACACATCTAGGTATAGAAAATCACTTGATTATTATATATCTGTGTACCGATAATCGCGAGAAAATTTCCGGCGGGATAATGCAACCGTTATCCGCCATGGAGACACTACTACCAATAGCGTAAACGAAAAAATAAAACTATAATAAAGAAGCTCTAACGCGCCCCCACTGGTACCCCCGGGTCAAAATCCCCGCTTGCTAAAATCCCGTCCAAACTGATGCAACCTATTAATACTTATCTAATAGATATTACGATGATCGAATTTTGGCATATTTAATTAAACAGGATGCTCGTAAATGTTTCAATAGCAAAAAAATCGGATAATATGATGCGTGATTCACTTACATCGAATAGACCGGACGTGATGCCATATAGACGCTAACTGATTTCCGAACTTACTTCCATCACTTTTATGCGATTGATAAACCCGAGAATAAGAACAA
This sequence comes from Tenthredo amoena, assembly GCA_963966615.1. Lineage (NCBI taxonomy): Eukaryota > Metazoa > Arthropoda > Insecta > Hymenoptera > Tenthredinidae > Tenthredo > Tenthredo amoena. Next base: position 3,899,004 of record OZ016492.1, on the reverse strand, counting down.
CCGTAACTCACTAACTGATACTCAATTATATTCATCGCGTATCGGATCGTACAAACACATCTAGGTATAGAAAATCACTTAATTATTATATATATCTGTGTACCGATAATCGCGAGAAAATTTCCGGCGGGATAATGCAACCGTTATCCGCCATGGAGACACTACTACCAATAGCGTAAAATGAAAGATAAAACTATAATAAAGAAACTCTAACGCGCCCCCACTGGTACCCCCGGGCCAAAATCCCCGCTTGCTAAAATCCCGTCCAAACTGATGTAACCTATTAATATTTATCGAATAGATATTACGATGATCAAATTTCGACATCTTTAACCAAGTAGGATGCCGGTAAATTTTTCAATGGCAAAAAATTCGGACAATATGATACGTATAATTCACTTATATCAAATGAATCCGGCGCGGTGCCTCGATTTCTGAATTTACTTACTTTTATCACAGCACTCTTTTGCTAGTCAAACTCACCAGTAGCCTCACTAAATCTGAAACCCGCGTGACGAGAGATGAGACGCAAATTTTTTACAACTTGCATAATTCAGCACGGTAGTTAACGATATACTGAAAATTGGCGCGGAAAAAAAAGTATCACGGCGCCAAAAATTAGGACTAGGAGGTATTAGTCAATTAGTATGGGTATAGATGATCCTTTCATTGTCCACGCACTAGCGCCACTTACGGTTAAAAACAAAAACAATTTATTATCTTAATCTAATTTGTTGAAATTTGTAAATAAGAGATTATAACGATAGGGGTATGGAATGTATCCATCAATTCAACGAAGATTATTTACGAAACTATCCTCTGCAGGAAAAAAACCGCTTAATTATTACCTGACTTGACACAGCAGACCATCTCGATTATCTTTCTATAATCTTGTCATCATTCATCTTTTCATCGTAATCTCAAAGGACTCGTATTTCCGTGACCGTTCTCACCGTCGGTATAAGAATCATGGTAAAACAGATCGACCATGAGATAAGTTCCGCGTTTTCATTCGGTAACCGACCGATCGCCCCGCGGCTTCTGATCCAAACCACTACGAGGCATGGTGATATCCCCCACCCCTTCGACGATGTTAGAATTCCGCGGTAAGTCCGCGATGTGTAGTTGAGGCGGCAGCACTAGAAAATCTTTGCGACGTTCGTGGTGAACGAACATAGTACATAGTGGCCGAGCTGGATCAGACCGTATCCGCCATATTGCAATCGCAGTCGAGTAAGAAAACATTGTGAAGCACGTGGGAAGGCGGTATAAATTTGCGTAAATATAATCGCCAGTTAATAAATTAGTGGATAAATAAGTGAGGAATAATAAGTGAGTCAAGATACAATAAATTGCGGCGTGTTTGATCGAATATTTGGTGAGTAATATCTGTGAAATTATTTGCCATGCTGTTAACGCACATCGCCGCTGCCTGGTCTCTCATCACGTACCAGGCTGAGAGGCAGCGGCATTTTTCTTTCCATACGCCCTTTGGCTAGCGGAATTTATCCGTGGCTTAAATCTTGCATGACATATTATAGAGAAAATATTGATCCTATTTTATATTTATTGTCAAGTTAGACGTTCTTATTTATTTCATTGATATTTTATCGATTAACTAACATCGGGATTTTGCCACGCTGCTAATCGTACATATTTCCGATCGCCGATTATATGGGTTATTTTATAAGCTAAGAATTCAGAAAGAAATAGACTTAGACATGGAGATAGGAGGGCCAACTCCCATGATATATTTTCTTAATTTATTAAACTACGATTACTTGCTAGTTTTATCTGCGTCTCAGAACTGTCTTTGTTATTATTTTTACACCCGTCTAGCTAGAGACGGAATAAAAGATGAGAAAAACGGGATTGGACATTTTCAGTCTTTATTCATCTCGTCGGTCTGTATAAGCTCCTGTATTGATACTCATGATCATTCTATGTCGCTCTCTATTGTCCAAAGAAATTATGAAAGTAGGTACTTGATCATATTACCTACCGTTTGCATCTACGTACTAACATACAACTTACAGGCAATGATATACCTATGTCTGTGCTCTGAATTTAAACCCACGTATGTATGTGTATGTCGTGACTCATCGGACAGGATCATTCATCCCAAATAAACTTTTCGCGAGAAATTCATTTTACCTCGATTTAAGGAATCTCAGACCGAAGTACTACAATTACAAACAAAATAACAATAGCGAAATATCAATAAAAATCGAAGTATTTACTTATTTATTTTTATTTTTTCAAAAATACATAATTCACAAAAACATTTTTAGTTTTCAATAATCTTCACTCGTCGGCCTTTCCAAACTCGAATCAGATACGTTAGTGTATAGCTTACGTTAATACACAATGATAATGTAGCCTTCACCGAGTACTCGGCCTTCTGGTGTGATAACCCAATTAGGTTTACTTACTAAGTTCTCATTTCGGAAGTCGGACGTATTTTATTTAGAGTTGTCCTTTCTTCTTTTACTCTCTAGCCGTGTGTCAGTTATTAGCTGAATTTTCAATGCATCGATATCAAAAATTATTATTCTTTTCTTTTTTAATTTCAAGAAAAAACAAAATTAGTATATAGGAAGTTTTCCCCCAGGGTCTAACCCAGTTGGACTATAGGTACCTGTCTACTCCCCCACCATAAAGAATAAGAAACGGTCGTCGAATCGTGGGTGATGTGATCTGAAACGTGGTTGAAAGACCGACGAGAGTATACATTATTACATACCTATAATACCGCAGCTACCGATTTGGTTTAGTTACTTTATTTTCGTCTTTTATTTATTTTATTTATTCCGGGCCTCGCCTCTGCCTCTGCCTCTCAATTAAGTGCAGTTATTTTAGATTTGTGTTAACGAGTATAGTCAAAAATAAATCGATTTGTGAAAAAGTTTGATTAAAATCCACGAAAAGATAGTCAAAATTAAACATGATTACACAGAGTATAATATAAAGTTTTCGAACTTGAAATTTGTTCACATATTTTTTCTCCGGTCTATGTAAAAAAATCGGAAATTTTTGTTACCTAAAAAATCTGACTAGGTATAGGAGAAGAAATTTGGATTAGGTAGAAGTCTAACAGCTGCTGCTGCTGCAACACCGGGAAATTGCTTTCGGGAGTAGGTACGCAGACGTGTCCTATGTCTATACAATAACAATGCGGGGGGAAAACCGTCCCATGTTCCTTTGTGCCTTTCCCCCGAATCTCGTAGGCATAGATACCTGGTTTTTCCGAGACATTCACCTTCGCAAGAATTGTCAAGAAATGCTACAATTTTCCAGAGTCGATTATGACTTGAGAACTCTAATTTTTTTGTTCTTAAAAAACAAAGAAAACGTTCGAAAAATTCTAGACGACAAAAAATGATACGGTTTCATTCAGGCACACAGTGTATACTGCAGAATGCGATAATTCGTTTTTCGCAGTTCGCCAGTTCAGGTATAGTAGGTATACGTATTATCTGTATTCTACGGGATATACATATGTATTACATCGCGTGGCTTTCGTGGTTCTACGTGCGCATGCGTCGATCGGAGAACCGGACAGTCCAGAGTGCCCCACGTGCAGTTACGGACTACGAAGTTCCCCGCGCGCAGTGAGAGAAAGAGAGAGAGTAGTGTAAGACCGGACTTGCGTTACTGTTGCCTGTTGCCGCACCTCTCGCAATGCGAGTTATTATATTCCTGGACGACGACGAGATATGTTATTGTAGTTGAGAAGCTCATTGCGTATTGTTCACATTCTCAAAACCTGATTATATTTATATTAGAAATAAATATTCCCGTACCTACGACAACCCCGCGTTTCCGGTTTAATAAATATATCTGAACCAGCGATTTATATATATATATGTATACCTACCTTCGTAGAAATACCGCGTAAGCATGGATCTCCGCCCGGTAAGTTGACCCGCTAAATTTCCATATGTGACAAGATTTCGACTCTTTAAATTCATCGATCGATACATTTTTTTTTAACAAATGATAAAACCATACGATTTACCTCCATGAATTCATGAATTTTCCTTGATTTACATAACTAGATATATTATTTGTTTTATGTCATATAGTTTCACGTGGGTGAAATAGTGATGAATTGAATATTGTAATACTCATCGAACAACAAACTTTTCCGTTCTTTGTTGCTTATCTCAAAGCTATATAGATTATAATATCGACGGTATGTATCTCCCTTCTGACTTCAATATATATTGTCAAAGGATGGAAAAAAAGTGTAAATAACTACGTATTTAGAAGCCGATACATACTATCCTATGCCTAGAGAGAGGTCGTGTTCGCTCTGTTTAACATTAACGATAACCTTTAGTGTAGTTCGGATATACATATATATATCTTCGCGAAGTTTGTACAGCCGGCACTGGGTGATGGTTTCGTCTACGTTTATTATTAAAAAAAATTTATTTCATTTTTTGTGTCATATGTTTCGTTGTTTTTGAATCGCACTTACATGTGACGAACGATTCTAATATATATTTTTTTTTTTTTCTTGTATTTTCGACGAAATCGTAATCAAGATTTACAAAACGTCCAGCTGTTTGTATACTAATAATTACGAGGGTTTTGGACCCGGTTTGCTGCCCCAAATAGATTATTAATTTTATCACACGTTGCCCCCCCCCCTTTCTATCTCTCTCTGGACGTGTTTGATCTGATCGATGATCTGACCGATGATCTGACCGTCAAATCAATGCCAAATATATTTTGCGATACCGTGTTTCTAATGCGTATCTACATATATCTTTCGCTACACGATTTACTAGTTACCAATATCGTTTTATATTATTATATTATTATATAGGTATTATGAGCTTAAGAAATCTTGAAATTCTTCAAATTTTCGAAACGTCGTTATCATTTATCTATTATTATTATTATTATTCGTTTGTACTTAGTTTGTATAAGCTCGTTGCCTATGGTCAACGGGCGATTTGTAATTATCACTATTCACCGCCTATAGCATATTTAACCGTAGGGCGAAGAATCTTATGCCTATAAGTATATATTGTAGATATATAGATAGTTGAATATAATATTTTTAAACTGATAAATACGTGTGATTGTTCAATTTAGTTTTGCTATTCACAATTATTGCATAAAAATATATATACGTATATATATATCGATAAAACAATATTACAAAGTAAAAAAAAGAATTGATAACAATAATTACATGTATATGTAGTTACAATATGAAAGAAACATAATCTCAGCTGTGTAATTGCCTCGAGATTTTTTTAAATACTTTTCTGTCTTACAATATAATATATTGATTGATGATTCAATACATATGATCATATAATCGCTCTGGGGTTTTATCGTTATCGCTTGATACACTGCACATACAATAATCATTATTTGCAATCAGTGTAATAGATACTTACAGTGTATCGATTCTCTTATAAATTTTCTCTCTATCTCTCGTGTATTATAGAAATACGGTTGAAAATTTGGTGAAATAACTTAATAGTTATTTACCCCAAATAAGCCAAATATTTTCTATACATACCATTGCGGACAAATGAAAAATATCATTGTAAAAGCCAACCCCTACGGCTCCCTGTATACACTTCTACTATTACAAACGCTCGTAGATTGCCGGCACCCAAATTTTCTCTCAGATTAGCTGCTTTCCGATACTACAGTGAATTTAGTCGCCCGGCATTGCCACGTGCTTTTCACGTAACTTCTATCTATATCTAAGTGATATTATCTATATTTCAAAATCGTTTCACACACGAGGTACAATATAATGACAATTGTCATTATTACTAATGTCGCGTAATTATATCGATTAATTAACTAATAATTAACTATCCTCGGAAACAGAAATATATATTTTTTGTTTTTTTTTCCTTCTATTTTGCAAAACTATTATTATTATTATTATTATTCACTCTGTGACCTCGTTACACCTGGTTAAATGTCTCGACAGCGTGGTGCGGAGTGGCGAACTTTGAAAGTGTTATCCTCACGCACAGGACACCCACGCTTTACCTATTCCTATTTCTGTTCCGGGTAGCTGAAGAAGCTACGAGTACACACGAATATATGTACTCATATGTATGTAATATACTCGATACTGTACGTGCGTAAATGTTGCCGCGACTTAATACTCGCACAGCTGTTTCCTCGAAAGATTTATTATACCGATGGTTTGCGTTTGGAGGTTTCACGGTTTGCCGTTGAATCATTCCGCACTTACAATCAATCTCTGCGTGCAGCTATATAGATATACAAAATTGCTGTACCTAATGAATGCTTAGAATTTTGAATGAGAGATATCGATTCCACGATTGAAACTAAATATTGAAAATATATATTTTTTTTTCAAGAATTCGTCCGAATTCAATTCACGATATTTTATACACGCGAGAGTTTTCTCATGTATCAAATTATTGCAGTCCGTTTTTTATCTTATCAGGTATATGTATAGTTAGGTTGTTATGTAAAAAAAAAAAGGTGTTAAATATATTAATAATAGAATAGAAATGATGTGTATAAGTTTAAAGAAAATAAAATGAAAGATAAAACCAGAAAAGAGAATTGTATACCTAAAGGAAATAAATACCATAAATAATCTCGTTCAGATACTATGAGTAGACGTTCGATAGATAAGCAGGAGAAATTTCGTGCCCCAATTACAACAGTGATATGCTACTTTCGGTTAATTTTTTTTTTCTTATTTTTTTTCTCATTCAATTTTTTCGCAATACATACCAATGTACTATACTCACGCTGTGTATATAGGTATGTGTAGAAATAGTAAATGTATCTATAATAACATATTCATTACGAAATCGATATCAATACAATAAACCGATCGGCCTTTCTTCTTCTCATTTAGTTTATTAACTCATGTTCTCATTATTCCGCGAGCGGTGAAAGTTGCCGAAATAAAATCGAATCTATCACAGACTAACTTACGATTTAACATCGATAAATTGCGACAAGCCGAATTCAACAAACAAATGGATAAATAATATATCATTTGATTTTTTTAATTGCTGAAACTATGAAATTTCTCATCAATGAATACAATTTTATGAATCTTACATTTTTGCAATCTTCCTTATCATTTCAATTTCTAAAAAACAAAGAAAAATAATATTGAACAGTGAGAAATGAACTGAAATTAATTTAAAAATCAATATTAACATTTAATTTTTCTCTTCATTTTCAGTTTTGTTTCATTTCGAGGAACAGTTGCTACCGTGGACTTGCGCGATGTCATCGCCCCGCATCCAACTAGTAAAGTGGACAGTACCAGCATTTGCATTGATCCTAGGTCTGCTGTGGTACAAGCGTCGCCGAGCAGACAGAGCTGACCCAGGTGGAAAGAGCGGTTCAAATAAGAACAGCCGTTCAAAAAGGGCTAAAGAAATCCACAGTTTAAACGATTCAGGGTTTCATTTCGACGAGTCGTTCACATCGACCGCTTCGAACCCAGTAAAAATCGAGATTGCTTGTAGCCCGCGACAAGTCAGCCAAAGCCTGGATATTCCCCAGCGAAGACAACCCGCTACTCTTTCCGTTACACCGATTACATCAATTGCTAGTAGCGATCCTGACGCTTGGTACAAAGACGTTGAAATGACTGCAGATATAGAAGAAGTTCAACCGGCAGTGAAATTGCCTGAAACAATAATCTCCAGAGATTCCCTATCGACACAAAAACAACAGCAATCTGTTCTGCAACCAAGATCAAAATCACCCTACGAAACAGCCAAACATACAGTCAGGAATCAGCTAACTAAAATGCTCGATCACTCAGAGGATCTGGACGCAAAACCCGACACTATTATCGACGAAATTAAAATACAGGAAAGAGCAGGCTCTGAGAGAGATTCGGCCAACCATAGCCCAGTCTCTGGCGTTCTTGATGGCAGCGTTAGCGACGAAGCAAGAAGCGAGGGGAGCAGCGACAGCGGAAAAGGTGATAAACTTTAGCAAGGATGGAGTTTTGGATTGACTGAGAGTCGATCTATAATTCAATTGGATTTAAAAATCTTTAATTATGTTATTCACAGGAGGAAGTATCAGCGGCAACAGTCCAGCAGTTTACGAGTTTGTTCTTCCTCAGAATTTGATCGGTCGTTTGATAGGCCGCCACGGTGTATTTCTACAGAGTATAAAGGCCAAGGGGCAAGTTAATATCCTGATAAAACGTCACCCTGAAACTAATAAGATGAAAGTCTGCGCTATAGAGGGTTCACAGAAAGGGATACGCACCGCTTTGGATATGATAAGGCAGAAATTTCCCGAGAATAAATATCCCTCTGTTACTTTAGAGCAGGTTTCTTTCCTAAAAAAACCAGAGGAAATGCCGTGGGTGCCTGAAGTTATGCAACTCAAACTTGTCGAGGGAATGAACAATGACGTTACAGTTATTAGAGTTATGGAACCAAACCATCTCTTCCTACATCTACCCACTCATCCGTCATATCCTTCTCTTCGTATTTTAGATCAGAATATGACACAGCTTTATAACACCGTAGCAGATGCACCTCCAGTTCCTGATCAGCTCGAGAGTAAGAAATCTTCTTGCTTTTCTTTCTTTTTCATTAGCGATTGGAAATTATTCTAGCCATTTTTCTTTTTTTCCAGAGGGTATGGTCTTTGTTGGAAAATGGTACGACAGATGGGTCAGAGTTTATATTCAAAAGCCAGACCCTCGTGGGGAAAAGCATTTAGTCCGTCTTATAGATCATGGCGGATTTTGGATATTCAAGAGCTCTGAGATGAGGAAAATCAGATATGATTATCTTACCTTACCTTTCCAAGCCATAGAAGTATTTGTGGCTAATATTCGACCAAAAAATGGTAAGAAATTGAAACTATTTCAACGTCATATTAGTTGAAAATGATCAAATTTTGTTTGAAGAGAGCAGACTGTGCGTTCTAAAGACTTAAAACTTGGCAGACTTCCAGATCTCGAAAATTATCAAGAAGATCGATTTTCCATTCATGTTTAATCAGAGTTTATTGCCTTTTCTCTATTTAGGAGCCTGGGAGCCTGAAGCATTCGACTTGGTGCATCAAATAACCCAAGGAGTCGTGGTCCAAGCCCAAATACAGAGCTATGTGGATCGTGACACGCATATAAACCTGTACCTAAACATACAGAAACATGGGGTATGCATGGTTTATTAATGATAATAAATAATGATGATGGGTTTGGAATATTTATGAATTAGTGTTGCAGATTAATTGATATTTTCTGTTCAATTATTTCCAGGTGATATCTCTTGCTGATGAATTGGTGGCGCGTGGATACGCGGAGCCTGTTCATCTTGAAGAAATATTCTAGTATAATTGTAGCGGTCGAAGGTGTATAGTCCGGAATGAAAGGAAAATCTCCTTAACATAAAATCTGGACAAATTGGAGACGAGTTTATAATTATGTGATAGTGGAGTGGAGTTGAATTGAGAAAAGTGGCTCGTTTAGTGCATAGACGCTATTTGCGATGACCAATCTGTATTTTCAGTATCTTTATGTAAAATCATGTCATGACTGAAGAATGAGCAGGAGAAGGAGAGGAGTAGCTCGAAACTAGCCAGTTTTATCGAGTGATAGAAATATCCATCTTATCTATCTACATCTCTGTGCCAATAGAGTCTTTTCGCTTTTTTGATAATTTCATACATTTTATATAAGTCGTCGAGCCTTTATATAGCTGCTATTTTGATACAGGATTTAATGCTCGAAAAAACCGTTAGGAAATAGCACACGATTATCAGTAAATGTTGTATGAAACTCCGTTGTACTGCGCAGGGCAAGAAAGAAAAAAAAATTTTATATCGTCAGTGCATGAAATATAAAATACTTTTAGCGGTAAACCCAAGCATCTTCAGTAGATTCTCAATTTTGTTCAGAGTTTTTTCCTGTCATATTTGTTATGTTACTCAATATTTTTCTAACAAATTTAAACAATCACATTTTCCAACTTGAATCATCAAATAGAAACTTGAAAAAGTACAAAAACGCCAAGACTCTACGTGTATGGGAAATACTTTGAACGAACTTGGTACCTTTTAAAAGATTTCAATACGTAGAGTTGCTGGGAGACAACAAAAAGCTGATTATTGCCGCATTTTAATAACTCGAGGTTTCGTAGATTGAATAATTGATAAAAAAAAAAAGAATAACAAAAACTCCCATTTTCTTTGTATATACATAGTGTATAAGATCTCTGATTTAGATTTATTTAAATAGTGTACCTAATGAATAACATTATTACCGTTACTCAAACAATGATTATCTAGTGCTCTATAGACTATAGAAATAAATTTGATGATAAGATAATAATGACAAGAATAGAATAGGCTTAGTATTAGAGTAATATTAATAATATAATATAATACAATATAATATATATATATGTACGTATGTTTTACATGTCGAAAAAATTCAAAATACTAAAATATTCAAAAGTTTTCGTAAAAGAGGATAGGGTGACTCTGGAAAATCGCACTAACTTCTTATAAAATCGCAACAATATATTTTTGGGTTCTTTTAACAGATCAAATAGTTTGAATAAGACATCTACAATTTCGTATAAAACAAATAAAAATAAAAATAATAATAATTAAAGAAAATAAAAGATTGAATCGAATTTTCGAGTTATATAATTAAAAATCATACGACTTATGCAATTTAATTATATACAGGCCACAGAGCTGGGGAATAATAATATTACTAATATAAATAAATAAATAAATAAATAAATAATAATAATAATAATAATCATAATCGGTGGTCTCTCATCAGTCATTGAAAAAAATACGGCGTTTATATGGTTTATTTTTCGTTTATTATTATAATGGTCTAAGAGCAATCGGTTAATTAGTTTATAAATATCTATATCGTTTTCTCGTGCTATAATTTAACATGTTCTATTATCGCGTTGTGTATACGATCGTTAATATTAATCAGATATGTGCTATTATTGGCGTAATCCCGGGATTGCGTATTTCTTGTCGTATTAAAAATCGTACATACTATGATTTCTCCTTATCGTAATATAGTGTATTTATTAATTGTCTCTTGGTATTGGATTAATTTCGTTTAGGAATTAAACTCTTAGCTCTGATCTCGCACCATCTATAGATAATCTAATATAAACCAAGAGCTCGCGTTTATAATAATTTATATAATTCGGTTTGTTTTTCTTCGTCTCTTCTTTACTAGTGATAAAAAACGGTTTATGAAATTACGTTCATCTAATGGTTTAATCATTTTTGTTCGCGAATGAAGAAAATTTGGTACCGGCGCCACGTATTATAATGTTTCGGTGAGTAAAAATATTCGAAAATTTAAAGGAAAACGAAAAAAAAAATAAATAAATAAATGAATAAAAATAAATAAATAAATAAAAAATAATATACATTTGAAGAAAAATTTGGAAAAATAAATTTGCCCGTTGCCCGCCACTCAATCGCGATACTATAGTAAATATTTACTGTTAATACTTAATAGCTAATATCGTTGAGCATGTAAACATAATAGAAATATTTTTATAACATGAATACTTAGCATTTTAAGATCTAGAAAAGAAATAGCTACAGCTACTACCAGTTAGGCCTTCGTCTACTATTACTGAATTGCGATTAGTTATTTATTATAGAAGATTTTTTGTTTGACATAACAAGTTTGAATAGTGTTCATCATAATATTGTCAGGAGAAAAACACAAAAACAAAATGAAAACAAAGTTTCGGATCAAATTTTTCGTGTTCATTCATTAAGAGATGAAAATAATAAACGTGAAGGCTTTCTCGGTTTATTATTATGTTTGAAAAGTCTTACGTTTCATTATACTGTGATTTATAAATCATGAAAAATTTGTTTCGTTCAATTATTCGAAGTGAAGATATTAATATGATCAAATTGAGTCCCCAGCTATATTCATACCTAATATTCTAATTTATCATTGTCATTGTTACAACCAGAACCCACTTTGTATATAAATCAATGTAAAAATTTTGGAGTTTCATTAAAATTTATTCGTTTTAAACATTTCTACATTTTATTTATCTATTTTTTAACGCAGCCAATTTTCAATTTTAAAGTCTGCTAAAAATGAAATCATCCTAAAAATTGCAGGGATTTGATCGAGTTCTTATTGTTGTTAAAATACAAATTTCATATCCACAGATGCCCGCTCTTTGCGGCAAAAGTAGTTTGAAAATTCGCCGTCTAACAGCATCGGTGTCGCTCAATGGTTGAAAAATTAAACTGCAATTTAAGTTGCATATAATGAGGCGCACCGCGAATGAAATGTTTGAATGTTTGTTTTATCTACTAATAATAAAATGAGACTCCGATATAAGATAACTGTCTATTTTTTATTATATCAATTAATGCCTCGACAATTCGCCAGAATAGGCTTATTATTATAGCCAGAATGAGACAAAATGATAGCTCATTTATTTCATGATCTTCTGCTCTTCTTTTCGCTTTTATTTTAAGCCCAAATTCGACAGCGATGAGCGCTGAGGCCATAAAAGAGATAATATGATAGTCATGACCGTAGAGAACTACCTGGAAATGCTAATTTTATCAGAAAATGATGTACTTCTGATAAAATGATGAAGGATTCGCGAAAGTTGATATCGGAATATACATATTTTTCAAGGAATCATAATTTTCAATTTTTCGAGGATCCTCCAACGCGCAAAAGACTCTTTGAACGACCGCAACATGCATATTAATATATAGACCTATTATATATCTGTTGGATATGTCCAATGTGTCGTGTCTGAAGTAACATAAGTATACGTAGGTATGTACAGAAAAAGAACCCGTGCGCCGTCGCCAGGTGAGAGCGACTGCGCGCGGGAGACTATCGGAGTCCCCAGCTTAGTCTGACTATACGCGAATTAGTTTGTCCGGGTTCTAGGGTAGCCCAAGGAAGCAAGCACGTAGTTGTATACCATCTCCGTGAGTAATAAAATGCGGCTGTCGTAGTAGTAGCCGCGTTTAGATTGCCCGAAAATTTATCAATGAGAATATCCCAGCTTGGCGTTTCCTCGGAGCGCGAATACTACAAGCTCACATGCCTTTGTTTTTCTTGAGATTGAAGAAGCGTCGATTAGTATCAAAGTGCCGATACAGGTGCTTATAGACGCTCGCAAAGATCTAGTGAACAAAAAAATAAATAAAAAGAGAAGGAAAAAAATTAAAGTAAATTCAAAATGCAAAAAACGTCGATAACGAAAACCACGAGGAACCCAGAGGATCAATTGTGAGTAGAGAATGAGTTTGTTTAAGAATTATAATCGAGATGCTCCACCGCGGGCTTATTTCAGTTCGGATTTTTGGTTTTATTTGTACAAGGTGTAGTCAGAGTATGTAGACGTCTTTAGTAGAGTCGATCAGCAAACAACAAAGTTTTACGATGATGTTTTAAGTCGCGGACTCAATTATATGTTTATTCAAATAAGCCGCTTTAGCTGTTAACATAATGTATATCTCAAATGCCCGCCTAATATATTAAGCCTTCCCGCGTCGAATGTCGACCAATTTTTTGAACTTCGGCAATCTGAAGTCTCCGAAAATAAAAATCGACACGTAACTACTCCATTAGATTGAAAATCCATTTAATCACCTTCAAGTTATGATACTGCCTCAAAAAATGCATCCGAGATATTCAGATCCTACCAATAAATGAACCAATATATCTTCTATATAGTGGCATCAATCGTAGCATCGATAAGTTACGAAGTTATGGATATATGGACAAGATATAAATTTTTTCAAGTACCATAAAAATACGCTGCTCGGTATTTTGTAATTATATTAGTGAAAAAAAAAGGCCGCGATATAGAACAGATATTTTATTAGTCTATTTGTTGGAGATCTCTTGTGCAAGAACTGAGACTTGTCTTTAGGACCTGCATGAGCGGTACTTGTCGTTACCTTTACAATTAACGAAGAATCAAAAGTCCTGACTGTTATGGATACAAGTTTCGAATGATTTCTAGTTACGGTTTTTATATTCCGAACAGAAACCTGCAGAGACTAAAATAATATCTCTTTTAGTTACGTCAGTTGGTCTTGTTTTCATAAATATGACAATTAGCATGTAATTTGCACGTGCGTTTACACCGTCTACCGATGCTTTTCTAACTTGGAAATCTGTGTCTGTTATAAAGCCGAGATAACTATACATATTTCAATTAGATTCTAGATTATTTGCTCAGTAAAACCGAATGATTTTATCTATTATTTACAAAATAATGTGTCCGGCAAAAACGTTCCGTTTATTTTACTAGTTGGGGATTTTCTACTATCTTTATTGCCCCAAACACGGCAGCGGAATCCTCTTCATAAAACACGACTGTGCAATAGATTTACAGTCTTGATTTTTGACCAAATTTATTTTTCACCAGTACCTATAGTAAAGGTATATATTATATTTTCAAGGAATTGAATTAACACCGTTTACGCAACTTGACTCGTTGATTATAATTAAATTTGCGTAGACTTTGGCCATTAGCATGTCACCGTCAAAATTGTTTTTTGAAAACTCTGAAACACGTCCTCTCTCTTACAACGAAATAAATCAAGTCTTGAATTCATTGTATAATTTCTTCAACTGTATACACACAAAATGATGCTCTGCAACGTTATCAGGGCAAAGTTTAAACGACCTGATTTCATTCAAAACCATTACTAAACTTATCTTAAACATCTGTTATCACGAATCGCGTAAATTGAATGAAACATTTTTCGGATCTTTAATGTAACAGTCATAGTAGCAAACGAATTAATTAGATTGAACATCGAAATCACTCTATTCATCATCCTTCTCACGTTTCTCGTTACAGGTTTCGTATTTCAGATCTTAAACTGTTTACATATAGTATATAACAGGTACACAGTTACGTGACGTGGGTATTTCTAAGACAGAATAAAAAATATTGATTCTTTTAGACTGTGAAATTGAACCTATGAACTTTGGGCTAGAATTCTTATAAGTAGAGATTTGTCCAAACATTTGAACCTGCATATAGAATTTGTCCGGCCATATTAATACTTTTGATTACATTATCTAGGTGGATTTAACAATTATATTCACACGTGAATTCGGGTATCATAGTCGGCAGTTCCGCAGCCTATATTGTAAAAGCATGATAAAGATTAGATAAGGTTGCTATTTGCATGAGCTATAGTTCCCATACGTGCATCGTTCCATGTTTACTATTCGTTATTATGCAAAGTATCGCTTTACAATAACTATACCTTCGCCGACTAGACATCGGTATAATAATATACAAATATATGTGACGGAGTGACTGAACCTGGTTTACATTGATGTAAAAGATTCCAATTCTCTGGACAAACCATCTGATAAATAATTAACTGAATCTGTCGGACGATCTTGAAGAAATGAATCGTCGATTTAGGAGCGCAAAATTTGTCTTGTACCTTTTTTCCTCAAGAGAAATCATTAACTTTGAGATTTCAAGTATTATCTAATCATCGACGAATCGATCTGCGCAAATTTTGAATTTTTATTGATATTTCGTGTCAAATGAAAATTTGAGAATATCGGGAAATTTGAGGGAACCAGTTGAATAATTTTCGGTTGAATTGATTATAAAACTCTCTGACTATGCATAACGCGTTAAATTGTCAATACGCCAGTATCTGTGTAATTAGACCTTGAAAAAAAGAAGGAACTTGGTAATGATCATGCTTCTCTCTAAAAATAGCAGGAATTAACATACCTATATCGGTATAAAAGATTGATGAGTAATCAGTACACTCTAAACAGGAGGTGAATTCGGTCAATGTCAATTTCTCTGAAATTTCAAGTGGCAATCAAACAATGTGACATATGCCTTGATACGGCATTAAACACGCGTAAATTGATTTTATCGCATGTGTTTGACCAATTTTGGAAGCACTCAGCTTTTCGTATCTCAAATTAACGAACGAAAATAATTTTCGGTTATTATCGTTCTTTTCTGGGACCGTGCTCATGTACAATACTCCGGAAGTATTCCAAAGTTCAATATTTGGTTCTCGTTATGAAATAAAATGTGTTGAAACATCTGTCAGTTTCAAGTAAACGCATCGTCTTCAATTTTCACACCTGATATTTAAACGATGAGACCGAGTAGCTGTCTGAATATCCATTTACCGCAAACTTGCGAAACCCTTATCAGTTTTTAACCAGATTTGTTGAATTTTATCATTAAAATTGTGCGCTTTCCTCAGATTACGAATCCTCGTTCTTCTGATGCTGATTGGACCAGGATATAGCAGACATCCTTGTGATCCATATTCTGAGACGAATGATGACGATCGTGTGAATTTGCTGAGAAATTATTGCGAATTGGAAGCTCCGAGTGTTCATTTAATTTGTTCCGGTGGTCTTGATGACGAATGGAATAATGGGTGAGGCTAAAGAACTTCCGTTTTTTATGTATTTCAATGTTGACTCATTATATACCACCATTTATAAAAATTAGAATATTTCTACAATGTCTGTTTTATAAAATAAAGTCTTTTTCTCTCTGATCGCAGATCGAACACCGTGCGAATTCTAACATTGTGCAGATTGCCGGAAGAGACTTTCGACCCGGAAGCACTTTTAGCCAAGTTTCCTGCTCTCAAAAAGCTCTCGATTCTTGAAAGCAACTTGACTCATTTAGCCACTGCATTTCCAAGCACCGCTAAAGACCTTCAAGTGAGTCGATAAATTATTGATAAACTTCTTTTTTCTCTCTCTCTCTCTCTCTCGGTACTTAAAGTAACAAACATTTTCCGTAAAAATTACATTAACATATCAAACGAAAAACTATTGACTTTGACTTTAGAACGTGACATTCAACGGGACGAAATTAGAAGATCTTCTCGAAGACGCTTTTTCAAAGTTGCCAGTCCTCAGTGTCTTGGATCTGAGAAACAACGTCTTATCAGTAATAAATCCGTCAGGACTCGCAGGACCTTCTCTGCAAGCCGTTTACTTATCTGGTGAATTATTCTTCGAAGATGATGATTTCTTTTCGTTGTATTCTTATGCACGAAGACTTTTGAAAGAAAATTTCTAAATCCATGATTCGCAATTTTCCGTATGATTAAACAAATGTCCTTAAACTTTTGGGATAATTACAGGCAACCCTTGGCAATGTGTTTCCGAAATGTCGTGGATATTAAACTCGACCAGCGACCCGGTCGCGAGTCGCATCGTAGATAGGGATAAATTGATCTGTTCAGTCCTGAACTACGATCGACCCCTGATCCCAGTTGTAAAAGTAATTGTGGTGAGTTCATCCCTAAAAAAAAAAAAAAAAAAAATCAAAAAATAAACTAAATAAGATCTGTCGAAGACTACAAGAAAAATTATCGCTTAACAGGACCTTCGCGAACAATGTTTGCAAACTGAACGATGTAGCTGCAAATTATCATACGTGGGTCGAAGTCCAGGAGCAACTCGATGGGAATTGATGGTATTTGTTACGGTAAACTGTAGCTCTAGGAATTTCACCGAGATGCCAAAATTTTTACCAAAATATACGACTACTCTATATTTGTCGAAAAATCAGGTTTGTTTCATCTTTATTAGCGATTATTTGTATACCTCGAGTCTTTTGTATAAATTTAGGCAATATACGTTACGCGGGTTTTATTTTTGATCTTTGGAAAAATTTGTTTTCACTGAATAAAAATATGGAGCGAAGCCAAGATATTGTTAATGGTCGATGGCTCCTCGCCATTTTCAATGGTATCCGGCAATCAAAATTTAAGAGAGTAATATTCGTGCGGTATAAATAAATCTTAACCACGATATGTGGCAAAAAGTGAAAAGTTTTTGAAAATTAAATAATAATAAATAAAAAATTAAGATTGGATTTTATGAAGTGAATACGTGAAAATTTATCAGCGTTTATCTTGGTCTAGAAAAACAGTCCAACTATTATCTTAGGGAAGCTTTTCATTTACACAAAAGCTTATTTTTGTAGGTGGTTTGTATCCTACAATTTTTACGATCTGTGGAAGAGCACGTTTGAGAGATTTAAACATTTACTCAACTTTTCTCACCCTAGTATCAAAGTGCCTCGAGTCCTAGAAGCTTGTGACCAAAAATAACCAAAATAAAAATTACTGGACACATTTTATTGACGCATATACATATTTTTGACAGATTCATGACTTATCTCCACTGAAAACGAATCCCGTTTACAAAAGAGTACAAGACGTCTATCTAGACGAGAACGAGGTAGAATCAATAGCTATTCTCGAAGGCTCTGCTTGGCTCGATCAATTCCGAGCTATAAGTCTGCGGGGAAATCGATTGACAGATGTTGGTATCAAAGCCTAAAGATCCTGACATTTTTTTCGGTTATTATATTAAAATATATTTTTAGCTACCACCTTACGCACTTGAAAATGCCCTGCAACAAAATCACGGTGCTGCAAGTGTGTTTTTGGGAAAAAATCCGTGGCGATGCGATTGTAGTTTTACGCCAGGATTCCAAGTGAGTTATTCGTAATTTTATGAGAATAAGAGGCATCGTTTTCTTGCGAAATTTAATTACACTAAGTGATAAATGAATTTTCAGGAATTGTTAAGGAAACACACGAGTCTGTTCAAGGATATGCGCGATATAACGTGTGCCAAAGTTGAGAATGATGAAAACTCCGAAAAACAGGTATTATATCTCATATCTCATTCCTTGGATTGAATTCAGTCTAAAGATAGAATCTCTCTTTAATAAATAGAATATACATAATAAAACAGAACATGCAAAATATGTTATTCGTACGATCGACATGTGTGCTGAAAAGATCACTCGAGACGTATTCTTCACTCGTGTATTTAATCAGCTGTATTTTTTTCTAGACGTTTGAAAGCGTATTAAATATCTACATAATAATTCCATACTTTAGTACCAGCTCGGAGCTTAACTCCAGACGAAAACAGTAATCATTTTAATTACCCTTCTACATGTTGCGTTGATAGATATGTTAAGAACGTATGACTAAGAAAAATCGGTTTCTTATTTCCTTGTCAGCTGATTGAATTTTTCTTTTATTTATCGATCACAGCTGTTAAATTTTCCCATGTGTATCTCAGATCATACATTTAACGAGGACAGCGATTTGCACGATACCAGGTGACTGGATACAGCCTTTGGACGTCCTCAACGCGGTCTTAGCTTTCTTGATTTTTTTCATATTCGGAAAGCTTCTCTACGACTACTGGACCTTTAAGAGGACCGGAAAGCTGCCTTGGATCGTAGCCAAGATACCTTGAGTTACCTGATAACTTGAACTTTTGTATTTATGACATAAGTAAATAATTTTGTAAATAATTATGAACCATACTTGAACATTTTCGTACTAAATAATATATTTCTGTCAATTGTTTGCCACAGAAATTTCTACCCACTTCATTAACAAAAACCCAAAAGCTGATTATTCATTACGAATTTAAGACTAACGGGGGAAAAGTCTCTGCATTTAATGACCGGCGTTTAGATTCTCGTGATAATTATGCAGGAGTTTATCAGCCGCGACTCTCTTGGCGACTAGAACTCTGATTCCATACCCTGGGGGTGAGAAAAAGGGATTTTTGTTACTATTGATCGTAAAGAGAACCCGCGGGGTCAGTCGAGAATTACGATTCATAAAGCGTCCCGACGCTGGTCATTTAGATAATATTTATCTACCCATGTCGCATTCTGACAAGTGTAAGCTAGGGTGAGTGTGAACTGGCGTTTATAATAAATCAATAAAATAACTAACCCGATGTGGTGATGCCCAGTGCGCCGCATTTCACTGTGTATCGATTTCCGACAATGCTTGAGTCCTGGTGTACCGTGTAGACAGGTTCCGGGGCGTTTAGCTCCATGCACATCTTGTACAATTTTCTCACCGCCGTTTCGCACTCGCCCCCATTACCCAGGCTAATAATTTCCTCGATTCTAAGGGTAGAAGAAACGAGAGGATATACCTACACGCATAGTCCCGTGGGAGTAAAACCTGGGTTTCTTTAACTCACTGTTTCCTACTGAACGGTGTTAAATCCCCTATATTTTCACCGTCGATTTGTCTTCCGGCTAAACAACGCAGGAGTTTACCAGCTGCATCTTTTTTCGCGGTTTTTTTTGACTGGGCACAAGCTTCGACTAAAAATCAACGATTTTCAATATGCCAAAAAATAAACCGTGGAAGATACTACATATGCATATACGCACACGCAAAACCGCCGAAACAACACTTCACAACCGCGTTCTTATTATAGCTGCAACTCGGACTCTGGTTTTTGTATTCAACAACGATTCCGCAAATCTTTGAATATTCGTCAAGGATTTCAACTGGCGAACGGGGTCCCACCCCTGGTGTAGCCGTTGCCTCGTCTCCGTTACCCTGAATCGAATTATCAGTCGATCAGCGTACCTTAAGCTTCTTAGACAGAAAACAAAAAAACAAAAAAAACAAATCTGCCGTTTACCTGGACTTCATTAAATTTCTCTTCTACTGTCTCCGAAATAGTTTCGCTTCTTTCGTTCGGTCCTTCGACATCCCTGCTGATATTACCGGACGAATTTATCCTCCGATTTCCAAGTTCGTTAAGACTTCTTTCCGAAGATTCGATTTCACGGTTTTTTGAAACGTCGATGCCATCGGCTGCGATAAAAATATCGAGAAAATATCTCTATGATTGATTCGGTGGGTTAAATTTCTCAGTCTTGTTCTACCTATGAAAGGCTCGAGGTGGTTAACCGCTTCCCGTATTCCCTCGGTTTTTTCAACCGATTTCGTAGTGTCGACAACTTTTGAGGCCGTGGAAATAGTGCCGGCAAATCTCTGCGTCAGTTCTTCTTTCTTGCCGATTAAACTTAGTCTTTTCATCTGCTGGATCGGTCCGATTTTAACAGCGTTTAGTCTTCTCGCGTGCTCGCTCACGCTGTCTTCTTACGAATGGATAACGAGATTAAAATAAATAAAATAAATTAAATATCAGATTTTACGCCCGGGTTTAACAACTCAGCCCTCTGCATTGACAATGAACTTGGACAATGAAATGACACGCTTTAGTGTATACATCAAGTCGGTAATGAAACTGATCTCTGTAGGTGTATTTGTGAAGGTGGTGGATGGTCTAGTTTAGTTCTAAACTAGACGCTAAATTCTGAAGCACATAAATCATGGAAAGGATCGCTATATCCGAGGGACTGATCTCCACGGTAAACTCTGCGAGGAACGTAACTATAAATTTGTACTTACGAATTTTTTATAACCACTACGGTATGCGATAGAGATAGCGGGTTATTTCGAGATAGATGTAAAGGTCGAACTCGTAACTTAATATGTACTGGAATTTAAAGCCTGTATCGAACTCCAGGTTCCAGAGATTCGCGTTTAATTTAATCAAGGAAATCGTGAGGGAGTCGCTTGAGATTGAGAGCAATGAAAAATTTCACACGTTTTCGAAGTGTCATATCAGTGAGAAAAAAAGGACCACCTTTAGTTTCGACATCTTTTGAAGGACTTTCCCCCGATTCAAGGTTCTCCGAATGTCTCGTTTGATCGGGAGCTACATTTTCTCCCACAACCTTTCCCCAGGCTTCCAGACTCGATGATTTTCCTACTTCTTGCTCTGGGTTTCGGGGCATTGGATTACAACAAAAAAACTGTTACGAAAAGATGGATAAACCAGAAAAACTCTGCCGATATAAATATTTGAACAACTCCGGGGTACCTTCGAGTAATTTTTTCACCGGTGTTTGACTTTCGGTTAAATTTACGATGGAGGAAACAGGCGATTTCGTGCCTTGTTCTCGGCCAAGGTTGACTTTAATTTCCAACTCCTGTCCGGGAAAACTCTTGGAGTTAGATTCGTAGATTGACGACGAATTCACGTCAAGAGAACAGGCTTCCTCCCCGGCCTTTAATACCTCCGAAGATTCGACTTCGACCGATTTCCCTTCCTGATAATCGTTGGATATTTTATCCGACAACGAGCGAGTCGCGATCGAGACGATTTCCGGTGTCTAAATTATTCACCGTGGTTAATTAAAGAATGACTAAAATTCTTATGTGGATTGAGCAAACCAGAAACTCGCCATATTCTCGTCAGAAGCTAGTCTAGAATCCTGTTCCGATATCATTGAGATCTCAGTCGACTCTTCGACGTGGCATGGGCCCATTAACTCATCCTCCGAATCGGCGATTTGAAAGGAACTCGATCTCTCTACGGTGTGAAAACGATACGTGTGCCATAAATTTGCGTAAAAATTTTCTACACATATTTATACCCAGAACGTGAGTGTAGGGAGATCGCAGCTGCTGTAAAAGGCCTTCAGCCCTTTCGATGACCGTTTCCATTTGGCATAGAAGGGGTGCAGCGTTTGGGTACCTCTTTAAAATCAGGTCCCAGGTAACATCGGCGTCTTCCTCGCCCTGGAGGGACTTCGGAGGTGGTAATTTCTGGCAGGTTGATACATCGCGTGTTTTCTTGAACTCCGACATTCGAGATGTGACAATTCCCAATCGGTTATACGTGTTAAAAATTCACATTTTTAACAAACGTCAAAATTCTGTCATTATAAATAGAGCGAGCGAAAGAAGTGAAAAACGATTTGAATAGGAGAGAATATCGAGTTCTATCGTCGTCATTTATTACACTGATAATTCCTGAATTATGAAATGATTATATCCGGTTGAACAATTGACAAATCCAAAACTTGACCCTAAGGATATTCTAATGACCCATGTTTCGTGTTTTGGTGAAGCTATTTACTCGTTCAGGTGTATATACATAGGTCGGAGGGTAATCCACTGGGAAAACCTCAATTAAGGAAAAGCGACTGATATTGCTTGCTAAATTAGGTATAAAACAAGGTGGTGGATGTAAATCACGAAGGAAGCAAAGGTAAATCAGAGGTTAACGTAGTGGGTGAAATATATTTATGGTTGAAGTTTTAATGAGTGAATTTCTGCAGGTTGATTAAAGTAATATTATGTAAACCCCGTAGTCTATACTATAGAGTTTACATACCATATACTATATGTATACATGTGTGAAAAAAAGATCGTTATTTAACTTGTTAATATTTTATTAAAATTATAAACACAAGATTACAATATTATGCAACATGTATGGTATGCTTAGATTAGAAATGTCGTTGAATCAAGGCCTCTTTGATTCAAATTCACACCTCTCACATATCGAGCTTATCTAATCGTAAGTGAGCCGTCGTTTTTATCATTTTTATATACCTATAGTTTATACTTACGTCGTTAATATGCATTGTTGTAAATTGCAATGCACGTTATATTCAGATGTACAGATTTTCATATTTCATTAATAAGAGTCACGTATGTTTTACAGTTATGCCTCGGTGAAAGAATCGAGTCAATTATAAGCTACGTTATTTGAATATTCATTACCTTCAATTAATTATGAATAAATGACGGCTTACCAAGATAAAAATTATATGGAAAATCAATAATCATTAATCAATACATAATTATATCAATCTATTCACAATTCTTAAACCGAGACTAGTCGTCGAACCTTAAACATATCAATATAATCGTTCGATCGATTATACATATCCTGTGCTTTTGAATAAAATATACAATCGTACATCTAATGTAAAACATCCGCATTTTATTACAAGATTACTATCACTAGGGTGTAGGTATCAAATGAAATTCTCAATTTTCTCGTTGATACAGTACAACGATTATAATTCTATGTGACTGGCTAACGTCTGCATTGTCTGTTAATCTCTTGTGCATATAACTGATCGTTACTTTACAAAACCAGCTGCCTCTTTACAATTTTCATATTACAATGAAGAGCAAGCTCGTTTAGTACTCTTTCAACAATTCACCTCGTTTAATATCCGCACTGTGCAATTTTTTTTCCCTCTTATATTATTACCCCGCGAACTGAATAATTAATCTAAAATATAATACCGCGCTTGCAACGTAAAATATATACAATGCATATATATAAATAATATGTATAAGGTAAATTCGCCTACCATTTACAATTTTGCCAATTAATTAAAAACAGTTTAATTATATTACATAGTTCAGGTATGTAAACGTATAACAACGGGCAATTTTCTCATATTTTCATTTCCACGGTAATTTATTGAAACAAAACAAAAACCAAACGATAAAAACTAATTAGCTTTGCTACAATTAATTCAAATATGCTCATTGATCAACTAATATACTCGCTTCGTTACTCGCGGATTATCCCTACGCTAATTTATAGTTTTTCGGTTAAGCAACTAAAATATTATCATATAACTTTCCTTTCCCTAGTTTATTATTATTTACAATTTTCATCATAAGTGCCGTTTAATCACTTCCTCTTCTAATAACTGCGACCTGCAGGAAGATCGGGCTAATTCCTCGATCCTTTGATAATCACTGATTATTTTTCTCCCTTTTTCTTTCTCTCGCTCTCTCTATCATCGATAAATATTCTCCGATTATTCGGCTCTTTAATTATTCAATTAATTATTGAACAGACACAATGTTATACACACAGTTCTGTGTCAACTCTCGTTGTCTATGTCACCGTAACCCAAATACCAAATATATATATATATCCAGTCATTCAATCTGCCGAACGATAATTATAGTAATGGGTCTTCTCTATACGTATGTAATATAATATATTTTACATAAATATAGCGACGACTTCAAATTTCCGATATTACAAGAACCCTTCTTCGTCAGGTGGTTATATACCTACGTTTCAATCCACTCTCTTCTAATAAATTTCTGAACCACTTAGCGAATGAATGCAGGTTATCTATATCGCTATTTTAATATGCGTTCGATTTTCGTTATATAGAGCGTAGAGTTGCTACTACTATCCTTCCTTATGCATATTTCTGGCATATATATCCCGATGATTAAAAATAAAAATTATGTAAAAGACTTGCGGTGTATATATATACCGTGAGTCGTAACTCGTACGCGAACGTCCTATGAAGTCGGTGTGAAGTGAAAGATAATTTCAGATCAAACTATATACAGAATCTCCGACTTAAGATCGAATATCTCGTTAATCAGGTAATTTATTCGTTGAATTCGGTATACGTTTGTATAAAAATCGTTTTATTGCAATAGAGCGAGGTACGAACAAAGTACTTGTGGTAAAACGATACTGATTCAATTAATAGCTTCTTTATTGCTCATACCTTTTTATTGTTCAATCCCCGTTCAGACAGACTCGGTTTTAACACCTATACATATATTTATATGTATATATGTATATATGCATATAGTTGTAACATTTCATTCTTTGAGCAATACGAGTTCTAACCGTAGTAATAATTCTGAGTGCCTCTCAATTTAGCGATTACTTTTCAAGATAGGTATAGGAGTGAGAAAAATTAGGCCGATAATAATTATACGTAGGTATATATATGTAGTTACATACATATACCAATTAGCAAAAGAAATTCTCGTCGTTAATCGCGTTGCTAAAATATCTATAGTTATTCCGATTTAAATAATACCTATATAGGGTCTTTCCTTTCATTTATAGATCGAATTTCATTATTCGTTCCCTTCGATTTCTTTATTTTTTTTTTAATCGGATTGTTGATACGCTTACATCTATCACAGCATACGGACAGATATACATATTTTACCATACAGTGGCATCAATTTTAAATAATTATAATAAACGACTAATTTCCACGTATTATTCATACTATATGTACTGACTCATTGGAAAAAGTAAAGTTCAATTAAAAGGACTCAAGAAAATCGAGAAATAAACTCGTAGAAAAATCGAGAAAATCGCGTTTATCGATTAAACCGCTGTATGATAATCTGCAATTGCATATTAACGTATTACTGTGCGACTCTACTATAATATATATAGTTAAAGCATTGTATACAGTATTACGTCCTGTTACGTACTATGATCGATTATTTTATTACGTATATATTATACGTATATACATATATATATATATATTAATATATATATATATATATATGTAGGTATAAGTAATATGTGTGTGTGTGTGTGTGTGTATTATTAAGTCTAATTTGCTCGTGTATTTTTTTTTTGCAAATTTTTTTCTCCATTTTTTTCGTTATTTATTTGGCACGTGGTATATATATATATATATATATTATTTCCCAAATCGTGCAGCGCATTATTCGTCTAGATATATTAACATAAGTAGGTACTCGTTCATTCGTTTTGCAATTTCACTGGCAGATTAAGTTAGATAATTAATTTCTGTGCCGCGATATTATCGATAAAAATTTGTTTATAAATAATTACGCAAATAGAAGAAAAAATGAAAATAAAATAAAATAAAAAAACGAATTTCGAAGCGATCTCTCGCGCGATATAGATGAATTTATAATTAAAAACCGAATTTTTTTTTTTTCCCGCATATATTGTATTAATAATTTTATTATTTTATTCCGCATAGATTGGGCTCGATAATTAATTACTCTATTATAGTTGTTACAATTATTCTATTATTCGTATGCAATATACCGCAAGTGGAGACCCTAACGTCGTATAAAAATGAATGAAAACCTATCGATCATCACATCGTCACACGGTTGTTTCAACGTTCGATACAACGACAGCCTGCTGTCAACAAATACTATCCTTACCGTAATTGTCGAGGAACATTTCCTGCGGTGTGGCTAAATAACGATTGCTCAATCTACTACCGGTAATACCGTTGTTTGGATGGGTGGTGTGATTAACGTGTAAATTATTCACATTTATGGCTACATTTTTCTTCTTCTTTCTCGCCTTGTGACGATACAAACAGTACTTCAAACACCCTGTGGCGAGAAGTAAGATAGCAAAAATACCCAATGCTCCAGCACCTACGGCTACGTATAGTAAAGTGACTCCGAAACGATACGAACAGTTACCTTCTTCCTCGTCAAATCCTGAAGGACAATGACGGACCCCGTCGCACCAAAGAGCCACGTTTATACAGGCCTGGATTTCCGGGCATCTGGAAAATAAACAGACAAGAAAATTATAGGTAGGGTTAAAGACTTTCTAAAGTAAAAAATGAAAAAAAAAAAAAAAATCAAAAAGGGAAGGATGAAAGTTCTCCTAATCCAAGTGTAGAGTTTAAGCCACTGAACTTCTTCTTCTTCTTCTTCTTTCTTCTTCTTCTTCTTCTTCTTCTTCTTGTTCTTCTTCTTCTTCTTCTTCTTAGTTTTATATAGTATAAAAGACCGGAGTAAATATAAAGTTGAATTTTATCGTTACAGGCCATTTTAGAAAAGGCGGTAATTTCTAAAGGGGATAATGTCACACTAGCCTTGTTCCGCACGAGTCGAATTATGGGCAGCCATAAAGGTAGACTATTAGCTCGAAAGTGTGACCATTAAAACTTTTTCTCAAACTCTTTGTCCTTTTCTCTTTTTCCTCTATAGAATTATCTGTCCGGGATCAGCCAATTCGAGTTTATAAACTCGCTGCTCTATTTCAACCCGAAAGTGTGTAAAAAGGATTCAACCAAAAAAATTTCTCACCTGTACAGACAATCGTGGACCGGAGACATGGCGAAGGAACTAGACGTAATCGCGATCGGGGCTCTCTTCGATATCGCCATCCATGTAACAGCGTAGAATCCCGGTTCCCTTTGGAGAAATTCGACGACAAAGCTCCTCGAGTGTTGGAGAATTTGAATCGAGCTATTTGTAAGACTGTAATTCCACCCCTCGGAGAAAAAATCAACAGTTTTTGTGCTGTCGGATCCTCCCTCGGGACAAATGACACTTCTTTCTCTGGTATTAGCGGCCGTATATACGACAATTCTGTTCAGAGTACTGCAATCCGATACTGAGTCCGGGCCAATACTGTACCCGGTTGTTCTAAGGTACAAAAAATTCATCTGAGAATCCTCCGGCTCGATTAGCCAGGGCTCGTTTACGCACTGTGCCGATGCTGAGTCTTCGTTATTCGAGGGTATCTCGTCCGCAGGGTTTGGGTTTAAAGAATTAATCGCGTTGCTACGAGGAAGAGGATTCCTTAGGGATATTTCACCGCTTGTACCACGCAGACGACGTTCCTCGAGTCTAGTTGCGCAGGTTTGTTCATTCGCCAGTTCTGAATGATCGACGAACTGGAATCTAGCCTCGAAGAAAAAGTTCCTGTAATCCTGAGTAATGTTCATACGGGTAACGCGGAACCGCACTTCAACCACTGACGATGTCAATGTTCTAACACTAATTTTATCACTTATATTTGAGCATATACAATCGCGAATCAGGTTTACACCCGACCACGGATACTCGGACACTGATAGTTCGGAAAGCCCGTATTTTTCGGACCTGTAATCACACCCCCAACGTCCGATTAACGGATCGATGTAAGAACTGCACTGTCTATCGCCGAAAGAGGCTGTTGCTATTGTGAGTTGTACGCGTTGGTCACTTTCAGCCTCTAGTCTGTATATGCAGCTGAGATTCTGCGCCCCGCCACGTCCGTAGAAAAATACGCTTTTTGGTGAATTGAATTTACCCGCCTTGACCAAAGACGATTTGAACACCTCGTTGCAGGACATTGACTCGTGAACTGGTACACCACCCTCGGTATTTGCGTGGACGAATTCGTAACGCAGTACGAAGCTGATTGGGTAAAGAGCACTTCCTTGACGCAGGATGTGCTCGAGGGTCAAATCTCTGCCTGTCGATACGTAACTTTCGGCCAAAGTGCACGGGCGAGTATGACGACTGCTGTTTCGCAGGAGACTGTGATCACAGAGTCGGGGTATATCGTCCTTGCAGAATTCACCCATCAGAGAAACGTTCTGGAAAATAAATCAGAGATGCGAGATTATAAAGACGAATGGAAAATATTCTGTGACATAGAACAAGTAAGGGACAATTTTCGTCGTACCTTTGCAGATGATTGTTTGTCCGATGAATAAGCTCCGTCCCATATTTGAAGCCTGGTATTACACTCGGCTGCAGTGTCAATACTGGCTGCAGGATCCGAGCTTGCAGCGTAATACTTGACGAATGATATCCAAACGATCTCGCTAGCTTTTCCTTGGAAATGATAACGGCAGGTTGTGTTAGGCGGTAGAGAATGTCGCGGATTTTCAAGGACTCCGGATGCTGTCTCGTACCCGGAGATGTAAAAATCACAGTTGTTGTTCTCCTTGACAAAACTGCGGGATTTTTCATCGACGAAGAGTACCTGCGGTCCATAAATCGTGAATTAAGATTCTAAAAAGTGCGGAAGAAAATATTCTAGAATTTAATCCTCCCCTCAAACCGACCTGGACTTCCAGCTCGAAGCCGGGTAAGAAGCTCAAAGGAACTGGATGAAAGGGATTGTCGTACGGCGAGGTGTGAAATTCAAGTAGCATAGTGTTGTGGCTGCTCACTATGTCGGGTACAGCATCGCCTCCGCAAAGACGGACCAGAACTCTATCCGAGGTTGATCCACCGTCATATACAGTTAAGTAATCTTGTACTACGTTACACTGGTCCCACACCCTGAAATAATGAAGAAAGGGTGGGCGGGACGATTAGTGTAATTAATTATAACAGCGAGGACTATTCGTCTTCCGAGCTTTTATGTGGATTTACAGTGATTGGAGATAGAGACGGAACAGCTGTTGAGAATTTTTTATTTTTCATCATATTGTGTAAAGCTGCACTGCAGCAGCAGCGTAAAATGAGAAGATGAAAGCAAAGAGAGAGAAATGAAGAAAAAAGATGTACCTATACTGCAGTCGGTTTTATGAAGGGACATAAAATCCCCGAGAGAGAGGCTTGACAAGCCGGAACTTATTCCCCCGCAGCAGCATCCGTTGTACATTTATTACAAAGATATAAACTTGAATATAGTATATAGTTACCTTAATATCCGCTGACTCCGATCGTATTTGACAATTTGATCCTTGATGTGGATTTTATGACTATTACGTTGGCTGACGGCTAGAAGAGCTCGATGACCCGGCGGTGCTTGCATTTGTTCAACCCTGTAGTAGCAGGTCACATTTCTTGGATAAACACCGGGGTAATTTGGAGACTGAAGACGACAGGCTCGGGTATCGCACCGCGTCAAAACGCGGTCACAATATGTTCCGTTAACCAAATCTCCTCTCCACGTTGCCATGCTACTGTTACCGTAACGCAAGTGGGCCTCGCTCTTTCGCAAAAATTTGTAAGACAATTTGAAATCGAAGTTGTACCCTACACCCTGAGAACAAAGAACGCAATGATTTCACCCTCGTTCTTAAAACGAGATTTCATTTCATTAGGACATCGTGAAATGATGTTCTTTAAGAATTACCTGCTCAGAAAGACGAGAAAGAAACAGGGTGAGATTGATGGATGGTGTTTCGCTGTAGTATACGGTATATCCCCAAGCACTACCGCACCATTGACCACCGGTAGGTGGTCTTCCGGTTTCACGGATGGTCATGTAACCGTCAGGACATCCCTCGGACGTGAAGGACAAAAATCGACCGACAGTGAAAGTGTCGAATGTCAGCTAAACGGAAGAGTATGAAGCGTTTATTATCTCATTTTCCAATATTTCTCTCGCGATTTTTCATCCTTTTAGATAATTACCTGGACCAGATCCCCCAGGTCACTTCCGGCCGCGGTAAAGTTCAAGTTGCATAAAAATGGCAACCGATCTTCCCGCGGTCGGCGAACTTCTACTACGTAAGTCCTGCCGACATCGCCGTACAAGGTTCTATTGCAGGCTGCAGAAATATTTTCGTATTTTAGCCAGATTCAACGATTCTTTGCGTTTCATTCTTTTTTATTTTTATTCATTTATTATGCAATCATTGGAGTGAATTTATGGATAGTAAAATGAGTGTTCGTGCGAAAACATCGATGTCTGCAAAGCGCGGTTGTAAAACCTTTTTCTAATAAGCGACTGTGTATAACTAGTTACTTTTTAATTCCTTCACGACTTTTAAAACACGAACCCTTTAAAACTCCGGAGCTCCCGAAGGGGTAGAAGGATAGAGTACGGAGTATAAGGAGTAAGAAGGAGAAGTTTCTTGGCGATACTTTTAACGAGTTGGAAAACTTGGTAAATTAATGCGGAATATTAATAGAATACCGCGAGCCTGGAGGTTTTGCCCCCCGATTTTGTATCAAGCGAAATAATTCTTGAAACACGAATTGCAATAATATTCATACATCTCCAGGTAGTATAGTTTCCCAATTAATCAATAACTCGTCATATACCTATAATATACAAATATATACTCACGAGAACAATATCTAGGCTCGTCAGATTTATCACCGCAGTCATCCTCCCCATCGCAAAATTTATCTTGTGCAACGCACTGTCCTGTATCACAGAGATATTCCGACGGTCTACAACCCGTTGATTCTGCTACCGAGACAGAAGCTGAGGTTGAGGTTGACGTCGAGGAACTAGCGGATGCTACCGACGCCCTGGTAACTACAACAGCCGCGGTAGCGGCTGTGAGCAGCAACTGCCAGCGCACCAACATCCCCCTTCACCCTAAAAGTTTTAGACACTCGATCGTGATTTATTTTATATTAATTAGTTAATTAATTCATTCATTGATTAATTAACGCTCTTTCCAGATTCATCGAAACGCCGCGGATCTAATAACAATAATAATGACAATAACCACGATAAGGTATACTAATGAGATCGAAGGTATCGCCGAAACTAATTGTCATGTATTATATGTATACAGGCTATAGAGATTATGAATTCTCTCGTTAAGTTATCTCTAGATTGTAATTACGAGTAAGGGAAGCGGGGCTCGAGTAGAGGAGGAGGATGATGTATGCTAGCTCACGGTTGGTTCTGGACATTTGGTAAAAGACAATACAGACAGAGTTAGAGGTAGGTGCAGGGATTCAATGAGAGACTGTTTATAGGTTTGCCTATCTTTCGGTAGAAGGACCGCACCGCGGTGTAACATCGTAGACGTAAAAGGGATATCAGATAGGCGAAAGACAATGCAGAGAGGTAGAGATATGAGCTCTTTGGTACATTGTGCGCTTCGTATCATTCAACCAAAGAGCTCACACATTGCTACCATTATACTATACGCATATCGCACAATGTATATATATACAGCTATCGCACCCTATACTATATATAATATACACGAATCCTTATTGCAGTCATTTTTCCCGGTAATATCATCACCCACCGTAGTTCACAAGCGTTAACAATAATAATAATAATAATAGTAATAATGGTAATAATAGTAATAATAATAATAATAATAATAACGGGGTTAATTCAAGTTAACGACGAAGGGACGTGCGAGCGAGCAGAAATTTTCAGCTACTTACTTAAAACAGCAATTTCTACTTTTTTTTTGTTGCCCTATTTTATGTTATTTTATTTCTTTCTTTCTTTTTTCTTCTCACGCTTGTGTGATGGAGTTTTCCAGGGGATAAATTACGAGGTGGAAAAATAGAACCGAGTTACGTGTGTAATTTTCTTTTCGTTTAGTTTTATTTTTTTAAGTATGTATTGCATAACGAGAAACGAATTATAGGAGAAAGAGATGGTTTTGATGTGTCATATTGGCTCGCGATATGTTCGAATCTTAAATGGAACTTTGTACCGCGGTATTGTTGCAGAAATTTTTGGAAACGAGAAAATTTTTCATTCGAAAGATTGGAAAGCGAACGAGTAAGGTAGGTGGTTCTTTTTTTCTCCAAGTTCAGTAAGACCGCAACCGTACAAGTTCGGGAAAACCTATTTATAGAAACATACCCCATCTATCCAACGTCTCGAGGTTTTCTCTCCGGCCACATTCGTACCTTTAACATTATAAACAAACAAGATTCTCGTGTAGAGGTATATATCTACTGTGCGAATACGTGCCTCGCTCAGACCCATAATATCCAATTTCCCAGGGATTGGTGAAAACAAAGAGTATCTACTTCTCCTGGGTTCAAAAGAGAGAAATATTTCCATATCCTATATAGGTATACACAATATTTCTTATCTGAAACTTATTCCATGTATAGTATTGTAATACATATATATATAAAGATATACATATAGGTATGTACACATACGTGCACGTAGTACATAAGAAAATATAAAATACATATGCGAAAAGGGGTTCAACTTGCAGCACGCAATATCGTATGCTGTGTATATGCTCTATGTCTTATGCGAATTCTACTGCAGTACCATCGAAACGTACTTATACATACATATATATATATATATATATATGAAACAAGACCTGGTGCAGTGCTCGAGTTTCAAGATATTATAAATAAACTGTGCTCTAATTTTTAGAGATTAGGATAACTCATAAATTATATATTACATTTGAGGGTGCAGCGGAAGTGATTATAATATACATATAGATATATTATTATTCACGAATCGCTAATTGCTTCGCTGCACTTATAGGTCACCGAGTAAAGACTCGTGAAATCGTGACTTACAATTAATGATAACGGATGTATAGGTACTATACGTAGATATCATAGATACCTACAAGACGTGGAGGCGAACTCGAGATATGGCGTTTCTCGTTAGAATAAATTGTCACTGTTTATACAGTCCAGGTCACTATTATAACCATCTTGAACGGCCGCTAGTACTATTCAAGTTTCATGCTGTATATAAACATTAAGATAAGCCAGTCGCCTAAGTACGAACTAAATGTTATACACGACAAAGTGCAGATCTATATGCTAATGTGCGGATGTGTCGATTTTTAAGCTGTGAGTATCGCGTATAGTTTTCGATGGGTAATTATATTGAAGGGATGTTTTCTGTCGGGAGAGGAAAAATAATGAAATAAAAAATAAGAAAAGGAGAAATTCGTTGATGATGATGATATTTCTGAAAGAGGTAATTAATCATAAAGTATAGGTATAGATATATACCTGGGTATGATTATTGATCGTATAATTTAGTATTTCGTAGTTATATAGAAAAGCGAGGAGCTTGACTGGGTTTGTTATTAACTAATTATTATGCCTTTGACGTAGTGAGATTTTCGAGTAATATGAAATTCCATTGAGAAATTTACCTCTGCAAGGTATGGTATATAAGAGAATAATAAATACCGTTTTCAAGAGATTTATCAAACAAAAGAACATCGCTAAATATGAAGATGAAAATGGAGAGAGATTTGGGTCGGATCGCTCCTTTTGACGACGGGAGAATAACACTTTAACTCTTAATCACATTGCCGCTGCCTCTTCCATGAAATAAGGAAACAGGTCCCTTCACTTCGGTCTTTTTACGCTAACGGAAGAAAGTATACATATATATATATATATATATATTTATATACACACTTATATACCGGTGTATAACTCTACGTATATATATATATATTTATATACAGTATAGCGGAGCGATCGATGCAGAGAGAAATGTACGAAGAATTTTCAGGGTAGCGACTTTATGAAAAAAAAAAAGAAAGAAAAAAGGAAGAGAGAAAATCGCTAGTTTCTTTTGAATAAATAAACTCAGCCGTGGGATACGTTTTCTTATTTTTATTTATTTTTGTATATCTTTTTCGCCCTCATTCTCCAATTACAAAAAAAAGTAAACGGGTCATAAATAAGTTCTCATGTCTCTAGATCAAAATAATTGATCGAAATTTCAAAGCTGCACAGGTGAAGTACGTAAAGAGACGATTAACTTTTTCGAAACTTACATATTTCGAATACGAAATTAGTTGAAGAAGAAAAAGAAAAAAAAAATATTGGAAATACGTTTATCAAAGAGAACAGGTACGCTGTTTGATTGGTTAATCATATTCAATCTTGGTATAGAGAGCTGAAAGCTGGACTCATTGATGTTGAGAATTTTTTTATTTTTTTTTGTTTCCCTATCAATTAATTATTGATCATATTGATTATCAATTGCGATGATTTTAAATTAGGAATAGAATAATTGTTCAGGTGTCTATAGGTAGATATCTACCCCCAGCCTATCTATCGGATAAATTCCGGTCCGCAATTAGGGTTTTAAAAAGTCCGTCAAACCACGCGAGTGCTTTTAAAAGTTTTAATAATTCGATGAACTGAATATATATATTCACCGACGACAGCAGCTGGCTGATTGCGAACCTACCCTCGGCTTATGTATCCATAAATATGTATAGGTATACGTGCAGGGTGGGCCATGATATCGTATACCCTATACACATATATATCCACGTATATCGCGAAATGAGAAACTCCTCGAATGGGGATGAAGTTATAGCAAGCCCCGGCGGTTGGAATGATGGCCTTTAATCGAGTCTCCGAGTAATTATATAACTCCCAAAGAAAAAAGAAGAAATTAACAAAAAGATAAATAAACAAGATTCTTAATTATATTCATAGCATATATTATACATAATAAAAGAAAAGAAGAAAAATCGTAAATCAATTCATTTACTACGTATAGGAGGGGAGAATATAAAATAAAAGAGGAGAACGATAAGTGATTTCTTTATTTATTTCTTGATTTATTTATATCAGTTTGTTGGTAATTCGTTAAAAGTTATAATGGCTTTTGCTATGGCATGTCTGTTTTCCTATCGATATATATATTCTAAACTTTTACCTGTACACATTAGCTGTAAGCTGTGCCGGTATAGGTTGATACGTGTATGTTATAGAAAATCGCGAACTTGAGAATTAAAAAACTCGTAGCTACAGCCGATTTTACCGGTTTTCCACTTAAAATTTAAGCCGAACATAAATTTACCTCTAACCAATAGCCGACCCTGAATATAGGTACGCTAAGCCGGGCTTCAAACAAGGCTTATAATTTAAGTGGATGTGGCATGCAGCCTGTCTAAGTGATAAAAAGTGAATTAAAACTTTTTTCAATTACCCTGCGAGTGTAAGCTTTACGCTATGCAAAATAAAGCGTGGTACCTACCTAGCGGACGACTATCGATGTATAGGTAGATAAAAGATATGAATTAATTAATATATCACTGGATTTTAAAAGATTTCCAAGGCCCTGGTCAATATTTCGTCTGTATGAAAATGGTCCATATTTAAAGGATGAAAGATAGTTTAAACCACGACTTGAAATAAACTGATCTTCAGCAGCGGGGCAGCTACCTACTTGCCGTGCCGATTGGCACAAATCACCGTCATCCATCTTTCTTGATCCCCAAACAAATTTCTTACTTCTTCTTTTCTGCCTTCAAGACGCGATCTATCCCCGGGGCGATATCTCTTCTGTTTTTATCCCATCCTATATCCCGACGCCATTTTGAACGTCCTGAAACTTTTTCGTTAAACCTTTTCACCTCACTGATTCCATGGGCTTGCAAGCACCGCATCGCACCGATCCGATCCGCGCGGTTACGTATAATTCCCTATCCAGAAAAATACCCCCGGAATATAGTACATACATGAAGTAACGGAAGAGTACATTGAACTACCCCTGCAGTACCTATATACAAGACGCTAACAATCCACGCCTCGTCTAAGTCTGGGTACATAAACATTTCATCACTCTGTTTCCAGACACAGATGAGACCGACCTAATTCTCGGTGAATTTTACCCAAAAGACAAACAGGTCTGAATAGACTAGGAGTAAAATTAGTGGAGTGTATAATTGGGGAATGATGATAATAATAATAATAATAATAATAATAATAATAATAGGTAGCAGTTTGAGGGAGACGATCTTCCGCTGCAAAATAATATGCAATTGTTCAGTTTTGTTCTATAAAATTTTGTAGAACCCTAGCGAGTAATCCTTCAAGTACATATAACAATCCACTGACTGGTTTACAATACTCGTTCGCTTACATCTGCTCGGCTGCTCCCCAGGCCGGTCTGAGCCTTGAGCAGCAACCCCACCCGGACCCCCAATACCCGATACCAAGGACTCGAAATCCCAGATCCGAATCCCAGGGGAGGTTGGCCGACTTTGAAACCGCAATGATGTAAAGTTAGTAAACTATGGAGGTAGATAAGTGTCGTTTTTTACTTTCATTCTTCAGTTCCAATTTATTACCACCCGAAGAACTTTCGCGATATCGCGATGGGGTGAAAGAAAAAAGAAAAAGTAACGCAGCTATACCTATAATTAGTTCGAATCACCTGATATTTGAAAAATCTTCAAAAACTACCTCATCCAACGATTACTTATACTCCCTGCGTTAACTGGATGAGAATATAGAAGTAGAAAGAGCATCTTGCGGGTCAGACCAGTTCGGACATCCGTAGGGATGACTTGACCGAGTTTAGCTACCCTCGAGCTGTTTCACATCCGTAGTATAAGCAAGGTGAATCTACTAGCGGGTTCTGCTCGCGCCAATAATTGATAACACTCTACAACCCCTTCGGAAAATGATCCCCCTTCCGTTCCTTTTCTTACCTTACCCTTCTTCCTTCACTTTACCCCAGTCAAGAAGAAGAGGCAGGTATCAAAAGGCGGGTTTTAGGTAGATATACACACCACCTATCTACTTTCAATATCGACAAAATATGTCAGAAACAGACGAGACCCTCTATAAAGATGCCTGTGCTATTAGGCGTACACACGATGCTGTTATCAATTTATTATACGTTATGTTATTTTCGGTGTAACCCGGATTCTAGAAGCAAAATCTGAGGAAATTAAAGGAAATGTAAAGAAAAAACACGCGAAAGATTTTCTAACAATTCTTTCACATCGGATGAATAAAAAACGCATTAGGGTATACGCAGGTGCCATATTACGTATGTAGTAGGTACAATAATATTCTCACACCACGATGAATATATAACAACCACGAGAGAAACAAATATCGATTTCGCATAAGCTTTATTACCCCATTTATCGATTTTACTATTATTCTTTGTACTCTTGTTACCGTTACATCGCCTTTGCATGATTTTATCAAAATATATGTATATCATTGTCCAGGACTGGTACATTTCAGAAATTTTATTATCATAAGGTGTTTGCATCGGTTTTGCTCAACTGCAGCATCCAGCAGACACTGATACGACCTAAAGTCTACAAAAATCGTTCCTCGAGACAAGTATATAAGCTTCGGGTAGCCGAGAGGTTTGTTTCTTACTCCCTTTTCTTTCCACGAGAGATGATACCTCAGAATCTTCAGCAATGTTGACGAACCTATCTAATCATTTATAATTTCTGATTCTTAGGGAAAATCCAGTGGTCTAATTCCTGGAATTTCTTATTATTTGGGGGGGTGGATATCGGTTCATTTATTCATTATGATTTTATTTGGTTTTCGGGATAATCGAGTCAACCGTAAAGTGCAACGATTTAATTATGTGATCATCGTTAAAAGAGATTCGGTGAATAGTAAAGCCGCGAGATTCCTACAAAAGAGCTAATAGAAGCCACCTATTCGTAAACTAGCCTTCAGAGAGCAATTCGAACTGACGAGGGTTAAGCAGCCGCGTGCTCTTAACGAACCCCTGCGCGAGTAGATTCGCACATCTACTTGTTCAGATAAATTATAGAAAGCTACGATTAAAGGAAGTCAATTTTTATTTTCCGAGGGTCCAGGTATGAAATCAGTGAATTTTTATGTGAAGATACGAAATGAATATTCCCTTTCGATTTCAGTTATTTTTTGGTTTTATTTTCTAGTATTCATCCGCCAAACGTAACATGTGCGAATCTCGAGTTTCCTTGGGATTTCGAATATCGAAAAGCTTAGTAATTTATCGCCTGCTTAAAAATCTCATCGCGATCTTGTTTCGTAAAGTAGAATTCGCGCGGTCCTGACCGCGCACAACTTTACCAGCCTGGACGGCCCCCGGACGGTAGTAGAAACCCTGAGCCGCCTAGATTTCGAGTGCCCGGGGACTGAGAAGGCGTCGCGCGCTGACGTCTGGCATACATACAACACGTATGCGTATGGTATACATACATACCTATGTATACGTGTAATACTTTTCTCTATACACAAGATGTATGTATACCGAAAGCTTAAGTGCATCCGTCTATCAATGCACTTTGAACCTAAGTCTCAGAAAAAAAAACAAAAAAAATGAATATATATATATAATTTCTTCTTAAATTATTTACTATGACTACGTAATAAATTTGTTAAAAAGTGTACAGCCTTATTATAGAAACTGTTCATTAATCGGATATTAATTAGAAAATACACCCTCAATATCTGCGCTATATAAAAGCACGATGTAATCAAAAGCTTAGACTGTCATATTTTCGGAACTAGATTTTCATGGAATTTTCAATCCAAGATAAGAACATCTACAATATAATTCTGACAGACTTACATGTCCAAGAATCAGCTCCGTTAATCAGTCCGCGTAGACACTCGAAAGCCAACAAACCGCACACCGTCTCTATATCGTCACCTGGATTTTATTAACGGAATAAAACAGTAGTTTTTCTTCTCTTTCGTCTCCTCAATTTTCTTTTGATTCTTCTTTTTGATCGGGTAAAAGAAAGGAAAAAAATTAGAAGCACGGTTTTAAGAACGAACAGTTCCGCATCGACAAAGGCTCTGCTTTCGAGACGTTATGCGATCGGTTCTCTGTCTCTTTACCCGGCATATTATCCCTTATCTTATTCTCCTTATCTCTATTTATCTCTTTTTCTATTTGACGCTTTCTATATTATTCTCTCTTTCTTTTCCTTCTTCTTCTTCTCCTTCTTCTCCTTCTTCTCCTTCTTCTTCTTCTTCTTCTTCTTCTTCTTCTTCTTCTTTAAGAGAGAGAAAAAGCGAGGAACAAGGAGCCAAGGCGGATTTTGTACGGGCGAGTTTGCAGCTCCGGCCGGGCACTGAGGCGGTCGGCTGGGCGCATGGGGTGCTTCGACAACGACGTCGGCGTCCCGGACGATGATAGTGGGGGTTGCGCAGCGCGCCCGGCCAGGTCTGTCCCGCGCCCCCAAACTCCGAAGCTCAGTCTACCCTGGCTACCCCCTCACAATCCCGAAACACCAACCCCCTCGCTCCCTTCGAAGCCCACCGAGCACCCCTGGCCGCCCCAAAAACCACCCTCAGACACCCTAGAGCCACCCTAGGGCGCCAGCCAGGTCGAGCAGCGATCAGCATCGAGCCAAACTCTCGGTTAGTTGTGTAGGTTGAGAGGTGTACCTGTTGTGTCGACGTGCCTAGACGAGAGACGACCTACGAATTGACAGGTTACTCGGATTATTCGACCGCAAGCTTATGATCCATGCGTGGATTCGTGTCGATACATATCAAGTAGAGCAGAATAGAGTAGAGTAGAGTTTCGCATTCGCCTATGAGAAATTTCTTACCACGACTTGATTAGGGGATGATCGTATACTATATATGTATATACATATATCACCGGGGGAAAAATTTATTTTTCAACCTGAAAGCCTCGTTTCCAAATTGTCAATCGATAAAAATTCTTTCTCTGTCTTTTTTACATTTATTTATAGGGATGTAAGTGTGTGTGCGTGAATAGGTATATACATAAGGAAAGCTTTCCTTTCTTTACACTATACCTCGTTATATCCGCAGCTTCTCAGGGAGCGTAGATAGGTACTGAAACGTTATTCTATGTAGCCAGGCGGTATTCCGTTTCAACAATTCCTTCCTTATTTCTTTCTTTTTTATTCCTATATTCTGAACAGTCGTACACCTACGCATGTATACCCGTACCCGAAAAAATATTGACATTCTTTTTAATAGATGTACTGTATACATTTTCCTTTTTTTTCCTCTCGCGACTTCTTTTGATTTTTTCGCCTTCTCCTCCTTTTTTTTTTTCTTTTTTGTTTTCCTTTTTTTTCTTCTCTCTCTTCTCTTTTATTTGAGACATTTTATTCGCTAGGGTGAAATTCCGCCCTGCAGGTTATTCCTTCGGGATATTTTTCGGATATGGAAGACGAGATGAGAGGAAAAACGGTATAACGCGCTTGTTTCTCCCAGTTTTGTATCAAACGCGTAATCTAATCGTCTTCCTTGACGATCGAGCTGTTATTTAGGAAAATTAGTAAATCAATGCTGACGAATAATATTATACCGTTTTATATAACTTGAAGGAGTTTCATTTGCATTAGCATCTATATTGGGGAAATGAAATTAGAACGTTATAAGCCGTATCATTTGATTGCTCTCTATCTCTCTCTCTCTCTCTTCTCTTTCTCTCCCAACGCGCTTCATGTTTATTTTATTTTACTCTCATAAATTTCGCGGATATTTGGCCAGATTATATGGAACTCGTATACCTTATGCCTACGCTCTTATTTACGTTCTATACATATACGATGACGATAAATATTATGTCATTCACAATCTAAACAGTCATCTATTTTCCCTTATTACGTATACTTATACATATACCTCGTCTATATTATATAGGTATATATTATATCCTTGTATAATTCTTATAATGTGTTATAAATTTTTGAAATATTTCGGAGCAATGACGGACTATAATGACATTGACGAAATTATGAAAAGCCAATTAGACCCGCAGTGGTATAATTAATATTTTATGACTCATGTATATGTATGTATGTATACATAGGTAATATAATGACGGCGAATCTCATGATATTCTGGTACAGCTCTCGTAAGCTTGCGAATTGCAAATAGAGTTGAATTATTGAATGAGAAAACGAAACGATGAATTCAGTTATAAAAATTGAAAATATATTTTTTCACCTGAACAGGAAATAAAGTAAATAGTATATCTAAGTACAGAGAAAAACGCTTGAGATTGATTGCTAGCAATGGTAACCGACTTGAGCCTACTCAGAAGCGAGACGTACGTCAGGAGTGTTTTCAATAAAATTACAAAATTCCTTTTCCAGGAATTTCTTAGGATGAATAATCGTTCACCTTATAATATGGTAGGTGTAGGTAGGTGCGTATACATACATCAAGTTTATATACTAAGTACTGTTATACTCTGACGCGGTACGAATAAGGCATAGAATCTTGGAATGGCACATAATAAAGTGGAAAAATCCTTTGCGAACGAGAAAAGCGAAAAGATTCGGGAACTTTTTATTTTACCAATAAATAAATCGCTTAGCTCTCAATATATGCTTGTAAGATTTATTTCTGTAAGGCATTAAAAGTGCAAAAAATCTTTCCCTCAATGAAGAAAAAAAAAGAAGGAAATTTATAGATTCGAGCCGCGTTTACATAAAGCTTCATGAGCATCAATATAATTCTATTCAGTCAGTTTTTTTCTTTCGAGCTGTATAAAAAGAAAAGAAAAAATGCAGAAAAAACTTGGCGAGACAATTTAATACTGAGATTATGTACTCAATTAGATCGCGATTGGTTGTATGGCCTCCGTGCGGTAGCTAATTAGAGTTTAGTGTATATGGGCTGGTTCACGGAAAGTAGGGATCGTGAGCGTGCAGAAAAGTATATAATAGTAGCTTTAAGAAAA
Source organism: Tenthredo amoena (assembly GCA_963966615.1). NCBI lineage: Eukaryota > Metazoa > Arthropoda > Insecta > Hymenoptera > Tenthredinidae > Tenthredo > Tenthredo amoena. The sequence continues at coordinate 3,856,646 of OZ016492.1, read as the reverse complement.
TTTCTTTCGTTTTCTTCTTCTTCTTCTTCTTACTCTTCTGCTTCTTCTTCTTCTTTATATTCTTGAAAGTTGATTACATGATTGATGTTATCTATCGAGGCGTATCGTAGTGGCGAGACATTTAGGAAAAATGGGATAAAGTTATTCCATTTAAAAAGGGTTTCAAAACTAAACTTATCCAACACGCAAGAATAGCACTTTTACAATCCGGTGATCTATGTCTCTGCGAAATTCTCTTATTCTCCTATACTGCTGGTTATCTGTACGAATATAAAAGCGCAATTTGAATTGTGATTAAATAAAATAATATATTAAAACTAAAATACAGAAGTTCATCTCGGAAATCTATATCATCGAAAAAAAAATATCTAGCGATTAATAATTCTTTCAAGAAAGCTGTATTCAAAGTGTAACAAATGGCAAGAGAATGTCAATAAATATGCTTGTTATCATTGCGTGACATTTGGCTGTTGTATAACTTTTTGTCTTACACGCAATGGGACGTATCGTAAGTATAAGGTATAGGATAAATGAAGGAATTCTGATAAAACTTCCAGCGAGTAAGTTCCTTTAGAAAATATAAACCCGTACATAATTTAGCCGGATCTCATAAGCAGCTAGGAGCCTCGACTCGCCGGGTGAAGTTTAGGAATAACATATTGTCTCGCCGGGTGTTCTGAGTTTATGAACTACAACACTGCAGTAGCGCGGGTTGCGGGTCATAAGGCGATACCGGTACCAAACTGCGATCGAGATATCAGACGCGGGAAACCAAGCGCGGTATGTAGTTATAGGTATACTTATACTCTAGAACTACGTAGCAGTGGTTTTACGCGATTAACAATAATGCAGAACTTTAACGTTTCGTAATAAGATCGGGGTAACGCAATATCGCGTTGTATGACCTAATAAAACTTGCACTTTTATCCACGGTAGCTAATACTTATAGTAATATACTTATACGATAGTATAAAATATAGTATAAAAACTCGCGCACGCGATTCCCTGAATATCAGCTAGCATACGATATATTTTATCGTCATAAATAAATAGTTTTATTATTTCAGTCCAATTATTCAATAGATAAAAGACCTAATCCGTAGAAGGAATTCTTTCTTCATGAAAAAGAGAAAAAGAAACTCGAGAATATTAAATATAATTCAAATGGATGCAGTCGATTTTACTCCGATACGCTCCGATACAATTTTAAATTCAACTCGAATTATTGTTCCTTTTTATTCTCTCCCGATATGTTGTGAAAAAAGTATCATTAAATAAAAGTAATTAGCGGCATAAAGGGAGTCTTACGGCTGTTTAATCGACTGAATAAACCCAATTCGTATGCGCGAAGTAAACGAGGTGGTTTTCAGAGAAACTCAGAAGGTACGAAGGGATTAGAAAGGGACTAGAGGCTCAGACCAACGGGTACACACACGTTAGGAAACGTAATTAGATCGTCTTAACGAGTAATGGGCAATTAGTTAATTCACATAGACAAATACAAACAGACAAACAGACAAATAGTCAGACACACGCGAATGAGGAATCCGGAATGAACAATATAAACAAATGTAAATCTATTTATAATTTATTAAAATCATGTATACATTTTCTACCATTTAATTAAACTAATTATGTCAATCATTTTGATGTATCGTAGCCGTAGAGCGGGCCTTCGAAATAAGCCATATGCATATCTCCGGAATTGCGTCTGACGCGTCGACCGATTGGCTCTAAGTCGTCATAGCATTTGGGAAATACTCGATCTATTGCAGCGCGGGCCTCTTCCGCTGTAACGTTTCTAGCAGCTAGCACAGACGCCATAGCTTTGGCCTTTACGCATTCCTGCAAAGGAAAAAGTCAAGTGGAATTAAATAACGTTAAGAAAAAAGCCAAAAGACATCCCAAGTCGAAGTGATTTTGAATAAATATACGAAATTTTAGTCTCAATTTATTATTGAAGATAAATAATGCGAGGTTTCAGCTTCGTACTTGATGTGTCTGTCGAACGTTTAACGGAGAAGCAGATCCCAGTGCCCAAGCACTCATAAAACTACAATGAGTGAGATTAGCAGCTCTTATTTCTGTACAAGCAAGATGATCGATATTCTTGAAGTCAAGTTCGTTGCGGCAGTAGTCAAACATGTGAATCATTTCGTGGATCATAACACCACCGATAACATTCTCGGATCTAGCTGTATTCTGGCACACTACGATCTGGAAAATTTGAAAATACGTATGAAAACGGAGAAATATAAGAAAGGAACAGATTTTCAAGATTTAAAAAGGGGGTTGTTTCTCTCTTCTTTTCAATTTCATTCAAATGAGGTAAATTTTTCTTCTTCAAATGTGTGGCGTCCTATCTAATGAAGCTAATTTATGCTTTTAGGAGGCATTTTCAATCTTCTGGAGGCTTAGACATCTTTGTTTATCATTTAATTCAAAGAAGCAATGATACGAAAACCAAAAACAACAGCATAGTTAAATCTTTTGAACCTTAATTTCAACAATTGTACATTTTCGGGAATAACATGAAGTGAATAAATTGATTTATACTGAAAGAACAGATAAATGGAAACAGTGAAGAAGTTTAACAAACAATCCGCCCAATCTTTGATGAAATTTTCACCTGATTCATGTGCGGATCGTAGCCTCCGCTGACTGTCTGATCGCAAACCTCGCAAGAAATGTGTCTTCTGATATCAAAATTACTGTAAATAATAAGTATAATTAAATGGGGGAAATGGCCAAGAAACTTGTTCAGTTTACTCCTAATTAGTGCCTGAGAGAAATCAACGAATAACAATTCGATTATCATTTGTTTGTACCAAAGTAACGAAGTGTGTAACAACGTTTACGTTACCATCCAGAACTGTTGAGACCAGCCATCATTAGTTTTACCAACGGATCTGTAGAGAGAATAACAACGACTGTGTGTAAGCGGTTGAATAGAATCTGAGTAGTTTGAATTTTGTTATTATTTATTTAACTGTTTTATGACATCATACCGGATTACGTACTGTTCATGATGCATGAGTAGACGTTACGTTCGCATCGTATTTTGTCGATTTCTTCTCTTCCTTCCATTCCTAAAAGCCGCCTCGTCCAGCTCGGTTTATATTTGGCACCTTTTCTTTCAGGATATAAATCATAGCCCCAATTTTCGTCCGCTGATTGCGAACCATTCGGAATATTAGATTGAGTTGGGTTAAGTTCTTCCTTTTCCGATTTGGCCGGTTCATCACGCAGTAATGTCATTGCTTATTTAATTAAGGGTAGAATCAAGTCCTCAAAAACCGATGGTTTTTTCTATTTTAGTATAATTTCAGCCAGCTATTTTAGATGTAATTAAAACCACTACGAAATTTTTACTTGATTTATAGGTTAGAACTCGTGGTTCATAGAAGTTGTCGAGATGCGGTCGATCAGCTCACGGGGTGCCGAATGGTATCGCCATCTCGCGGTCCGATATACAACACAGAAGTGGCGTGCAGGTGCATAATATGCACCTGTCGTGGTATCCAAAGCCTCTTTGGTGGTATCGTGGGGTCAGTAGCCTTCGTGGCGTCAAAGAGTGTGCACGGGGGTTGTGTTAACGACACGCATCTCAATAGAAAAATTTCGAACGCAGAGAAGACGTTGTAAAATAGACGAACTACTCGTTGACGAAGAAATATTCTTCTTGTCTAGTTATTTTAGTAATTTGAGAAATGATTGCGGTATTATAACACTCGTCCTTCTGTTGCAGTTGACTGAACTTCAATCAGAGAACAAACATTTTCGTCCAGCGAGAGTTCTACTCCAATCGCTACGCACGGGTGTTTATACAACTCATCTTTGTAAAATTAGTTAGAGTAGCAATAAAAATGTTGGTCAGATTATGATAACTTGTATGTTATTAGGAGGCAAATAAAGAGACTCGATTAATTGCAATATGCAACATACTTATTTCTAAGGAACCATTAGAAATTGTAAACAATTTTGACAATTAGTAGTATTTTATCGATTCTGCATCAATAAATTGCTAAGTATACCAATACTCAATTGCTATTTTATTTTCCACTTTCCTCTCCTTGCAACTCTCAAATAATTGCTCCTGGTATCAGGAGAACGTCTGACCCGAGGAGGCGTGCCGAAATTTTGGATATGTCTATAGATATAGGCATGCTTACGTTGCTTCATGCACGTCTCTATATTTCTATAATATCTCTCTATAAATATACTAGCGTTTTTCGGAGTTAAAATGATTTTAACTCGAAAAATTTCTGCTCCTGGTATCAGGAGAACATCTGACCCGAGGAGGTGTTCCGAAATTTTGGATATGTGTATAGATATAGGCATGCATACGTTGCTTCATGCACGTCTCTATATTTCTATATATCTCTCTATAATATATACTAGCGTTTTTCGGAGTTAGAATAATTTTAAGTCGAAAAATTTCTGCTCCTGGTATCAGGAGAACATCTGACCCGAGGAGGTGTTCCGAAATTTTGGATATGTGTATAGATGTAGGCATACATACGTTGCTTCATGCACGTCTCTATATATTTATATATCTCTATATATCTAATAGCGTTTTTCGGAGTTAGAATAATTTTAAGTCGAAAAATTTCTGCTCCTGGTATCAGGAGAACATCTGACTCGAGGAGGTGTGCTGAAATTCTTAGCGGAAGACACGGAGAGCATATAGACAAGCAGTCACACGCTGCTTCATGCACGTCACTATATTGCTTAGGTTATTTAGAGTTTCTGAAATTTCAAGTAGAAAATTGCACCTGGTATCAAGAGAACATCTGATCCGAGCAGGCGGTTGCGAATTTCTAAATATCTGAAATTGCATTCATTCTAATGTCCTAATGTTCCCGTGTGTTGTACACTATTTTACCTATCGCTTATTTGCAATAAAGGATCATAGTAAGGAAAAAGTATAAAATAATGATGCAATTGAATATCGGTAAGTATATTTCAGAATTTATTGCTGCAGCGTTGATACAATATTACTTATCGTCAAAGTCATAGTATATGAATGTATCTACCACATACGATGGATGTTTGTTTCTTGAAAATAAATATGTATCCATTGTAATTATTGATATAGTTTCTTTATAGCGGGTGTTATAATATTACTACTATTTAATATATGACTCGATAACTAGACAAGAAGAATCTTTCTTCGTCAACGAGTAGTTCGTCTATTTTACGACGACTCCTCTACGTTCGAAGTATTTTTATTGAGACGCGTATCGTTCACGCTACCCCCATACGCACTCTTCGACGCCAGAAAGGCCACTGACCCCTCGATACCACGACAGGTGCCTGTACCCTAGGTCAGTGCTCCTTGCTCGGCTAGTCACGCACACGGGGCCCCGATCGGTATTGCCATCTCGCCATTTATGTTTGCGGCGAAAGTAGTTCGTCGATTCAACCGCGAGATGGCGATACCATTTGTCACCCCGTCGGACACCAGTAGCCGGTCGAGTAAAAACAAGTATGCTTATGAGCGGAGCCCCTGGAGCCCTTTAAGCTTCTGTCAGATCTGTGTTTAATCAATTTCTTTCATCGAATCTAACTACATTAACACTGCCAGTGGCTTGCCCACGATATAATAATCACAGATCACTATATACGATAATCTAAACGGAGGTAAACTAAACCCCAATCCTCTAAAGGTACGAGTTAATAACCTCTAAATTTTATTTAAGGTTATAATTAAATTATATATATCAATAATCTTCCATTAAACTAATCCCTGATTCTATTATTTAAATGTCAATTAGAAAATTATATTTTCGCATTTAGCCTAGGAGAAGAGATCAATAGAAATGGCGCATTACAAGGGAGCGGCGAGCGAAGCTGGCCGAGCAATGCAGCTGATGAAAAAGCGCGAGATTGCTCAGCAGGAGATTGAACTACGCAAAAAAAAGATAGAAGATGATCTGAAGATAGATAATATAGAGAATAAATTTGCTACTCATTACGACGCGGTCGAGCAGCAACTAAAGACATCTACGATCGGTTTGGTCACTTTAAATGAGATGAAAGCAAAGCAAGAGAATATAGTCAAAGAAAGAGAGAGAAAATTAGCACAGAAAGAAAGGGAGAAGGAACAAGAGAAGGAGAGAGCTCTGGCCGCTAAACAGGCAGAAAAAAATAAACAAAAGAAACAAATACAGGCTTTGTCGTTCGATATGAATGACGAGGAAGGAGCGGAGCATTCTGACTCAGATTCTGACGCTAAATCCGAGAACTCTACCACTTCGAATCAATCAAAAAATATTGATGATAAAATAAACACTCCGCCGTCTAAGAAAATAAAGAAAAATCCTGACGTCGATACCAGCTTTTTACCCGATCGTGAAAGAGAGGAGGAGGAAAATAGACTCAGGGAAGAACTAAGACAGGAATGGGCTACTAAACAGAATGTACTTAAAGAGGAGGAAATTGAAATCACTTTTAGCTATTGGGATGGATCTGGGCACAGGCGAAGCGTCGTTATGAAGAAAGGTAGAGGTCTTTGATCATTAATTCAGCAGAAATTGAGTTTGCTCATCGGTACTTGAAATAATGGAACAGTTCTATCAACCTTGGGCTCAAATCTAGATATTTTAATCCTTGAAGTCTTTTTTAGCAAAAAAATTCGTCTCTTTGTTTGTTTTTTCTTTATCTACCCAATTACCATGCTAATTGGCATTAGTTTGCACTGTGTACAGGTAACTCGATTTATCAGCTACTTCAAAGGTGCCTAGAAGTTTTGAGAAGGGAATTTAGCGAGCTAAAAACCGTTATGGCTGACCAACTGATGTACGTCAAGGAGGACTTGATTCTACCACATCATTATACGTTCTATGATTTTATTGTAACCAAGGTATGACGGAAAACGTGTGAAGGGGCTCGAAAAAATTCTAAAACTTACTAATATCGTGTTTTAATACAGGCGAGAGGGAAGAGTGGGCCTTTATTCACATTTGACGTTCATGACGACATTAGAATGATGCACGATGCTTCAGTGGAGACAGAAGAGTCCCACGCCGGCAAAGTTTTGTTGAGGTAGAAGAAAAAGAAGAATCATAAGATTGAACTCTATTAATCTTGTAGTTTTTTTATGGCTGAAATATATGTTTATTTTCTGTTTCTCTAGATCGTGGTACGAAAGAAATAAGCATATTTTTCCGGCCAGTAGATGGGAGCCTTATGATCCGACGAAAAGTTACGACAAATATACAGTTTCTGATAAAAATAAAAAGAAAGATAAAGTTTGAGGGTGAAAAACGAAACGAAACGAAACGAAACGTTTTTTGCACCCCGAACTGTATTCAATTAAAGACTAGATAATTAACTACGAAATTAAGATTTGGTGATTTTTGTAGTGATCCTGGCCAACAAGCAAAGATATATTAAACTTAAACACAATACTGCAACAACGAAGTTCTTCTAAAAATGTAATTTATCAGGAATAATAAATTGTACAATCAATTCTATGCAACGTTCTGCTCAATTATTTTCACACACCCTTTTATACTATCAAGATATCTATTTTAGTCTATAATATAAAAATTATGGGAAATCTAAGTCTGTTTCTTGTTGTTCTCATCCTTATCCTCAAGTTCCTCGGTCGACTCTGTTCGATATTTGAACTGAAACAGTGGCATCGACGTTCTGGCTTCTTTGATTAAGTCTCTAATTACGTCCTGCGAGATTGTACGAGTTTCGCTATTAATTGACGCCGTATTAGACCCATCATCGTGTAGCGTTTCCAGATTTAAATCATTCGACAATTGATTGCTACGAATATCTTCTATGGAAATACGAGAACTATTGGCTTTTTCTTCGGCGTGGTATTCGTTGATTAGTTGCCTCATTTCTTCTCTCGATATCGGGTATATTATCTATTGTGTTTAAGGTGAAGAATAATAATTAAAAGAATATCACTGATAATAAATTCCTAATTTATTTATTATAAAAATATAGATACCTTTGAACTGGACTCTGCCAAATTTCGTAACGAATTAATAACAAGCTGTTCTTTATGACCGAGAAATTCTTCCCGGGTACATCGCTCTTCCTCAGCTTTCCGATAAGTTTCGGAGTTCAGATTCTTAGATAAGAAAAAAGCAAAATTAGGTTTTTACAGACAATTCTGGTATTAACTAGTCAGTGAAATAAATTATCGATCAAACGTACCGCCAGTTGTTCGGTTAAATTCTTAAGCAATTCATCAGCCTCTTTATCGATCGTATAAGGCGTTGAAACTCCTGCAGACGAACTATCGGAGCTGCTACTTCTTTGGTCTCTATTTTCAAAGTCTTCGTCGCCAATATCTCCGACCAGTTCTTTCAATCTCTTCTTTTCTTCGTCTGTAATTGCGAGAGTTCCCATCGCGCACGATGCTAGCTATAAGCCATAGGATATAATCAGACCTTGCTTATAATTAATTGCCCAATACTAATATTTGCATACTTTCTTATTCCTCTCGATAAAACTAGCCTTCCGCTTATCAATAATCATTAATTCTTCCTCCAATTTTTCCCTCCGCGATTTCCGCGATTCTTCTTCACCTTCCGGCGTCGAAAGGCCCTCATCGTTCCTCAGGTTCTCCACCTCATTCCGAGATTCAATAATCGGGTAATCGGTGTGAACACTCGCTATATCTTGTGCTGTCGATTTTTTTTTTTTTTTACCTTTTATTTGCGATTTATTAAAGAAGATCGTAAAACCAGCAACTCAATAAGCGGTATACTATGGTAGATTATTAATTATAGCGATCGCTTCACCGGATACATAATAATGTACAAGTTATAAGAATACATAGAGATAAAAATAAACTATTTAGGATTAAAATATGGTGAAAATAAACGACTTTTATACATCTTTAAATAACGTAATTTCCAATTTCCAATATGCAATAATATAATATCTCATACACAACATAATGCTGATTAGAACTAAAAGAGAAATGTTCTTTTCGTGATATACTATCTATTGTACTAATAAAGTACCTTCTGTCGGCTTGATATCCATCGAACAGAGTTTGAAAAATATTTCAGAATTTTTAGCCAACTTTCCGGACTCCGGAGCTTTGATATTAATTAGTCTCTTCAATTCGTTACGGTTCAAAATTTGTTCCTCTAACGTTTCGTCCGTGGCTTTCTAATACAGAAAGTATACAGGGAAAATTTTCTATATAATACACGACAATCAAATTGAACCACGATTAAACATCCGTTGAATGTAATAATAACCGTTGATAAATATTATCGTAGTTGTATATTCCGCGATATTAGAAAGCTCACTGCGGATATCACAGTTTCTATATAATATCATACTCTAAATAAGGCGTTCGATTTTCCTGGTTGCTACGAGTTACGAATAAATGTTCAATGGTGGGTGCAGGAGTCGATCAATTAATCAATTTAGAATCAAATTTTATGCACGTACAATAATAATAACAACTCGATAGTATAATATAATATATTTATACAGGTATACCTTCACTTTTTCGCAAAGGTCTTCGATCCACGTATCGAGTTTCATAATCTTAAATATTTCCTTTTCAATCTTAGCTGTATTAATTATCGCGTTTGACCATCGGTAAAGATTTTCATCGCTAAAGGAAACGTCCTCGATTATTATCTCCTCTTCTGCTGGTGCAGTTTCTAAACTTTTACTACTCAGCTGAAGCTGGAGCGTAGTTTCAAGTAAATCGACGCTGTTCTCGTCCTCCTTTTTCTCGTTACAATTATTACAACGATTTCGCAAATTAGCACTGTTACTGCAGCAGCTCAACTGTGTTAAGGACGTCTTTAGCTCAGACAGATAATCAAGGATCTCGTGGTACTCCAACTGCAAGTCTCTTAGCTCGACGATCGAATCTTCGTAGATTAGATTTAGCCCGTAATTATCGTCTATAAGGGATGTTAATTCGCGCATAAGACGTCATGATTCGAGATTGCAGCAATTTATGCAGTCACCGCTCATGCACACACATGAAACGAAACATCTTTTGAATATTCCTAAATTATTTGCACACGTTATTCTATTGATAAAAAATATTATCCGATTCGACGATGAATCGTAGTTTTCCGCGTTGTTATACAGAAAAAGTCTGATTTGTAAACGAACACTATATAACAACAAGTCTTTCAATTCTCGATAATTAATTTTAGTCTGTAGTAACCGATTCTATATCGTCTAATTTTGGTAGCACCATGCTACCTCGTTTTGGCCTCCATGAAATTTCCTTCTCCTCATCAACGTGATCCGCGACGTTTTCTCCGTGATCGCTTATCGCAGCTGTAATTGCCCCGCCTTGCGGACTTTCTGTGGGGATTTCTTCTTCCGAAGAAGAAGAAGAGGAGAGTTTCTCTTCGGATGGTATAATTGCGGATATACCCGATTCATCGATTTTCACTTTTTGCTCCAGTTCGATACTGCAGCTAGCGATCCGTGCAGATTGCGGATGATCTGAATGGCTCAATTTCGAACGAACTACCGCCGCAGGCTGTTGCACTCCGACGATAGAATTAGACCGGATATTTTCCGCATTGAGGACTTCCGAGTCTCTAATTATTAATCGCTGATTATCCTCCTCGTCGTCACTACTTCCTTCCGTGTAGAGCTCTTCGCCGGATATCCAGTGCTCATCGTCGTCCTATTTCAAATGAACAGTTTAGGTATTCTAGTTTTTTGGAACCGATATAAAGAAGATGAAGATAACTATACGTATCCAATCCTTCTTGCAAAGTGAATCTGTTATTTGAAATGAAAATCTATAATATGCTTTAGACGCGTAGCTTTACTTTCGTTGATATAATTATCATATAGAATTTTTCAAATTCTCTTACATAATTATAATCTTTGATGTGATAATAATAAATATGCGGCTATACGTTTGCGCGCTATTTATCTAATATACAAATTTAATATAATTTTGGGCCATTCGCGAACCTCTCTTTTCAATCTTTCGATCTGCATCTGCGTCAGAACTGATGGATAAAACCGAGGTCGAGAGCTAGGGCTTTCCTGAGTGTCGTTGGACATCTCGGCTACGCTTCTTACCTGTAGAAGTCGATAAATATATAATTGTGTAACCTTGAGATATCGTGGTTGCAAGACATATAGGTACATATATTGATACATTATGTATCACGATACGTGAACCAAAAGAGCTATTTTGTATTACGACTTATATGCAATTATATATATAATATAGCGAATGGAGACGAGAGTTTAAAAATGTTTAATCTATTTCTATGTTATATATACTTTATCTTTTGTATATGTAGTATAGTAGAGACAATTTTTACATATCCATACGCGTATATTCATGAATATATGAATCTCTCAAATGTCATACTTTAATTTTAGAAACGGTCGGAAATTTGCTCAGCAAAGTGTCAATTCATCGCGACAAAATGTACTCTATACGTATAAAATCATGCCGCGCCTACTGCAGTCGAGTTATATAGGTGTATATTAAATGTGATAAAAATTCACACGAGATTTTCAACGATTATACAATATATGTATATTTGTATAACAGTATGACGTCCGTAGTAGACATGCCCGATTATATATTGGTATACATATTTATAGTCGCAGAAATTATAAGGTCTGTGAAATACTGCGATTTAAGCACTTTTGCAAAATGAAATATCCCGCGATTTGAAGTTTATACTATGCAAAGTTAATACCATGAAATTACGTAGTTGTTATACTGACACGGAATAAATAACAAACTCTAAAATACAGAAAAGGAAAAGAAAAACTAACAGTTTGCCATATAATTTGCGGAAATTATTTTCACGCTTATGTATTATATTATACCAGCGATGAAGTTTAATGAAATTTGAATAACTCACCCGTTCGCGATATTCGTGAAGTAAACTATATGTATAGAAAATTGTGTAATACTAAATTTAGGATATGACACTCACTCTGAATATATTATTTTCCCGAATTTGTTTAAAAATTTCGCCTACTCTAAACTCTCGAAACGCGCGTGACTCTCAGCGCGAACTGCAGCCGACAAAATCGCGGTAAATAAGATACACTATATGTATAAATAAAACAGCGAAGAGCTAAGAGACAGCTATATCTATACAGTACTACATAATACAGCGTATACGATATACGATACACATATGGTATATTGTGCGCGCAAATACCCGCGCGAAACTCGCAATATATGTATACAATATACAATATCATACGTGAATACCCAGCTACTTATTATACATATAGCTATAATACTATACCTCGTCCACACACGTGGCGAGAGTTCACCGCGCTTGGTCACTCTTCTCCTCCTGGCCTGAATACGTTATTATTCGAACATTAATATATTCGTATAGATAGAAAGCATCACATATGAGCGCGATTTGATTCTGCGCGCGAAAGTCGCGACGGTATTACACGTCTGTTTACGAAATTGAGGAATGTTCTCATCGATCTTTAATCAATTTTAAAACAATGACTTCATACCGTCATTTCTCTGTTGTATATTATAATATGATTTAAATTCTGAACAATCCCAACCCGTTTTCAGCATTTCAATCCTCAGCTTTAAATTTAACAAGCGACTAGTATATCATTAGCGCGCGTAATTAGGCGAAAGATTCAGTTCAATAAAATTATTTCATAAATTTCCTATACTATAAATAAAGAAGAAAAAACGGAGCTCTTGTATGATTATAATAATTCTTAATTTGATCTTTGAATAATCAATTGCCAACAGTATCATAATTGGAACCGAAATTCTTCAATTTGTCAAAAATTCTTTTATTAAGTAATTAAAGCTCGTAAAATGAGGAGAGCGAGAGCTAGAGAGATGGTAAGCGGGAAATAACTCATTGATCTATATAGAGAGACCAAGAATTTACATGGAAATTATTTCAATTAATGAAATTCTGTTAATAATAATAATAATAATAATAATAATAGTTAAAAATATGCGCCAATTAGTCGACGGTAGTTTAATTAGGTATTATTTTTCGGTGAACGAACTCCGCGCGAAATACCTATATACGTTGTATACGAGCAAGAAATTTATGGTACCCACCTGCTGTCTGCTTGCTTGCTCTACGACTGCGTAAACAAAAGTTACAAGGTAAAAGCTCCCGCAAGTTGCCTGATATGCGGCAATAAACATTTTTTTTTTTCGTTATTTTTGTTTTTTTTCTGTGATGCTATTACGGTCATTAATTTTCCTACCTTCGTGTCTGTATCCACAGCACAGGTAAAACAATATTTGTACGCCCAGCTACTATGATTATTATTGTATACTATTTCGCCGTAAAAAGTAGATTTAAATAAAAAAAAAAAACAACTTGTATACACAAGTTTAATGATAATAATAACAAGACTCGATACGTCTGTACGTAGATATTCGAAATGTATACATTCGTTGGAAAAATTCAAGCGAAAACAATTTTTGAGGCACTTATTACACTATTTAACGATTTTTAGCCGCCAAAAAAGTTGTATTTCTTAACTGCTAATGATCAGTACTCACTAAATCTCAGCCTAAGTTATATTTTATGTGTTTTTCGACACCTAACTCGTCATATAATCAAGCTTTATTAAATAGATAGAGATTTAACGGACTTAGGATCCATGTAAGTAATATTTTCAGGAAAATGATCCATAATAATGAACTTTGTCTCCTTAGTTTGACTTAAAGTGTCCAGGAAACCGAACCAGTATATTACAAGACCTGGACCAAATCTGTTCCAGTAACTCAAGAACTGTTCTTTTGTGTACTTCTTGTGGTCATCATCATTTCCAAATAGGGCTTTAGACTCTATCCAATTGATGACAAACCCATCTACCGCTACCGGAATTACCAGCTTTATATCTGGAGTCTTGTCGTATCCTCTTGATCTGAGGTGTCTCTCGTCGTGGAAAGCGATTTGACGTTCTGAGACGTAGTTCTGTAACTTGACTTCGTACTCTTGCCCAATGGAACTTGAAGAAAAGAAACAAAAACGTGAATTTAATAAGAAACTTGTTGATTCTCAACGAATTAAGCAAATTAGGTAACAGAAAGTAATTAGAGCTACAAAAACGGTGAAATCAACTCACTGTTTCACAGCATCTGAAATAGGACCGTATTGATCGTCGTATACGATGCACTGAAATAATGAAAAGTGAATTTAGAGATTTGATTAGCGTTTGAAAATGTTTTGAGTAGTTAAAAGAAATTACTAGATAAATTTCATAGGCGAGATCCTTGTCATCTATGAGCGTGGTATCCCTCAAGAGTTTTGTGACCTCAGCCCTGGAAGCTGAAATTAGATTTGTATTAGTTCGATTGTATCGAAGGAAGATTAAAAAGCTAGATTCGTTTTTAGGAAAAAATATTACTCTTCAATTTATTCAACTCGCAGTGATTCTCTAGAATAATCCTGGCCAGTAGAGCTGGGGACAATCCAGTCTTTTCAGACATTCGGACTAAGACGCCGACCGGTTCTCCGCAACGAATTGCTTTGGTATATCTGGTAATTGCACGGAATAAATTATAGTTTGAAGTAAAGAGATCCAAAATTGGGATAGTTGAAAATGGGAAAAGGGGATCAGAGTTTTTAAAGTATATTAATTTTCGATAATTGCTGAGGGCTTGATTGTTTTTTGTTTTCTTATTCGGAAAAATGGTTTGAAAAATAAACCAAATTTAATTTAGAGATTTTTAATCTACTTACTTGTGATAATATTCAGTTCCTTGACTGCACAGCTTAGCGTGATTGAATTTCATCCGCCGTCTTATTTCGAGTGATAAAATACTGCTCAGTGTGTCTGGAAGTATGCTAAAAAAAAAAATATTGCAATTATAAATTTCTAGGTTAGAAACATCGGAAATTATATACTTTAAATTCTAGTGATACATAAATTGCATGAAGAGGCTTGTAAGGCTTTCATCATATATTATTTATTATTAAGAAACAAATAATGAACCGATCCATGGAATGAAAATCAATATACAAAACAATATGCGACGAGGAATTAACCTTAAAAAGAACAACCATCGCAAGTAATGAACTACTCACTGGGGATAAGTCTCTCTCAACATCTCATTACAGTCTTTTGTCATCCCTTTAAATTTTCCGATACTTCTCATCACATCTTTGTATACTTCGGGCTTCATTTCAAACTTTTGACAGATATTTGCTAACGTAGGTAACGGTAGGTGTA
Organism: Tenthredo amoena; assembly: GCA_963966615.1. NCBI lineage: Eukaryota > Metazoa > Arthropoda > Insecta > Hymenoptera > Tenthredinidae > Tenthredo > Tenthredo amoena. The sequence continues at coordinate 3,841,460 of OZ016492.1, read as the reverse complement.
CGAAATATCTCTCGACTGCGCCATGACACAACACAACGATCTGTCAAGTGTCAGATGATGTTACCGTGTTGGTAAGCCAGTTTGTGATTTTTTCAACCATTCTGGTTACGGTGGTGACCTTTTGTATCGACGTTGTGTTTCATAAGTGTTTTTGTTTGGTACAACGAACGTGAATGAAATCGGAAATTGTGAAATAAGAATATTTCCTACGTTAAAAACTCGGCGATTAGTAATCTACGAAAGTGTACAGATCAGTGGAATTATGAGGAATCGGTTAACGTCGATGTATGTTTCTTCCGTGATATCAAACGAACACTATTAAGCTTTTGTTTTCGGTATTTTTCCCTAACCTAACTTAACGTACACAAATCACGGACACAGAACGTCAAGATATAAAAGCTGAACTAAACGCAATGTAACAATTATGAACGGGCAAATGAAAGTCAAGTCGCTCTCGCTAAGTAGAAGAACTCAAACTCCACCACGCAAGGAAGGTTCGTTAATATAATCGGTTTAAACAATCCCTTACAAGTTATGTCATCCATCCATCACATTCGGCATATTCTCTGTTCATTTTATTGTATATATTAAAACTATCGATATACGATCACAATTCAACTTCGAAAAACACAATTATTCATTTTTAATCCAGCCAAAATTTTTTCCGAATCATTTTTCTTATCTACAGAAACGAAGAGACGAAATTATTCTAATTTATTGAATTTTTACAGAATCTGTAAAGCCGATAGTCACAGAAGATGATAAAACTCAGATATCGAATTTAGAAGCGGCTCTGAATTCTCCGATAGCTAGAACCTCTCGCCTGTGCTCAACACCGATAAAAAAAAATGTTGAACTTATCGAGGATTCTCCTGACCAAGATTACCAAGGAAGTCCAACATCGTTGTACCCATGCACACAAGATAGTAATGAGATTGCCTGGGATTGGCAGCACTGCGCCGTTAATCAATCCAGTGATTCTACCGGGGCTGACAAAACGACGAAAAGTAATTCAACGGGATTGAATCGCACTCCGAAAAGGCCGCAGCAGCTACTGAAAAAGAAGCGTATGGCTAAGTCGTATTCTCCACTGTTAAATGTACCAAATAAAAGAAAACTGGTCAATTCAGAAGTGGCTGAAAGTATTGGGAAGTTTGCAGCTGAGCTTCAAGCTCTGGCGGAAAAGATAAGGACTGATCAAAACTCCGAGGCTAATGAGAAAAAGAATGGCGGTGAAATTGGACGGGAGATTACTGCCGGCACTTCAAAACAGCTGAGTATAAGCGAAATGGAGACACAGAACGTATTTGATATACACGAAGCAACTACTCTCGAAGTTAGCTACATTGCTGAGGAGAAGACGGACCCTGAAAAACTCGAGTCTAGCTTGGATGACCTTTTTGATGACTCCGTTGATGCCTGTATGGTACAATGCAGTCAGGAAATTGAAGATAAACTTAAATTCAACTCTGGGGGAAAGGGGGATTCCTCTAATGAGGCGAAAGGACGAACAGCTGACTGTAGGGCCTCAACGAATTCCTGTAATCAAAATGTGGGCACTAAACCATCGTGCACAGTCAACATTGAGACGAGATACCGAGTAGACGACCGGAAAGAAGCTTCTTCATCAGATTCGAAATTGAAAGATTTGAAAAATAGTTCAAAGCAATCTGGAAGCTGTGAGAAGCTGTGGAAGGAAAACGATATTCCTGCATCTCAAATTCCTGACGATTCATTTGACGATTGTTTAGCCCTGTGTTTAGAAGATGATGACGATTTTGCCAGGAAGTTTTTGGAGGATGAAAAGCCGGCAAATACTTCGAGGAAAGTTAAAGACCCGGTTACTAATATTACGAACTCTTCCAATCATGATGAGCCCATTTTTAACCAAAATAATCAGACTGTCAATCTTGGCTTGCTTTTTAAGAGAATCCAGCCTGGTACGGCTCTGGCGACTCCTGAAAATCGTAAATATTTGAAAGCGAAAAGCCTTTCTGATTCTTATTGCACAAATTCTGGCTTAGGAAAAAATGGGAAGTTTAATTTGAAGCAGAATCCAAATTTGGGAAAAAGCTATGCACCGCCACCTATGACCAAGTCTACTTCGAACTTTAATCTGAGCCAGAAGACAAGGACAAATGAAATTCAGAACCAAGTCTTTCCTACAAAGAATTTAAACAATTGTATTCCGGCTGCTGGCGGCAGGAGTAATTCGGCTAATAATTTGTCGAATAAGCAACCCTCTAGTACCACGGTGTCTTATTCGTACTTGAGAAAGAGCAGTGATAATCTCTCGACAAATACATCTAATAAATGGACTTCAGATCCTTATTCGAGGTCCGCAGAACTGGGGGAAAAATCACTTAAAGAATTACGAACAACTGTGCCATCTTGTTCACAACAGCAACAATATAATGCTCAAGAAATTGAGAGAAAACGTTTAGAAGCAAAGATGAGATTAGAGGCAAATAGATTGAAGAAAATCAATAGTAGTAAATCAAATGGTGGAATTAGTCTGCAAAATAAAAGGCCTGAAGTTAAGAGGTGAAGCAATAATCGAATCGTTATGGTCTTTCATTGAATAGACATTAGTAATTGTCTTTATAGATATTTTTAGTAATTTTGTACAATCTGCCATATTTATAGTTAGATTAAGACTATTTATCATTTATAGTTACGTATTTTTCTTTGCTTTTTTTCTTACTTTCTTGACGAGCTATTTTATTAATCAGAAGAGGTGGACCAGATATAAATAACGTTCATTCGATTATTATCACGTTGATGTTTTATAAATAATAAATATATCTTTTGATTGAATTGTTAATTATTAGTTGTTTAAATAACTGAACTCCTACCAGTCTAGATGAATCAATAATTGAACATACTTTGTCAATATAATCACCGATGAAATAAAGATCAATAATTATTCATATACAGCTAAAATTCACGATAAATAATCTAAAAAGGAGGGTAGCTTATTTTGATATCATGTAAATCGTAATGTAATATAACTGTAATAAAACGACATTACATATTCTATAATCGATTTGTTATTGATCATTAAATAAAGTTATTATTCAGTTAATTTCAATTCTCGTTTCCTTTATCTCGCAACATTTTCATCTAAAAACTGATGACTTTGAAATCAACGAATATTCTACAGGGTCATTCTTGGTCAAAAATGAAATAGACATTTCGTTTGACAAATCTTTCCTAAAATGCATAGATTTTGAGTTCTAATAAATTGAATAATAGACGCACGGATGTCTTCAGAAAACCGTGGAACAATTTTGAATAATTTTTTGAGCAGTGAATTCCACCTTGCCTGAATGGTATCACCATCTCGCGATTAAATTGACGAACTACTTTTGCCGCAAACAGCGGGCGGCAATCGGTATGAATTTTACGGGTCGTTCAATTCATGTTTTGTCGCTGAAAAAATATCATTTGCGTTAAACAAAGTTTCAAACGCAAGTCTTTCAGTAATTCAGTAGTGTATTATCTCAGAATTAAAATACATTGTTATAATCAACATGAAATATTCCATGGTTCTTTCACGAAGTAAATATGTAATGAAAGTAAGCCGTATTCTTTGATCGCTTCATACAGACAAAGCGGACCTTCTGGGTTAATAAGCCCTATAATCTGCACAGGTATACCCTCCATCCAAGGACGATTTTCCATAGTAGTTTTTCCAAATGCAAACCATCCTATCGAAGCTAGTTGTCCTTGATCATACACCAGGAACAAAGGTCGAATAGTTGCACATACCTGATTCAAGCTTGTATTGAAATAGTAATGTGTACCTGAAAAACAAAGATGATTAATTGCAATCAACTCCAGAGCAACAATAAATTCATAATAACCGTATTATCTCGCTGAACTATGTTAAACGCATTCTGCAATATTAGATACAGAATTATGGATTACCCATTCCATCAATGCAGGTCTCTTCTTGCCATATGGAATCTAGATTTGATGAATTTTTGGGAATTTCTAAGTATCCATCTTTTGTGACTAACCAGACTCCATCGGTTCCAGTGAGGCCGTTCATTTCCGTCCGACCACCAGCTTCAATAATGTCTGAAAATAATATTTAATCATCAAGTATAAAATTGTAAAATTTTGTAACCATTTATCCCACTTTCACACATGTGTGTATATATGTGACTGTTTGAAATGTGCAGTCTTTGATATTCCAAGATTCTCTAGATTCTGCTTTAAGATTTTGAATTCTAACATGAGAAGAACAAAATTACCACAACGTCAGATCACTAACCAGGGTCTACTGTATAGAAAGCGCAGACCCAATAATCTTGATCAAAGATTATATTCCTGCTGAACATGCTCGCTTCTGACATATTATATATACTTTGAAGGTCTGCGACATCACTCACTAGGAGACCAATCTGTTGATGAATTAGAAACATGGCATCAGACCTTCTGACGAAAAGAGTTCATATCGTCAATATGTATTTGCTACATATGATTAATAATTACCTGACAACCAGCAATGAAGCCATTATCATCGACCAGAATGCAAAAGTGTCCATCATCTGGCAAGCAATACCCAGTTAGATTGAGATTAGTCATATTTTGAACTTGAACCCAGCCTTCGGACTCGGCATCATCTGATGTACGTGGAACATCGTAGAAGCCGTCTACCTCAGGAGTTGCTGTTGGAGCCCATTTCACTGGAATAGATATCGTCGACGAATTAATTCTACATTCATGGTGACTGGCGGAGAATCACAGTTGAGGAGACTTTATATTGTACGCAGCGTTACAATTATGCATTTAGTTGCGAAAACGTAAAAGATGTATACAAAGGAAATAATATTTCTGATCTTTTTTCTTATTTACAACTCACCTCTAAGGCTATCCCACAAAAGATCTTCTGAGGCGAGTGCCACGGCTGAAATCAAATCATACTGCTATAGTCTATGAGACAAACACTTCGTAGGTAGAACCTTTTATATTCTACTTTTGCCCATATTAGTAATATTTTTTTGTTTTCTATTGGAAATATTCGTATTCTGCAGCTGTGTTGTTTGGAAACAATCATTACTTACTCAAAACTTCTAGCACAATAACAAGAGTCTTCGTATTGAGAATTTAAATATCAATGAATTGACTGGAATGTGAGCACCTTATAATATATTCCCCCATGTTACTCACGATACAAATTTGCCCAATCGAGGCCAGAAGCCACGGCTGAAGCAAATAATTACAGACAAATTAATTGCATAGTATGTAATGTGTTCAAGAGGTTCACGGAACTGATGTAGAATTTTTTTTGTAATTTTCCAATTATTCTTTACGCATGATGAATGAGAAGGACTGTAGAATTTTAAACTGGTTTTGAGAGAATCAAATATTAAATGAACAAAACGCCTTATGTTGAATATACTGATGGATTGAATCAAATCAATTCATAATTTAGTTTATTAACGGCGTGTATACAGTAAGTGGGAAATGATAACTTACCCAAGATCACTAACAGCAGAGCGATTGTCTTCATATTGGCGAATCAATTTTTTATAATCTGAATACGTAATTTCAGGCGTTATATACTCTCGGCAGGATTTTGCACACGGACTAATGTCGTGTGCAAAAGCTACGTAACTATTGTATCACTTGCCTGTTTCGATCGGTAAATGATTATATATTGTCAATCCGAATGTTTGGCGAAATGGAACTTTTGAATATACGCTGTATAATTCAACGTCATTTTATGACCGATGGAAAGTTCCTTCAATGAATGACAACGAATTCAACCTGTCCTACAATCACACACATCCATTATTGTGATGCATATTATGCACTAACTATTCAATTAGGGCAATACTTTTGCAACTCTTATACTGGGATGAGCGTTATCACATCAACTGATCAAATATCCGAAATTTGGCAAGTTGCGTAATTCGATGTCCTACGTGTTTTTTACATCAGAAAACTGACCATATGATGATCGGCTGTTTATTCAATTTGTATTTCTCGCTTCACCGATTCCATATTCACTTCAAGTAGAAAATCACCTTATCTCATATAACTTCTTTTTCGAATACTTCGTTATGTTACATTATTATACTTTGTTACATGATGGATTTGATGGAAAAAAATTATCCTACCGACACTAAGGGATTTATAAATACCTTCGAGTTCTTTTCAACATATCGATTCCTTCGTAATAATGAACAGCAAAAAGTCATAGTCAGGTTAAACTTATCAATGTGCAAAGTGTAATTAATTCACAAAGTAGTGCGAGTTTGATAAATAGGTTTACACAAAGAAAATGATAATTAAATTTACTAATCCATTTATTTTCATTCTTAATAAATAAATCTTTCGATTGAATTGTTAATTATTAGTTGTTTGAATAACTGAACTCCTACCAGTTCAGATGAATGAATAATTGAACATACTTTATCAATATAATCACCGATGCAATAAAGATCAATAATTATTCATATACAGCTGAAATTCACGATAAATAATCTAAAAAGGAGGGTAGCTTATTTTGATATCATGTAAATCGTAATGTAATATAACTGTAATAAAACGACATCACATATTCTATAATCGATTTAATCGCGATTTAATCGATTAAAATTAAACAGCGGGCGGCAATCGGTTTGAATTTTACGGGTCGTTCAATTCATGTTTTGTCGCTGAAAAAATATCATTTGCGTTAAACAAAGTTTCAAACGCAAGTATTTCAGTAATTCAGTAGTATATTATCTCAGAATTAAAATACATTGTTATAATCAACATGAAATATTCCATGGGTCTTTCACGAAGTACATATGTAATGAAAGTAAGCCGTATTCTTTGATCCCTTCATACAGACACAGCGGACCTTGTGGATTAATAAGCCCTATAATCTGCACAGGTATACCCTCCAACCAGGGACGACGTTCAATAGTAGTTATTCCAAATGTAAACCATCCTATCGAAACTAGTTGTCCGTGATCATACACCAAGAACAAAGGTCGAATAGTTGCACATACCTGATTCACGCTTGTATTGAAATAGAAATGTGTACCTGAAAAACAAAGATGATTAATTGCAATCAACTCCAGAGCAACGATAAATTCATAATAACCGTATTATCTTGCTGAAGTATATTAAACGCATTCTGCAATATTAGATACAGAATTATGGATTACCCATTCCATCAATACAGATCTCTTCTTTCCATATAGGATCTAGATTTGATGATTTTTTGGGAATTTCTAAGTATCCATCTTTTGTGTCTAACCAGACTCCCTCGGTTCCAGTAAGACCGTTCATTTCCTTCCGACCACCAGCTTCAATAATGTCTGAAAATAATATTTAATCATCAAGTATAAAATTGTAAAATTTTGTAGCCATTTATCCCACAATCTAGATTCTGCTTTAAGATTTTGAATCCTAACATGAAAAGAACAAAATTACCACAACGTCAGATCACTAACCAGGGTCTACTGTATAGAATAAGGAGATCCAATAATCTTGACCAAAGATTATTTTCCTGCTGAACATGCTCGCTTCTGACATATTATATATACTTTGAAGGTCTGCGACATCACTCACTAGGATACCAATCTGTTAATGAATTAGAAACATGGCATCATACCTTCTGACAAAACGAGTTCATATCGTCAATATGTATTTGCTACATATGATTAATAATTACCTGACAACCAGCAATGAAGCCATTATCATCGACCAGAATGCAGAAGCGTCCATCATTTGGCAAGCAATACGCAGTTAGTTTGAGATTACTTATATTTTTAACTTGAACCCAGCCTTCAGACTCGGCATCACATGCTGTACGTGGAATATCGTAGAAGCCGTCTCTGTCAGGAGTTGCTGTTGGAACCCATTTCACTGGAATAGATATCGTCGACGAATTAATTCTACATTAATGGTGACTGACGGAGAATCACAGTTGAGGAGACTTTATATTGTACGCACCGTTACGATTATGAATTTAGTTGTGAAAACGTAAAAAATTTATACAAAGGAAATAATAAATCAGCTTCATTAATCCAGAAATTTCTGTTCTTTCTTTTATTTACAACTCACCTCGAAGACCATCCCACAAAAGATCTTCTGAGGCGAGTGCCACGGCTGAAATAAAATCATTATATATTCTACTTTTGTCTATATTAGTAATATTTTTTTGTTTTCGATCGGAAATATTCCTATTCTGCAGCTGTGTTGTTTGGAAACAATCATTACTTACTCAAAACTGCTAGCACAATACCAAGAGTCTTCATATTGAGAATTTAAATATCAATGAATTGACAGGAATGTGAGAACCTGATAATATACCCCCCAGGGCTCTTTGCACACAGTACGACTTTTAATTTTATGTCTTTTGCACACTTCTTTATTCTCACCCGTAACTATCAGGTAATGGTTTTCGTGATACAGATAACAAAATATTAGTGAACTGAAAAAACGTGACATTTATTCTCTATCCAAACTTTCCATCCATCCCTTATCAACCATACCTTGCAATTTGCTCATTGATTAACTAAAACTATCCGAGCAAACTTGAAGATAGTAATGTTTTATTAAGACCTACTGATTTCATTTTACGTAATATTATCTCCATTCGATACGTGCAGTTATAAATAAGGATTATGACAGAAACGTGACTTATATTGCCGCTTACAACTTCATGACATATTTACTTGATAAGTATTACATGCATTTATCTAGACCAAAATAAAAACGTTGAAAATGGGTAAGAATCACTATCGATTATCGCTGAGGTTGAATGATGTTTTTTTAAACGCCGAACAAATTTATCATGTGAATATTTCTAACACTCATGTTTATTTATTCTCTCGAGAAATTCTTTAGTGTTACATTAAGATCCACATGAAAATTTCCATGGTTCTTGTACAAAGAAGACATGCATAAAAATAAGGCCATAATCTGCAATCCAATCGGTCAAACATTGCGGAGAGTCCGGAATTACATACGTGATAGGGACTCCAAGCACCTCCCACCATTGCCGAGATTCGATGCTGGCGCTTCCAAATCCCTCAAATCCACAACCATTCAGCTCGCCGTCTTGATATAATAGAAACCAAGGCACTGTCTTCTCGCAAGGAAAACTAGTACTCATATTATAGTAGTAGTGGGTACCTAAAACGTACAGCAGACCAATAATACACGCTACACTGTTTGCGCATTCAAATATACAAGCTTTAGATTCGTATCAACTTTTGCTGAGAGTACCGGCTAATAATTAAAGATGTTATGTTACAGATATATTCTATGTTCTCAATTACTTTCTCGTAATTAAAGCAGAAAATGCATGCCTACCCATCTCATTGATGCAGGCTTGTTTTAGCCAGATAGGGTCCAGGTCTTCTACATTTCTAGGAATCGGTAAATATCCATTCTTAATCTTGATCCAGATTCCTTCAGTTCCAGTGAGGCCATTCATTTCACTACGGCCACCAGCTTCAATCGTCTCTACAATAATAATATACCAATCAATCAATCAATCAATAAGCTAATTTTAATATTACGAATCAGGAAGATATCCATCTGCATTGCCGTTTAGAAAATAAATTTTTGTTCGATTGCAAAAGTTTGTGCGGATTATAGTGTCGATATTATTTTCAATCTCATGTATTATGAAGCTTTAGCCAAACTTGAATCAGAATTTTGTGCGATTAATGAAAAGTAAAGGTAAACACTGACCAGGATCTACGGTATAAATAGTGGTGGTCCAAACCTCCTCACTAAATATCGTCTTGATTTCATATTCGACGATATTTGACAAGTTATATATTGTTTGCATCGGTGCAAGATCATTTACCGATACAGCAGCCTGCAAGAATGAATTGTATACTTCGTTGTTTGTTCAGTTGGTTTTTTTCTTTTCTATGCTATTTTTCAACACTGAAATAAATTCTATTATTTTCACTTTGATTTAGTCGCTAAGACACATGATAATATTTACGGTACACATTAAGGCAGATCATAGTTACCTGAAAACCAGCAACATTACCACATCCATCTAGCAAAACGCAGAAACGATAATCATCTGGTATGCAATGCACAGTTACTTTGGGAGAATCTGCGTCTGGCACTTCAACCCAGCCAGCAGAAACGGCCTCATCCCGTGTACGTGGAATTACGAATAAGCTCGTATTCCGTTCAGGATCTTCTGCCTCGGATTTCCATGTCACTGAAATACGTATTATTGATCAAATCGATTCCTTCGTAATAATGAACAGCAAAAAGTCATAGTCAGGTTAAACTCATCAATGTGCAAAGTGTAATTAATTCAAAAAGTAGTGCGAATTTGCAAAATAGGTTTACACAAAGAAAATGATAATTGAATTTACTAATCCATTTATTCTCATTCTTATTTCGAGCAATCACTCACCCCGAAGACTATCCCAGTCAAAAGCAAAGGCCAGGCCTGAAATGAAATTATATTACTCAATCTTTGTAACTATGCAATTACTTATAATTTAATCAGCGGAGCTGTTTTCAAGATTTTGAGGAGCAAACAGGCAACTCAAGTATGTCTGCAAACACTTCCCAATATCTCCAAAACTGCATAATATTTGGATACAAAATCTGAACAGCCTCATAGAATAGATCTTTTTTTGCAAATATTTCTGCCTGCGATTCAATATTTTCTTCGAATCCAAAATCTTGCCCCCTGACTTGTTATATTACTTTCAGTCAAGATATATTCTATTCGAAAGCTGTTGAGGAACATTTATCCCTTACTTGAAAGTGCGAGCAGTATACCAATAGTCTTCATGTTGAAAATTGTAATACTTCTGCGTTGATAGAAATGCTAAGAACTTATCTACACCCCTAGCTATTTGCACACAGCTGCGATTTTTATTTATATTGTGACTTTTTGCACACGGTCTTATTCTTCCTCGTGATCATTTGATAATGGCTTTTGCAACACAGATAAAATAATATGCGGGACGTGCACGAAGAGAACCTGGTATCTTTTCTTTATCTATCTCATTTATTAGCCTAAGCTCCATCAAAAGAGTAATGTCTTGCCGATATGTCTTTCAGCAAAAGTCCTATCGATAAATATGTATATACATTTTCTATTCACGTAAATCAGTTAGTAGCTTCCTCCTTCTAATTTATTTATTATTTGTGCCATTCTGCACGGGCAGCTATAAAATCAATCGTGTCTGCAATATAGCATAGATTGCAATTTACTACTTCTTAGCGTTTTTTCAGCCGATGAGTAACGCTTACAGCTGTTTATGCGATACTATGAATGCTGTAAACAAATAGTTAAATTTATATAGGTGAAAAGGAAGTACTTTACGAGTTGATAGTGTCAAAAATCGTTGGTTAATCAGCTGCATCGTGTACAGCGGTGCTTATGCTAAAAACTATATCTCAATATTACTGTTATTCTCTTATTTGGATTGTTAAATGTGAGAATTCTCCGAGTATCAATCTCTGAGAGGCTAGCAGCAATCTCTTCCAAGAGTCGCATACTTAATACTTTATAATATCCAAAAAGCACAATATGTGAAGAATAATGTGACATCCGGAAATGAAATTTCAATAATTGAAATGGTTGATAATAAGCATGGCAAACAAAATCGTAACTTCGAAGGGACTGAGATAATTCATTTCGAACTTGGAGAAGGACGATAAAAGGTCTAATGCAAATCTTTCAAGATTCAGAACACTTTATTCTCTCAAAAATTCTGTACATTAATACAATCATTAGCATGAGATGTCCCATGGGTTTGAAGTGAAGTATATATGTATTGAAATGACGCCGTAGTCACCAGCCCAGTCAACGAGACACTGTGGAGTGGTCGGAATTGTGGGCTCAATAGCCAACGCTGGTACCCATTCGCACCAGCTTCGGCTTTTTATGGTGCAACTACCGAAAGCCTGCAATCCAAGACCAGTGAGCTCCCCTTTTTGCGTTATTAAGAACCAAGGGAAGAAGTCTTTACAGGCTGTGCTAGTAGTCAGATTATAGTAGTAGTGAGTACCTGGAAAGATTACCAAGAATATAAATATTTTTGTTAAATCAGATGATATGTCCAAACCAATTAATGATAATGAACACTAAAGTTTCTACTCATTAAAATGAACAAATCTTCACAACCATGCCAACTTCTCCACAGGCTGAGAGTAATGACTGTAGAGCAATGAACGAGATTGTATATTACAGATATTCTAGATGCTGAAATATTTCTTACAATTTATAACACAATTACGGCTTACCCATCTCGCTGATGCAGGCTTCTTCTATCCACTTGGAATCGAAATCTGTTACATTTCTAGGAATTGTTATGTATCCATCGGTTGTTTCGAACCAGACACCTTCAGTTCCAGTACAATTATCCCAGTCTCTACATTCACCGGCAGCAAGGATCTCTGCAAAAAATTGATTCACTCGTGAATTCCAGCTCTGGTTGTAATTTCGAAACATTTCAAAATTACCGATCAAAAAAGTTATTCATAGAAACATGTAATACAATTTGTCAAATTCTTAGATTACCTAACACTCAAGGATTGAACATCCCAGAAAGATTCACACTCGTATTTGTAAGATGGAATGGTTATTTAAACGTTCTTTCATTTTTACAACGATTTATAGCTACTATGAATTTCAAATACGTGTTTCATACTTAAAACAATCAATCAGCTAAAGTATGTGTATTGAGTATATCAAACACTTCTAGATACTTTCTTTCATATCTGCACCACTGTTTTAGAGACTACAGGCATTATTATTTAAAGTTCGTTCAATTTATAGAACATATAGTCTTCTTACTTGTATTATACATTATACATACATGCAAATGAGCAAAAATTTAATGAGAATTCTGGAATTATAATAGATCAGAAAAGGGTACACTCACCAGAATCAACATTATAAAGTTTATTAGGAAGTTCAAAAGCATAAATAAGTAAAGGCGAGCACTCACCAGGAGATACGGTATAAACGGTAGTGGTCACGTACTTTTCCCCAAATAGTGTCTTGTTTGTGTAAACATTGAATATTGATGTCTCATAGATATCTCCCGTGGGATCAACATCTGATCGGCATATGCCAGCCTGCAAAAAGGGATCATATACGTGATTGGCTTCTTTGGATTTTTGTTTCGCATCAACCAAATATCTTCTACAATTCCCATAGCTTGCACCTTTCTTGCCTAATTGTAAGGTAATTTGAGTGCAGAGATCTTAACGCGAACGTTCATTGCGTAAAACCTAGCTGGTAATCGAATGTGCAAAAACCTTTGCAAAATGTTCGTTCCAACTATGACATATAATTCAATTTTGAATTAATTCTAAGAAAAAATTTCACTGAGACGAATGAAATGTTGGCAGACAAATGAGGCAATAATAACCGGTATTCTTTCCATCTGCCCACTGAATTTACATCATGCAAATACTGGACATATATCAATGATACATTTGTTTTGAAATGTTTGATAGAAAATATGATAATCTGCTTGGTAGGGCGAATCATAGTTACCTGAAAACCAGCAATATAACCACATGAATCAAGCAAAACGCAGAATTGACCGTCATCTGGATAGCAATACATCGTCAGATTGAGAGAATTGCAACCTGTGACTTTAACCCATCCTGCAGATATGGCATCAGCAACTGTACGTGGAATTTCGAAAAAGCTATTCAAGCGGAAAGGATCCAGTAACCACGTGTTCCATTTCACTGAAATATATATTGAAAAATGATTACAACTAGTAGTAAGTAAAACAAAATAATCATTCTCATTTCGGTTGTAGCTTACTACTCACCATACAAATTTGCCCAATCGAGTCCAGAAGCCACGGCTGAAGCAAATAATTACAGACAACTTAATTGCATAGTATGTATGTACAATGATGTGTTCAGGCGGTTCAGGGAATTGATGTAGAATTTTTTTTTGTAATTTTCCAATTATTTTTCACGCATGATGAATGAAAAGGACTGTAGAGTTTTATACTGGTTTTGAGAGAATCAAATACTAAATGAACAAAACGTCCTATGTTAAATTTACGAATGGATCAAAACAAATCAGTTCATAATGTAGTTCATTAACGGCGTGTATACAGTAAGTGGGAAATGATAACTTACCCGAGATCACTAACAGCAGAGCGATTGTCTTCATATTGGCGAATCAATTTTTTATAATCTGAACACGTAATTTCAGGCGCTATATACTCTGGGCACGTTTTTGCACACGGCCTAATGTCGTCTACAAAAGCTGCGACACTATTGTATCACTTGCCTGTTTGGATTGATAAATGATTATTTATTGTCAATCCGAATGTTTGACGAAATGGAACTTTTGAATATACGCTGTATGATTCAACGTCATTTTATGACCGATGGAAAGTTCCTTCAATGAATGACAACGAATTCAACCTGTCCTACAATCACACACATCCATTATTGTGAATTGTGATGCATATTATGCACTAACTATTCAATTAGGGCAATACTTTTGCAACTCTTGTACCGGGATAAGCGTAATCACACCAACTGATCAAATATCCGAAATTTGACGATTTGCGTAATTCGATATTCGACGTGTTTTTCACACCAGAAAACTAATCATACCATGATCGGCTGTTTATTCAATTTATATTTGTCGCTTCACTGATTCCATAATCTCTTCAAGTAGAAAATCACCTCATCTCATATAACTTCTTTTTCGAATACTTCGTTATATTACATTATTATACTTTGTTACATGATGGATTTGATGGAAAAAAATTATCCTACCGACACTAAGGGATTTATAAATACCTTCGAGTTCTTTTCAACATACTACAGTCTCCTGTATACACTTGAAAATATCTTAAACGTGGATACTAGAGACAAATACAAGTTCTAAAGCTTGTTACATTTAATTAAATACCAATGACTACTATAGTATCTTATACCTATCCATTAGATCTACTGAATCAAGATCCAGCATCAATTTTCATTATCAATAAAGATCAGTAAAAGTATCTGTGGAAATAACTATTTGAGCGACAGGCCCTGGTGTTTTTATTTTAAATGCCCGCGAATTTTTTTGAAAACCCGAAAGCTTCCCGTTCTATTACCCGCTTAGATTATATTATCAAGATCAAGAATAAGCCAATTCCAACTTGATGTTTTATAAATCTTTCAAATTCATGAAATATTAGCGACGTATCCAATGTCTTATTCCTTTTTTATTAATTACAATATCTTGAGCTGCAATTGAGATTCTTGTTTTGTTAAAAATCACAAATTTTTAATTACTCATCTCATTGTCAGTCAAACGGTCAACGTTATGTGCGTAGTTCGAATAAATTTGATCTTTGCGCTCTTTTAGAGGGCAGCAAAACTGCCATCTGTACGTGACTCGTTGAAATATTATAAATATCCTCGCTCGATGTAAACCTACCTTCTTACGATAAGAAAGACAAAGAAATGACGAGCGATCTATTGTCATTAGATTGGTCATCGCTGTACGTATGATAGTAAGTACAGGTACGACAGTGTAACATACATACTTTCTTCCGTTTAGTTCACACATCGTGTGGTTCAATGTTTAGATAAAGTGGTAGAATCAGGGAATAGTAACTTTTGTTAATAAGAGCTTCGTAATGAGAAGCAAACTGTTGTTGTCAAATATAATGATCGGAAAAAGGTAGACCAATATATACAATTCGATACTAATATGATTCGAAATAATATTCAATTAACTCTACATTGATAAACGTCAGTACGAAGGCCGAGTTAGTAAAATGGCCGAAGAACAGATTTCGCCAATGTTGTTTAGCACCGACAGTTTATACAAATTAAGTGTTTCTGCGGTAGCTGACAAATTTATCAGCTTCAAAAAGTACCTGCCCTATCTTCCTGAGAACGTATTGTTCGACCTCTACTATCAGGTAAATGTCAAATGTTTTTATACCATATTTTTCATTCCGTCTCACAGCAAACGTTTAATTAATATACATATACATACGCAAGGGAAAATAATGAAATCAAAAAACAATTATACTTCAATTTTCTGAACACCTTTAAAAACATCTTCATCTAGCCTCGTGTCAAACTTTTAATTCAAACCCCATTTTACTCCTCCTCGTCAGCTGTCTCATTGTTCAACAAAATTCAACCTGATATCACCCTTTGGCGGTCATGTGCATTTAAATACAAAACCAAACAATATTTCGCTAACATATGATCACATCATGCTTATGTAGGAAGATTTTTTTTTCTTTCACTTTTTCTTTCTTCTATTTTAAGACGGAGAAAAACGCTTTTGTTTTTTTTCAAATATTTCGTCACCGTGGGAGAATGAATCGAAATATTAATCAAGTAATTTTTGCAGTCCAAGTATGTAGGATGTGACTTTAGCAATTTAATTTTCAAAAAATTGAAGAAATCAATTTGTGAAAATTCAATAATATTCATATTCATTAATTACTGCCATTTATTATTAC